>PVIU01000180.1:0-398858 GCA_004026605.1 Ondatra zibethicus | reverse complement strand
TGTGACTCCTATTGTAATCTCATATGTATTAGATGATTTTGCACTAGTGTGACTCCTATTGTTCTGAGCTCAGAGTCCCATCAGCACACCAATCATAAACCTGCAAGGCATCCAGGCTTTCTGCGGTGCTCTTAGGCAGAGAGGGACTGAATGGAGAGCACCCTCTGAGAGATCTGATGACAGAGCCGTTGACTAAAACTATGTATGTTGGGCTTTGGATGTATTGGGCTTCACTGATAGTGGTGGTTTGAATGAGAAAGTCCCCCCCCCCCAGGATTATGTATTAAGACACCTGGTCCCTAGTTGGTGCAGTGTTTGGAGCATCTAGGAGCTGTGGCCTTGTTGGAAGAAGTATGTCGCTGGGAGTGTCGCTTTGAGGTTTGAAACCCCTGTGCCATTCACAGTAATCACTCTGCCTTATGCAAAGGAGGAGTGCTCTTGCTGTTGTACCGGCTGCTGTGCTTGTCGATGTGATGTGAGCTCTTAGCGGCTGCGTGCCTGTGGATGTGTACTCTGAGCTGCTATACTGGCTGCTGTGCCTGTCAATGTGATGTGTGTTCTTAGCTGCTGCCGTGCCTGTGGATGTGTGCTCTGAGCTGCTATACTGGCTGCCGCACCTGTCTGTTATGACGGACAAGGGTTCTACCCAGCACCATTAGCCCAAATAAACTCTCCCCTCTTTAAGTTGCCTTAGCCATAGTGTTTTATCAGAGAATAGAAAAGTAACTAAATATATAGTGATATCAAAACAAACAAAGCAAGTGGCTGTGGAATCATTCTCTGTGTTTTCCTCTCTCTCTTTGCTGCCATGTTCATTCCAATGGGAGGGGACAAGCAAGCCACTATCCACATTTCCAAGGGTGACTGGACTGTAGACTCCCAGGAATCTCTGGTCGGATGCAATTTAGCCACTAAAAGGAAGTTTTCTAAAATTTTAATAAGTCTATAATAAATGATTTAAAGTCGTCTAGTTAAAATTTAAGCAAGATAGCGTGTGTAACTGGGGGGAGTGAGTCTCTAAGCACTAAAGTGGAAACTGTGTTTACTTCTCAGGTTAGACTTAAGAGGTCTTAACACTTCTTTTTAAATTAGAACCGAAACACTGCATTTGACTCAGGAGCAAGGCAAGGCTCGTCACAAAGGCCCTCTGTCATATGAAATAGAATTTGATCCTTGTCATGTGAGGTGTGCCTGGGGGAGTCCAGGAGAGTCCCCACTCACCTGTCTGCCTGCCCAAGCTGCCGGGCCATTGGGCTCCTTCCATTTAAGTGGCTGCAGATTTGGTGCAGAATGATTAAGTTTCTAGTGACTTGGATCTTCTGGGCACCTACAACTTGGATAATTTAGTTTTACATACCATTAGAAGACCATGGCAGCATAAACCTAATTACTCCTTTTTTTAATTACTATGCTAACAGTTGGTCTTTCTTCTTGGTAAGGTGTGAATTTCACAGGAAAGGTATTTTACAGTTACATATGGATATATACATACGTGTTCATACGTGTGCAGACATACCAAATGTGCCATGATATGATGGTACCATTAGGACGGCAGCTTTCCCACCAGAAAGGGAGACATGACACACTGAGCCCCTTCAGGGAGGCCAGTAGAGCTGCTGAAACCAGCAGCTGTGGCTCAAAGGCCTTGTTAATGCTGTGTTGTTCAAGAATGCTAATTATTGACTAGGAAATCCGCCTTCTGTACGGGGCCTTCAGTGGCCCAATCCAGGCAACGAATCTGAGAATGGCATCATACTATTTTCTCCGTTGCTGTGTCACCTGCTCTGTTTCTGAGCTCCTGTGGGGGAGAGCCCCCAAGGAGGCAAACTCGTGGTTCTTCATAACCTAATACCAGGAACCGTGTCCTGTCATGTTTCTGGCCTTGGGTCCTCAGGTCATGTGAGCTCACCACAGCCAACATGCAATGACCTATAGGCTCCTGGCTTTTCTGAGTGAACCCTGAAATGGGAACACCTGTGGGAATCTTGTGAAATATGGAATAGAGGATTCTGAAAATTATACCTGTAATAATTTCCATAGCTATGGTCATCTCTAACATCTTGTGCACACACTGGATCCCTTATCAGAATACATAAGAAGGGTAGAATGATAGTGGTATAATGGAGGATTCTTAGGGGTTCCCAAAATTTATTACTAAGAGAGGGTTCTATGACATCTTTCTCTCTCTCTCTCTCTCTCTCTCTCTCTCTCTCTCTCTCTCTCTCTCTCTCTTTTTCTCCCCCTCCCTCCCTCCCTCCCTTCCTTCCTTCCTTCCTTTCTTTTTTTTTTTTTTTGAGACAGGGTTTCTCTGTGTAACTGCCCTGACCTGACTGTCCTGGAACTAGCTCTTGTAGACCAGGCTGGCCTCGAACTCACAGAGATTTGCCTGCCTCTGCCTCCCAAGTGCTGGGTTTAAAGGTGTGCACCACCACCACCCGGCATGGCATCTTTCTTAAGATTTCTAGGCCACTGTATTGGGTTTCCACACTAGGTCTGTGGGATCTCTCTGCCTACCCTGAGCAGGCAAGCTCCTGGACAACTCAGGGCTGTGCAGGGTTCCCCAGGGATTAGCAGAAGGAGTGGGGCCCTGGCTGGAGGGCCCAGTGCCCAAGGGATCACCTGGGTTTCAGAGTTTCCAGTTGTCTCAGGGAGTCCTGCTGGTAGCTGATGTGTTTTGAAGACTGTTCCTTTCGTTTTTGCCTATAGTAAGTGCGGAACTACAGAAGCCTTATTGGGACAGGATGAGAGATCATGAGAAAGGCATGAATCATTGCTGTCACTGTCACTCTCTTCTCTTTCTGGGGCTGCGCGGGGACTCTGGGCTGAAGCAGTCCTGCCCGTGGGAGCTCTGGCCCCACCCATGGGCATTGTGTCCACTCTTGGCTTCAGCCTCTGGGCTTCTGTATGTCTGTGCGCTCATTTACTTTTATTGCCTTTAGGAAAACCGAACTTTCTCATGCACCAATGGCCTTGGCATGATTTTGTGCGTTCCTCCATCCATTACTTTAAAATAGATTACTTTGTTATTTGGGGGCACAGACTCAAGCTAGCGTTCTTGCATTCTGATATCATCTCCTTCTCTAACTGACCAGTAGTGTGGTTTTACCTCAGTTTCTTCATCTGCGGCCTGGCTAGATCACAGGCCTCCTTCACAAAGTCTTTGCAAAGAGGTCAAATGAGCAACCATAAGCTTCCTTCAAATTTGTGCAAATAGAATGCGTCTCACAAGCCAAAGAATGTAAACGTTTGGTCTGATGCCTATAGCTAATGCTTAGGTTTCCTTTACAGTTTAAATGTGATGTGCATTTAAAACAGTCTTAATAGTTTTCAAAAAAATCTGATTAATTCGGTAATGTACCACTTTGAAAAAAAGATGGGAAAGAAATATAAAAAAAGTATTAATTGTTCTCTGGGTTGTAGCTTTGTAGGTTTTTTCCTTCATTTTATGAATCTTCCAAATTTTATATAATTAACATACAACCTATTCTCACCACAAAGAATGTAAAATGTCTAAAGCAAGACTTGTAATAGTGTGAAAAAACTTTCTTTTGCAATGTGATATTTATTTTAAAACCACTAACTTTTTTAAGAAGCACTTTTAAAAGTAAAATTATGCAAGCAGCATATTAATATGCCCCAGAGTCATGTGGGTTTTCAGAGTTCATGGTGTCAGGAGATGTCAAAAAGTTGTAATTTTCTAAAACTTATTAGTTCTATATATATATCCTTATTTTGAAGCATGGCAATCAAATATTGAGATAAGTTGCCAAGCACCTACATTTTCTTCCATCTCCTGGAGGAGTAACGGGAGGGCCTTGTGGGTGCACGTGGCAGGCTGGTGCCTCACTGCTGGAACCATCTGACTGCTTCTTAGAATATCCGTGGCCCTACCTCCCAGTACTGCCCACAAACAACACCCAGACCTGGGGTGATCATTGTTCGTCCCTTAGCTCATGTCCTATGTCCCAGGCACAAGGAGCATCGACTGGGCCAAGGAAACAATATCCCTGTTTCCTGGAAAGTCCCCAGCCTTTGCTGTCCTCTGTAGGTCCCCAGCATGCACCGTTGCTCTCTATAGGTTCCCAGCATGCACTGTTGCTCTCTGCAGGTCCCCAGCATGCACTGTTGCTCTCTGCAGGTCCCCAGCATGCACTGTTGCTCTTTATAGGTCCCCAGCACACACTGTTGCTCTCTGTAGGTCCCCAGCATGCACTGTTGCTCTTTGCAGGTCCCCAGCATGCACTGTTGCTCTCTGTAGGTCCCCAGCATGCACTGTTGCTCTCTGCAGATCCCCAAGATGCACTGTTGCTCTCTGTAGATTTCGAGCATGCACTGTTGCTCTCTGCAGATCCCCAGCACGCACTGTTGCTCTCTGCAGGTAAGATGCTACCCTCTCGTCCATTTGAATACCTGCTGTAAGCACATAAACTGTGGGCAGGCACACAAACACTATGCCCTATCCCAGCCTTGACCCACACACATATTCCTGTGTTAGTTTTATGCTGTGGATTTGATTTTTATCGCTGTTAGCATCCTCACCTTCCCTAGGCTGATGGATGCTCTTATACATCATGGTTGTACTCACACTTGTCAGGGTTCCCTTTGTTCTGGCTCCCGGGTGACTCTGGAAATCTCAGATTCCCAGGCTCCACACATGTGTACTGAATCACCGGGTCAGGACCCTACAGTACCCACACATGCACACTCATCATAGTACATGTCAGTGTTCCATGTGTGCAGTGACTCTCTGTGCAGCTCTCACGCAGTGTGAGCTATCAGTACCCCATCATGGGTGTCACCAAATCCTCAGCTGCATTTTCTTTCCGAACTCACCACAGATTTCTGCACCAGGCTTACCACAGTCCAGACTTTGGTATTTGTGTCTTTCTCTACAACACCATCTACTTTCCCTTCTCCAACAGCACACCTTTACTCCAGGTGCACTTCACACAGGGCGCCCAAATAAAACTTGGTGATGCTTTGGAAAATCAAAAACTGCACCAAACAGCCCTGTGCTCGGTTCTGCAGTGCGTCCTTCAAAGGCTGGCTTATGGCACTGATCTCCTTGCCTCCTAAGGCCAGGTGGGGCTTCATTACACAGGTGTGCTCCAGTGCTGTTCATCTGCTTTTTGTCTGAAAGACAGTGGACGGTCTTCTTCCCCGTTTGGCTTCTCGTGTTATCAAAGGGCTTCTGTGAATGGTGTGCCCGGGCCCTTGTGCCTATTGTTGAGGCCAGTTTTTGACGAGACTCAATCCCTGGTGAGTACAGCTAGAACGCCTACAGACTACAGCCATCTCTACGCAAGCCACCGAGTTACTCTCTCAAGTGTTTAAACCAATTAGAAGTGGGTCCGAATTCTTCCAAGCATTTATTTTCTCACTATACTCTCTCATGAAAACTACTCAGTGATTCTTTCATTTTTGTTTAGTAGTGGACAGGGCCAAATTTTCGTGTTTACTTATTTATTTATTTTTATTTATTTTGCTCTCTTTCCATCTTATTTTTTAGTGCTTTTCCTGTGAACTTGAAAGTCTTTTAGAGTATGGATATTCATCCTTTTCTTTACCCCTTCACCATACATTTTGTCCCCTCTAACAATTTTACTGAAAATAGATTTTTTTTTCTCACAGAATATATCCTGATTGGGATCCACTCCCTCCCCGCTCCTCCCCTCCACTCCTCTTTACTACTCCCAGTCGCTCCCCTCCTCCCTCCTATCTGGATCTACTCCCTTTCTGTCTCTCATGAGACAACAAACAGGCTTCTAAGGGATAAAAATAAAATATAATAACATAAAACAAAAAAAGATCACATCAGAGTTGGACAAGACAAACAAACAGAAGGGAAAGAGCCCAAGAGAAGGCACAGGAGTCAGAGACCCACTCATTTGCACACTCAGGGACCCCATAACTGAGCCGGGGGGTGGTGGTGCACACCTTTAACCCCAGTACTCAGGAGGCAGAGGCAGGTGGATCTTTGTGAGTTCGAGGCCAGCCTGGTCTACAAGAACTAATTCCAGGACAGGCTCCAACATTACAGAGAAACCCTGTCTTGAAAAACAAAAACAAAAACAAAAAGCAAACAAAAATAGCTACCCAAACACTTAATTGGAAGCCATAATGTATTCGCCGGGGACCTGGCACAGTCCTGTACAGGAGCCGTGTTTGCTGCCTGTCTTCCGTGAGCTTTGGTCATGTCGGCTTTGGAGAACCTTGTCTTCCTGGTGTCCTCCGTCCTCTCTGGCTCTTACACTTTCCCACTCCTCTTCCACAGGGTTCCCTGAGCCCTAGCAGAGGGATTAGACGGAAACCTCCCATTTAGGCCTGAGTGCTCCGAGGTCTCTCACTTTCTGTATGATGTCTGGCTGTGGGTCTCTGTATTTATTCCCGTCTGCTGCCGGAGGAAGCTTCTCTGACGATGGCTGAGCAAGGCGCGGATGTAGAAGAATATAGAAGAATGTCTGTAGGAGTCTGTTTAGTGCTATGTGTATTTTTTTAAGAACAGCAGCATTTGGTTTTACCTTGGGTCCCTGGGCTATCTAGTCTCAGGTTCTTGGTCACCTGCACAGTGTTGGGCATGGGTTCCATCTCATGAAGTGGGCCTTAAGTCAAATTACATATAGGTTGCTACCCCACCAGCTTTCTGCCACCATTGCCCTAGTGTGTCTTGTAGGCAGGACGCCATTGTAGACCACAAGGTCTGTGGTTGGCTTGCTCGCCATCCATTCCTATTGCCACAGATGCCTTAGTTCAATCCTTTTCTGTGCCGTTTAACATAGGTCTTAAATTGCCAGTTCCTGCCTGGATCAACAATTATTTTTATGATTCTTAGGGTCAACAGCTATTTTTATATATTTTCCTCTCAAAGTTCTGATTGTTCTGTCCTTTAATACGAAGAGATTGTTTTTTCCTCGCTGCACAGAGAGGGAACTTATTTAACTAATTAATACAGCGTGGAAACAAATTGTCCAAGCACGGTTTGTCTTACAATACTTTGCACTTGTGGCCTATCAGCGTGCATGTGTGTACATGTGTGGAGGTCTGCTCACCTGTGTGTGTCCCTGTTGAATGAAGGTTGATGTTGGGTTCCTCTTCTGTGGCTCTCTACCTAATGTTTCGGGACAAGGTTTCTCCCTGAGCCTGGAGTTCACAGTTTGAACAAGAGTAGCTGGATATCGAACCCCCAAGATCTTCCTGTCTTCACCCTCACGGCACACTGGGATTGCAGGCACGTACTGCCAGACTCGAGTTTTCTATGGGTCCTGGTGTCTGAACCCAGTTCTCATGAGTGTGTGACAGGCCCTTTGCCCATGGAGTCATCTCCCCAACTGTCATGAGTGGAAAAAATGCCTTTTAGCCATGGAAAAGCAGCTCAGTCAGGATCCCCACCACACCTCAGGACTGGGCAGTGGGGAGATGGTTGCGGGAAGGAAGGAACCAGAACCCTGAGGACGAACCTCTGTGGCAGAAACTAATTCCCATGAAGGTATGGGCTTCTGCCTTAAGACTGGAAGTCTGGAACCATTTTCTCAGAGTTTTATGAGGGGCTGGATGGCCAAGAGATGTAAAGAAGAGCAGATCTTAAATCTGAAACCTTGATAAAATCAAGCCCACCCCACCAGCAACCTAAGTTGGCACTTCATTAAAAGAGAAGTCAAATACCTCTATTATTTGACAAACAGACAAAATGCAGACAGTAATAAGAGGAATTGAAAAAAATGAATGTAAGGGACAAGAACCATCCCAAGGGTGCATGGGACAGATCGTTCGTGAGCAAGAAAGTAGATGCTTGTAGTTGCCATAACAAAAGTTATATTTTATTATGCTGAGAGTCTTCACACTCTAAATTCCTAACAACGGTCCTCAGCCTGTCTCCCCAAGGCTGCCCACCTGTAGGGCATGTCCTAGCTGAAGGTCAGGTCCTGTCTCTAACAGAAGTCTCTGATTTGAGGGTCAGGATCCTGGGGGAGACTCCAGCCACAGGGCAGATCAAGGTGGCATCCCTCCAGATGTGCAGAGCAGCAAAGCATTGCTATTGACCTCTGCTTATACACTGTCCTGTGGATGTCATGGGCTCTAAGACGGTGTCTGGTTATCTTGAGTGAGTAGTGTCACTGGGTTCTGTTTATCAGGTGCCACCTCGGGTATAGTGGGCTTCCTGACTAAGCTGCTTTTCAATGTCTAAAAGGCATTTTTAATTTTTTGTTGTTGTTGTTTTTTGAGACAGGGTTTCTCTGTGTAACAGCTCTTGTAGACCAGGCTGGCCACAAACTTACAGAGATCTGCCTACCTCTGCCTCCCAAGTACTAGGTTTAAAGGTGTGTGTCACCACAGCCGGGCTAAGAGGCATTTTTACTAAACTCATTTCAGCAACCCCATGCATCCTATTTTAATCTCTATGGGTGTGCGTTTGTTTTAGCCTTTCTCTTCCTGTCTCTCAGATGCTCACTGTCATCTTCACCAGAACTCACATTGCTCTGGTGTCTGGGGAGGCAAGTGCTGAACCACTTTATGTTCCTCAAAGAGGTTCTGACTGACTTGGGTCCGCTCTCTCTCACAGTAATCCAGCATCCTCTCAGCACAAGGACCCTGTTGAGCTAGACTAGGGTAACTTGAGAAGTGTCCTCTGTAGCCAATAGGGAAGAGTTTTGACAGCATTCAGCTGACTTGCCTTGGAGTGCCACACATTTCACTGTATGCTAGAGGGTAAGTATGAAGAATCTGAGCTTCCCATGCGTAAGTGGGTCACCCGTTTATCCACTTCAAAGCCAAGGTGACAGGACACAGACCCTTCAGTCGGGTCTGAAAGGAGATGAGATTTTCTAATCGCAGCAGCCGTGTAAAGAGTGGGCATTGGAAGCATGGAAACCCATGTAATTAAGAGAAAATAAAAAGATACAAAGAAAGAAAGACAAACGGACGGATTCATTGTGGGGTAGCACTGTGGGGAGGTGACGATTTCCCGCTGATCGCTGAAGATCTCTGGAGGCCTCAAGCACTTTCTTGAAGTCAGTTCAGAGCCTTGAGCGGTAGCAATGCCAGAACTCTGAGTGCTGACCTTAGGAGATCACGTCATTCGTGTCAGGATTTGGTAAAATGGCTAAATATTCCTAATACCTAAACCAAACACCAACATACTATTATTTTAGTCCCTGCTAAAACAGAAAGGCAGGGGGATGTGGCTCAGTGGGCAAGAGCACTTGCTGCTCTTCAGAGGACTGGAGTTTGGTTTCCAGCGCCCAGATCAGGGCTTCCACAACCTCGGGAACTCCAGATCCCTCTAGAGCCCGATGCCCTCTCTGACCTCTGCTGGCATCCGCACTGCTATGCATGTTTTTCCATACACATATGTTCACAGGATTAAAAATTTAAAAAAAAATCTTTAAAAAATCCTGGAAAACATGTTTTTGTTTTTGTTTTTTTTTTTAAAGAAAAAAAAAACAAAATGGAGAGCTGCAGAAGGTGCCAGGAAGTAGGCTTCCTGAAAACTGCAATATTATGGGTTAGACTGGTCCATGTAAACAAAAGCACTCTTTCTCTTTTGGCCAGGAACATTCCACTGCAAACTTATTTTAGAAAGTATCTCAGCCTAACAAAGAGGCCCCATTGATTTTAAGTTAAAAAATTGTCTGTGTGGCAGGTGCGAGCACAGCCTGGCCTCGGGCCACACTCGCCTTCACACGGTCTGGACCCTGGGCTGTGGACTGGGAATGGCATCGAAGCTCGACAGCTCTCCAGGAAGTTCTGAGTTCCCACTAAGGGAAAAGGTTAAATGCTTTGAAATTTAAGGAACAAAATTAGTTCTCAGTGTATTTTAATTTCATAACCATCTTTAAGACCTTTGCACCACAAAAATGAAATAGAATATAAACACATTTTATTTACTTTGATTTATTCATTAGTGTTTTTATCTTTTTGTGAGTGTAGAGGTGTGTGTATGTTTGTGCGTGTGCATGTGCTTGTGCGTGTGTGCATGTGTGTTTGTGTGTGTGTGTGCATGCACATGTGGTAAACATTTTTAAGTATGAAAAGCTTAAGCAAATCTTGATTGGTCGACAGTAACACAAAAATTAATGAAACTGAATGAATCTATACCGTGACAATCTGCTGTGTGAAGACTGGAATAGATTCGCCATGGAGATGAAAATCAATGCCCGTGCCTCATGAACTTCAAACTTAGAGGTCATTGTCCTTTATGAATTACTACTCATAAAAACGAATGGTGTCCATTCAGACACAAACAAACACAAGGCAACACTTCTCATCTTAAAGGGAATAAGGGGCAGTTTATTCTGGAGTCATCTGAGTGACCATAACCCAGGAAACACAGATTTATGTTACTTCAAATCCATGTTCTCACAGGGAAGCAGCTTCAAGAAGTTTTATACTCAGAACAAGGACAGTCATTAATCAGGGCAGGTTTACAATACAGCGGTGGGGACGCCAGAAAGGTGGTGATAGCAAGATGCAGGGAGATTCTCCATAGTCTCAAGATGCGGGAAGTGGTGGCCTATTGATAGATCTCAAAGGTTTTTATCTGTTAGTCCAAGATGTTAGTTAGTTCAGACACAGAGGTGGGCAAGGAATGGATGCTCCGAGGGCTGGTACTAGCCCAAGATAGGCTAACTAACCTGTGGGTCTGCCACATCCAACCTCCTCACAGGCCTTCAGTCTATCAGCCAACCTGTGTCTGAGGGCACTGTTCCTTCTAGGAGTTTTTGTTCATAATGTTATTTCTGAAATATGTGATAAGTCAGTTATTTTATATAGTTTTTCTGCCATTTTTTCCCACTGAGATGTGGAAACCATTGTAGAAAACTCCGGTTTCAAAATCCCCAAAAATAATCCCAAAGCCTCAGTTTTATCCTGAAGACATGCTGGGGAGATTCTAATATACTAGAATAGAATATTAATAGAATAGAAGCCCTGATTACCCTTTCAGTTAATTGTTCCTTGTTGGGAACACATGTGGACAGACATAGGTAACATAGCCTACTCTGTATGTTTGTGTCCTTTAAGGAGCCTTATTTTGATAAAAAAAAAAAGTAAGTCCATGTGCTCCATTTTTAATGTATAAGGTGAGAAGAATGTGACTTACATTTGTGGTGAAGATTAAATAAGCTGGGCCACCGTTTGAATCCTGACTTTTCACTTAATTAGCTCTGTGATTGACGCTAATTTAGTAAATGAGATGTTCCGATGTTAATTGTTCATTGTGCTGAGTCTCGGGGGAAGCAGAGAAAGCTAGCAGGGTGTGCAGCGTGTGCAGCCCCTGCTGTGTGCACAGGCGCTCGGGGCCAGCCTGTAGACTGCGGGGCTGAGGCTCCAACAGCCATCCAAGTGCTAACTCGGGCTGTTCCGGGAGCCTGCGCACAGGGGCTTGCGGAGCGAGACTGCAGACTCCTGTGGACGGCAGGGCAGGGTCAAACACAGGATACGCTCCTGGCAAGCGCCACTTCCAAAGAAGCGATGTCCAAATAAAGCGTGTGCCACAGTTATCCATGCTGCACGAATGTTAGTTTCTTGATCTTTATAAATGTTCCGTGGTTATGCAAGAGGTTAGAAGTGCAAGGAGGGTAAGGGCACATGACAGTGCCACACTTGGGCTTCACTGCTCCTCTGTAGCTCTAAAATTACTTCAAAATGAAAAGGTTTTAAACAATGACATCAAGGGACATTTATGCAATAATTTCACTGCAACAAGATATTCTCTCCAGTGTCCATGAGAGTTATTGCATATAATAACGCACCTAACATGCATACAATATATATGTATTCAATGATGAGATGACGAAGGCAAACTTAGAATGGACCAGCTAAAACAGAAAGCAGTGTGCTGTACGTTATGGGTCAACTTTTCCTAGAAAACCAGCCACCAGTAAAATAATTTACTACCGAAACTTGATTTCCCTTCCAAAAGATTAAAGGACCTCAGAAGATGCACGAGTCAAATAGGAAGTGAACACGTTTGGGACTCAGAGTCAAGTATCTCACTTTTGGAGCTGAGTCTCATGGCACTATGATGTTTAGAAAATAAACCTATATTTCAATAATGGGAACTTTTAATGGGCAGGGATGGAGATAAGGACGCAGACAGGGATGTAGGGTCCTCACCTAAGAATGACTGCTCTCCTGGTGACAAATGATTTGTTGGAGTCCTCGCTAGGTATATTCTTCATTCCAGTTTTTCATGAAAATGTTGTTTGAAGAAACAGTTAGTGACAGCTAGAATTTAAGGGTGGGCTCTTGTTCGAGGTACTTCTACTCTGGAGGTATAAGTAATGGTGGGAGATCATCCCCAGACTCTTGGAATAAGAGCCTAGCTAAGTGTGGGAAACCCTTTCCTAACCTCAGAGCATAGCAAAGTGTAGACTGTGTAGCTAGATTACTAGCACCAGGACTGCAAGAGAGTCAGTTTAAATCCGTAGTTATCATTTGCAGGTTAACACTTGAGGGCAGACAGATTTGATGACATCAGGATTCCTTCACTTCTGGGTAAATTGGCCAGTTTTGTGCTTTTTGCTTCTTGTGATGTCTGTGGTTCTTTTAACTTGAAGAAATATTGCAATCTAACCCAGTAAGAGCATAACATACACAAATATTTCTCTTCCACATCTATGTCACAAAGAATTAATTTATTCTCAATGTTCTTAACAAAGCAGACATGTAGGTGCATGTCCACACAAGCAAATATACACAGGTATGTCCCAAACATGCATAAATATCCAACCCCACACACACCTAATATTTCATAAGATATAGCAGTATTGATCAATTTATAAAAATTTTGGGACTGGTAAGATGGATCGGTGAGTAAAGGTGCCTGCTAATGAGCTTGGCCTTCTGAGTTTAGTCTCCAGGACTCACTCAATGGAGAGAGAGAAAGGATACTTGAAGGTTGTCCTCTGTTCTTCACACATGTGCTGTGACACATACATGCAATGACACATGCACACAACACTCCCAATACACATACACTAAATAAAGACAAGTGTGATGAAAACAATTTTGGAGTTTTATATTAAGACTGGGTTTCTCCATGTGGCCCTGGCTGTCCTGGAACTCACTTTGTAGACTAGGCTGGCCTTGAACTTGGAGATTCATCTGCCTCTGCCTCCTGAGTGCTGGGATTAAAGGTATGTGCCACCACCATCCAGCTAAGTTTTGTAATCTTATAAAAGCCCTAAAACAAGAAATTTTATAATTATTAGGAAGGCTAGTATATATTTGAAAAATGCAATCACGACCTCATCTAGAACCAAGTTTTTGAGCAACTCCTACTTTAAGCATCTTTTAAACTTCAAATTTTTAATAAAAAAATCATGCTTTCTTGGCTCAAACTTACTCACTACTTGTGAACACATTGCTCGGCTTTTGCTTCTTTGTCAGCCAGATGTGCTGAGTAGACACACTTACCTGTCGGCTATGAAGGTGAAGAGACCAGAGTACTTGAGCTGTGCTAACCTTGCAAGGACAAGGACTGCAGGGGTCTGCTGCAGGGGTCTGCTGCAGGGGTCTGCTGCAGGGGTCTGCTTGTACATGCTGGCCTGACACTTCCCAGTTAGTATATAGTTTAGACATATAGGTTAGCGTAACTTAGATTTTGTGACTTAGTTTTCTGAGTCACGGATTTACCTTCTCTAAGAGTGAAATAAATGCTTCCTGTGGGGCGGGCATGAGGATGAGAGAGTGGAGGCTAGACCTACACGGCCAACGAATGCTCAGATCTTGAATGATGGGCATGACCTGAATCACGACAGCATGACTTCGTTAAAATCTTTTGTTCACACCTAGATGCCACCGTTTATCATAGTTCACATTCTGTCCAAGTATACAAATAAAATATCAGAAAAACTGAAAAGCCATCTCCAGGGAGAACCCATTTTCTTGTCACTTGTGATTGTGTAGAGTCACATATTGCTGGTTTTTTCAAAAGGTAAATCAACGTGTACATTTACGAAGAAATCTCCCCATATGTCGTTAATCATCCAATTTTCTGCCTTCCCTCTCTATGAGAAACCACTCTGGAAACTTATGGTTATGAGTTGGCTGCTCTTGCAGGGGACTTGGGTTCAATTCCCAGCACCTACTTGGCAGCACACAACTGTCTGCAACTCTAATCCTAGGGAATGAATCCAATGCCCTCTTCTGACCTCTGCAGGCATCAGGCATGCACTTGGTGCACATACATACATGCAGGAAAAATATACTTACACATAAAAAATAGGATAAATAAATCTTTAAAAGAAATCACTAACCCAATTTAGCAGTTTTCGCTCAACACATAATTTTAAACTTTTTTAATTTTTAAAATTATAATATAATTACAACATTATTTCCTTCCATTTTCCTCCCTCTGAACCTTCCCATATGGCCCTCTCCACTCTCCTTCAAACTTGTTACCTCTTTTTCATGGTTATTGCATGAATATATATACATATAGTCTTAAATACAACCTGCTCAGTCCACATAATGCTTCTGGTATCTATATTTCCAGAGCTGACAGTTTGGCACTGGGCAATCAATTGATTGTTCTTCCCTGGGGAGGATGACTTCTCCTGCTTCCGGTTTCCTCACTGGCCCCATCGTTCTTTGTGTAGGGTTGAAGCCTTTGTGCGGGATTTCCCTGCCTATCGGTAGCACCCTTGTTCCACTCATATCTGTAGAGAGTGGAGAAACCCTGAGTGAGTGAATGTGTATTGTTGACATGGGCACCGCCATGTTGAGGACTCCGGTCCTCAGACCATGAGAAATTGGCAGAGCCATCACCCATCCAGGCTAGGTTCAAGAAGGTTGACAAAACCCTTTGTAGGAGTCCCAGTGTCTGTGACTAAGTGACAGTGTGTGCAAAGGCTAGCAGCTACAGCCTTATCCTCATGGATGTTTAAAGCCTGAGGCTGCTCCCTACAGAGACCTGGAGACTAGCTAGCTCCTCCCCTGTGCTGTCCCTAATTACAGTCTGTGGTTCAATGTTGTTGGGGTAGCAGACATCACTCAACCCAGCTTTCCTATATGTGTGTCTGTATTTTCTTCATCTTCCCCTGGCTGCCCCTAGTCAGGGATCCAAGAGTCAAGTTGTGTGGGTTACGTACATGTCCCCTTGTGATATGTGATATCATTGCACATGCTTTTACATACCATGAAGTGACATCTGAAGAAATTTAGACTTGTTGGGTAATAGGAACCTCTTATATTCATAGGATTTACAGACCAAATCAGTCTTAAAAATAATTGTACTAACTTAATTTCCATCAACCATTTCTTACGTTGTCATATTTATGAATATAAAATAGCATCTCATCTTGTTTTAGCCAGTCAGCAATAATAGTAAACACAGCATCTCTGATAACAATAAAGCTGGACAATTTTAAAATTAATTTTCCCGGGAAGTTCTTTCCAGACATGTGTGTATATATTTAAGGCACACAGCATGGCGTTTCAATATGTCTACACGATATGACTACCAGTCAAGTGAACTGCATTCACTGTTTCTCTTGTCACTAGGATCTAGGAGGTAAGATGTATTTTGGTTTCAGAGAGCTCAGCCCACCACAGCCAGGAGGGTGGGGAGAGAAAGCGACTGCTGGTGCTCAGCTGCTCTCCTCTTCCCTCTCTGTTTCTGTCCACGGTGCATCTCCACAAGAGGTCACTGTCTCCACGAGAGGTCACTGTCTCCACGAGAGGACAAGTACCGGAGGCTGCCCTTGGTGACTTGCTGATGGTGCTCCTTGCCCGGTCTTCAGGCCTGCTCCTATTTTTCTGTATTACCTTTGGCACCATGTCTAGGTGCGGTCACCACATGACTGAGCGGTGCTCCGTGGCCTTGACGGAGGCCTCAGGATCGCTCTCTGTCAGTTGGGCTTCATTCTTCCTCTTGAGTAGTGGAGTAAAGAAAATGTTCCTTAACACTGTTTTTTAAACCTCAGAAATTTGAAGGTATTATTCAAATGTTTTCAGAGCTATGAAAAAAAAACATTTTTATGTCCAAATTTCATTCCTCTATATGCCTACTATTGTGTGTGTGTGGGGGGGGTTATTCTAAACCTTCTCCTTTGTCATTTTTTACTTAGAAATTCCATTAATGAGACTCCGAGATGGCTAATTTTGTGTCTCATCTCAGCTGGGTCACTGGGTGGCCAGGTAGTTGTTTCAATATTGCTCTGGATATTTCTGTGATGATGGTTTGGAAATGGATCAACATTTAAGTAGGGGGATCCCTTCATGCTGTGGGTAGCATTTATCTATCTGTCTGAAAGAAGTGAAATTGCTTCTTCAAGCTAGAGTGCTTTCCTGTCTGGTAGCCTCAGAGGTGGGCAAGAGATTCCAAGATGCAGATTCAAAACTGGCTAGATTTCTAGGTTCTTGCCATCCTCTCTAATTATATAAATTGATTCCTTGCAATACAGCTCTTTATATGCCTGTATATCTGGCCATCTGGCCATCTAATCTCTTAGTGGCTGTTTCTCTGGAGGCCCTGACTGGTATGTAATCCAAGAGAGCCCCACGCTGACTGCACGCTTCATATGTCCCACATTCTTTTATGTTTCATCAACCTTGGAATGTCTCTCTCATTTGGTCTTTGAATTAACCACTGCTGCTGCCGTTGCTCTCTCCTCTGGATATTCTCAGCTATCTCCCTCTCCATCACGGATTGCATGCTTCCTTCACATTTTCTCTCTCTCTCAAGGGCTGTATTCTGGGAAATTCTCCATTCTGCCTCCCGGTTTCCTAATTCTCTCTTAAAATTTCCTCTTAGGCGCTGGATTTTTAAAAATTTAGTAACTGTATTTTGGTTTCATTTCTAAAGACCGATATTAGATTCCTCATCAAGCCCGCATGTCGTGTGTGTGTGTGTGTGTGTGTGTGTGTGTGTGTGTGTGTGTGTGTGTGTGTGTGTGTGAATGTTCTGTCCTTTGTTTCAGCTGACTTCTGGATTTGGGGCAGGCTAATCTTATTCTCTCTGTGTGTATGAGCTCAAGCCTGCTTTCTCTCCAGGTTGGCTTTCTCGGTGTTTCCTCAGGCATCGGAGGAGAAGGAGTGTGTGTTCAACCTTGCAATGCCACCCCAGATGAAACTGCTTGTTCCTCTCTGGAAGCCTCTGGGACACCCCCTCCTTGAACTTTTTAACTTCCCAGTGCATGGTTGCAGCACCAGGCAGACACAGAAAAGCGCAGATTCCAGACCCATGCTGGGTTACCGGTATTGTGCGTGTATTGCCCAAGACAGTGCTTCCCCTCCAGAAACCAGAGAGAGAGGCCTGCCTTAGTCATGCTCCCTTTTCTGATAGTGGATCTTTCCGGTTTACATCTCCACACACCTGTGGCACTTTCAGAGTCCCGGCTTTCTGCGGACAAGTTGGTTTCGTCTCCCCATGTCCATACAGATGCAGAGCCTCCAGCCATGTCCATGAGCAGCTGTCAGGTCTGCCTGGGCACATTCAGGTTGTGCCCAGGTCCCCCACAACCCAGCCATAACTGCAGATGCCTGTCCTTGGGGACCCAGCTATGGCTTTAGGATCACATCTATACAGTCATTTCTCATCGATGGAGCTCACCTGTCTACACCGAAAGCTTGGTGTAGGAAGCAGAGGCTGTGGGGTGCAGTAAGTAGTGGAAAGGTGGCATTATATCTCTGAGACAGGAGAAGAGTTTAATTTTCTCCTGTCAAACATCTAGGTGTTTTAATAATCCCAGCCTTTTAAAGTCTCAGACTTTTAAGTTTCCTTACATCTCTGTCATGATTTCTCTTTGCGATTCCACCCACTCTGCGTGAGAATAATAGTGTGTCGATGCTCTATTCTTCTTCTGCGCTTTCTTAGCCTGAGCACTCGAGGCACTTTAGAGACAGTGCCATTTATCCTCACAAAACCTCTGCCTACTGCGCTAGAATGTTGGCGAGTCGGAGTCTGCCTTGTGGACGGAGAAAACCAGTCAGCTGAAAGGCAGTGAGCCTGAACCCAGAAGGCTAGCCTATGTCACCAACTGAAGGAAAAAGAAGGCTCTTTGTTCCTGGTTCAGAACAGTGTAGAATGGAAGCAAAGGGCTTTCCCAGATATTCTACCAGCAAGAGAACTTACCTGGCAGGTTCTTTCTCGTTTATGCTCCGTATCTCAGGTCCTAGTGGAGATGCTTCTGGGACTCTCCAGAGAGTAATTCCAGAACTCCCTTGGATCCTCTTAGCAGAAAGGATGCTTGAGTCTCAGGAACCTCACAGAACTGATGAAAATAGTCAGGAATGCAGTATTGCACCATTTCTGGACTAACACAGGTTCTATGATGAACAACCAGTATTCCAGTGAGTTGTTGTGGGTGTCAGGGCCCAAAAGCTTGGTAACCACCAACTCTTGTGATTGGGCAGTGATGGAGGCCAGAGAGGCGAGCTGCACACAGTAAACAGATTCACCAACCGGCGTGAAGCTGAGGCCAGGAAGTTCTTAGGAGTGAGGCAGGGTTGCTGGGCAGGTGGAGACTCTCCTGGGGAAACTTAGATCCTAGGCTGGGCCTCATCATGCAGAGAAGTATCTGCTTGCCCAAACCCATCCAGTTTGCCTCCTCTGGAAGCCCGCAGAGGTTCAAGATTAGAACTTTATCAAGTGTATGCACTGCACAGTGTTACCATCAGAGCTGAGCTCACCCTGAATCAAGGCAGGGTTGTCGGGCAAGGGCAAGGGCAAGAGTCAGTGGTGACTCTGCTTAGCATCAACAAGGTTCTGGGAACCATCTCTAGTACAAACAAAGGGACCAGAAGTCATTAGATGGTGTCGATCTTTGGGCTCAGCATAAGGGCCAGTCCTTCTTGGCTGGGCTCATGACACAGTTCACCTGGACCAGACCATGTACTATCACAATGCTTAGACTTCTGGGGTGGGAGAAAGGCATGTCCACATGACACTGATGATTTTGAAAGTGAGCTCAGCTACTCTTCAGAGATGGACGCCTGCTTCAGGGCCTGTGTGGCCACCGAGGGTACCACTGACTTACACCTTAAGGGAGGCTGCAATTGAACAGAAGATTGCTGGTTACTGTGTGAAATCAGCCTAAACCACAGAAAGTCCCTAGTATGAAGTAAGACAAGGGACGAGAAGCGCTTGTCAGGACCCAGGGCCGGGTCATTGGTCCCTGACAAGCGGACTAGCTTCCCCCAACCCTCCTGACAGTCAAAACAAGACAGGAAACGGAACCAGTTGGTTCATCCCCACTGAAGTCTCTTGCTTTGTGCTCTGTGCCATGGCAGGGATCATAGTGTGGTAATTACTTAACAAAGAATCACTAGTGTTGCCTGCCAAAGACAAATCCTAAGAACTAATTTTATATTTCACAGAGAAGGATGGGGCCGTATAGCTAGAAGTATTCTCTGCTGGCCCCCCTGGACCGGTTTTTCTCTGCTTGTCTGTTCCCAAAAAGCTACTCAGAGGTTTATTGTCAGTTACAATTGTCTGGCCAATGGCTTAGGCCTCTTACTGACTAGCTCTAACTATAAATTAACCCATTTCTAATAGTTTATATCTTACCATATGGCTTGTGACTTGTTAACCTTACATCTAGCTTCCCTGGTGGCCACCAGTATCTTCTTGCTCCAGCCTTCTCTCTCTCTCTCTCTCTCTCTCTCTGCATCTTTGTTTGGACTTCCCACCTAGCTGTATTTTACCTGTCCATTGGCTGAAACAGCTTTATTAACGAGCCAATAAAAGTAAAAGAGGTGTCAATCCCTTGACTAAGTTGTTCCTGGCTGGTGGTGAGGCCCATGCAAAGCAGAGCCACTCACTCATGCAGCCAGGAAGCAGAGAGATGGGGTTGGGGGGGGTGTAGAGGGAAGGGACCACAGGTGAGGAATATCCTTTCGAAACATTCCCCAAGTTTCTCTGGCCAGTCCACCACTTAATGGCCCATAAGCTATGGCCTCATGGCCGGATTAATTTGTTATGAGATCAGCTCCATCATAACCTAGTCATTTCTCGGATGAACCACCAGTGAGGTACCAAGCCTCCAGCACACAACTCTTCTGAGGGACACCGTACTAAAACCATCGTTCTCTTCAGCTCGCATGCAGCCGTCCACTCCTCACAGAGGCTGCCCCAGGCCTGCCCCTTCCTGTCCTGTCCCTCACCTCAGTGGCATACCCTGGACTTGCCTCGCATCCTCCCTGATTGATGTCTCACGCCCTTGGCTCTGTCACCAGAATGATGAGGGTGGCAGGTGAGCAACTCCGGGGTGTGGCGATGTCCTGTGGCTCACCTCTGTGGTATTGCCATCCCTCTCAGCAGCATTTGTGGATTTGTGGAGATCCACAAATTTGATGGAGATGAGACGGAATATGTTCTAGGATCAAATGACACAATATATTTAATATATTATCATTTATTATGAATATATAATCATTAATATATATTAATGTGGGGAACTGGGAGTGAAACATGATGTCAGAGAATATATTACTTTGAACTGAGCTGCAGAGAGTAAGACTAAAGTTTCCACAAAAACAACGGTTGCGATACCTGCTCTCCGTCCACTGGGGCTCATTATGCCCACCTGGTTCTGATGCTGGGCTTGAGGCTGTTATCCATCCCATCACCTCTAACTGAGGGCAGCGTCTAATCACTTTCTTCAGGAAAGACACGCAGGTGTGCAGTTCTAACCCGCACCGTCAGATCTTCAGTTGCGTTTGGAAGATGGCTTGGCTGTGTAGCTTGTTCTTTCCAGGCCGATGTAAACGGTTCCGTTATCTCCCAGTGTGTCATGATATCTGGGAGCCTGCAGTCAGTCCCATCCCTTTAAAATAACTAGGTCACTGTCTTTTCCTCCTGCAGCCTACAGTTGCTGTGGCTATCTGATAGCAAATATATTCAAAGTCTTTCCATACTTCATCATTGACCATATCAGGCTTCACCAAGGAGATGGCTTAAAAATATTCAAGTAAAAAGAAATCTATGATGGGCTAGGGAGATGGTTCAGTGGTTAAGAGCACTTGTTGCTCTTTCAGAGGACCTGGGTTTAGTTACCAGCACCTGCATGGTGGCTCACAATTATCTGTAGCTCCTGTTCCAGGACATAGGATCTGTCTTCTGACCTCTGTGGGCGCCAGGCATGCGCGTGGTGCACATACATAACTGCAGGCAAAACAGCCATACACATAAGATTAAATAATAAGTCTCTAGAAAATAAAAAAAAATTTAGGACCGTGATTTCTACCGACACAATGCTGACCCCAAGCTTTGAACCCACCCAGTGATCAAACTGTGTGTGTTTAGGACTGTCGCCTCCCTGTGGTGACAGAGGATAGAGCACGCTTATCGTGTCATTAATATCTCGTCCCTTGGGAGAAGTTTTAAAAATTGATTTCCAACTCTTCCAACTTGAAGGTTGCTTCAAGTAATTAACATAATTTTTTTTGTTTCTTCATGTATGTAAGACAGAAGGCAAAACTGGTATACTTTGGGAGATTTTATCATCTAAAAAGTTAATACTCAATTTTACTAAAAAATAAAACAAACAAACAAACAAACCCTCAGTTTCAGCAGAAATATTTAATGATGATCCCTTTAATCACTTTCGTTCCAAATGACAGTTTTCCTTCTTTTCACTGCGTGCTGATAACTTATCCGACATAAACTAGTGGATAAAGCAGGGTCTCAAAACAGAAAGCATCCAGGAGGCAGCCTCCACGCCAGATCTGCCCTGGGGTTTACATTTTATGTGGGGAGATCTTCCCTAAGGCCAAGGGTGCCTGCTCTGATTCTGCACCAGGGCTATCCCATATTTCACATGTCTGGCCTACTTACATATGACTTTAAATGCATATTTGACCAAAGTGTTGCATCCAGCCCCCCCACTTTTTGGAGAGTCCCACCATCACGGCACTTTTTGCATCATGATAGCTGGCAAGTTGGACTCCGAGAGGCCTTCTGTTTAAACCACCCCATTTCTCAGAATGGGATTCTTGTTGGTGAACATCTGGGGGCAGTCAGGCCAGTTCTTGAGATGGGCCAGTGTGGGGCATCAGGGGTACATGTGATGAACAGTAAGGTAGAGAGTCAGGGACAAGCTCATGCCAGAGGGGAGCCACAGACAGGAGCCTGCAGTGCTCACTCTGGAGGAACCAGAAGCTGTTCCTGTCTGGCTTTCAGATGCCCTGCAGGGGGACACCTTTTACTTCAAGAAGGAGAACATCTTAAGAGACACCTCCAACTCTGAATGTTGCTCCTGCCACTACACAGCTGATGTGACACACGGGTGTAGGTGTGAGAACTGGTATTGCGGGGACACTTTCTTAGACTGTGAGGCCTTTGGCCCTAGTCGTCCACCAAAATTACCAAGGCTCTGTGGTCTTTGAAGCCTAGAGAAAATGTTAAACTCTCTTTCCCTCCCCTCCTTACTTCAACCCTTCAAGCTTACAGAGCAGTGTTGGGTGTTGGATGAAAAGCAGTAGTCCTAAATAGAAGCACTGGCTTTTCTTTGGAAACGTGGGTTATCCCAGTCACATTTCGCAGATAAACATACTAGGATTTCTTCTTGCAGTGAACCGCGTGATGGGACAAGATGGCTTATGATTCATTCACACTGTAAGGCTGCCTCTGCTTTCCTGGACAACCCCTCTGATCTTGCGGTCTTTCTGGGCCACAGTGGTGTCAGCCTTAGGGACTGACCGCTGAGCCACCCACTCATTGAGCCCTCTCTGGGGTTCTGTGCCATTTGGGTTTATTTTTCTTTTAGTGATCCCTTCTTGGACCTTGGGTACTTCTCAGGGATGGGCAAGGGGGAGACCTAGTCCCTGGCTGTGTCTTTTTTCTAACCCCTGGTCTTCCTGTCACCAGTCTGTGGGGAATTCTTGTCCATACTATACAAGAGGTGTCCTTTGAATCGTCTTGCCCCCAAACTCTGGTGCAACTCCCGAGTGAGAATCTGAGCAAAAAAAGAGATGCCTCCTGTCTTTATTCACATGGTCCCAAAGAGGAAATGTGACTTCCTCAAAACGTCCCTCCATAGGGCTGCTGACTGATGATAGCTCCTGTCTGGCCAGGGAGGTGGCTGCTGTGTGGTCAGCATGGCTGAGAATGTGTCACACAGCAGGCAGAGCGAAGGGATGGTACCCGAGGAGCTGGTGGTGGGAGGACAAACCATGTCTGCCATGTTCCTTCTTCCTAGGATAGGACCATAGAATGTGTATTCCTTAATTTGACTGACATGTCCAGCCACCCATGTCTAGCCACCTGCAGGTTCCTTCTGCTGTGCCTGGAGAGCCCATGTGGGCTTCTCTAGTGTGGTCCTTAACGCAGAAATATTCTCTCCCCAAGGGAAGCCGGAACTTATTGGCAGACATATCCCCTGCCTCCCCGCCCAGTAAAATAGTAAATAGTGGTGCATACCTCCTGCTCTATGAGAGAGCCACTGTGAATGTCCTCTGGGGAGCCGAGACAGCCCTGAATGAGTGTGTATGGGAATGATCATGTCTGAGATCAATGCCTCAGATCCTGGGTCAGGCTCAAAGGGATGCCAAATTCTGGTCATGTTTATGGCCTGACACTGCTCACCTACAGGGACCTCCTACTGAGACTAGCCTACCCCTCTCTCTATGCTGTACCTAGTAGACATTCTGAAATTCCAGGTTGATGCATAGTTGTACAACTCCACCAGACTGCACACAACCCACCTGATCCCAGTTCTTCCATACATGCATCTATGTGGCTGTCATTTCCTCAATTCCCTCACCACCCTGGTCAGGTCAGTGCTTGAAGCTGTGCAGGTCTCTGAAGGACTGGACTCTATTCTTGTGGTCTACAAAGACCTTGAAGCCAGAACACTAAAGCCAGTTCCTCCACCCACCAGGTGCTTTCGCATGGCATGAAGCTAGAGGTGACAAATTAAAAATGTCTTGGTGATCAAAGGAAGAGAACAGGTATTAAAGAGAATCAACAGCATGTGGAGGTTAAGGGTGGTGGCAGCATTATGGAGGGGAGGGGTGGGCAGAAATAGTGAATTTTCTGATATGTTCATAAGGAATAAAGCTTTAGGAAGATTGAGAGTTGAGGAGCAGGATGAACTTCAAGCTCTTGGCTCCTCTCTGCTGCACACTCAAGACTTGTGAATCCCAAGTGTGTGTTCTGTGGGAAAATGGTCTTGTACACTGTAAAGATTTGTCACTTGTATTGGTTTAATAAAACACTGATTGGCCAGTAGCCAGGCATGAAATATAGGTGGGACAAACAGGCTAAGAGAATTCTGGGAAGAGGAAAAGCAAAGATGCAGTTGTCATCCAGATGCAGAGGAAGCAAGATGAGAATGCCTTACTGAGAAAATGAACCAAGCCACATGGTTAAACATAGGTAAGAATTATGGGTTAATTTAAGTTTTAAGAGCTAGTTAATAATAAGCCTGAGCTAATAGGCCAAATAGTTTATAATTAATATAAGCCTATGTGTGTTTCTTTGGGATTGAATGGCTGCAGGACCAGGCAGGACAGAAACGTCCATCTATACAAGATTGTGCACTGTGGGGAAATGTCTGCTCCTTCCTGTCCTCATCTTGTCTGCCCCTGTAGGAAAGGTGATGCTGAAAACTGTCCTTGACCATCTCTAGGCTTGCCAGGGTTTTCCTTCTTCCTAATTACTGGCAGTACACATAAACTTCATGATTTGCTACCGTTTCCCAGTCCATGAAGAAACCTAAATGGGCTTCCATTGATTGCTCTTACATACACAACTTGGTAGCCATGGTGAAGGAAACCTGTGCTACATTTGCATATTCAGAAGACTACAGGATCATTAAAAGGGAATCTCTCAGATATGGGTGTGGGTCAGAGCATGGTGAACAACCACTGTGACTCCTGGAACAAAAAATGAAACTGGACATAGACATGTGGGGAGAGGCAGGAACAGAGAGAGTTAATCAAGAAAGACTCATGGGAGGGCTCAGCAGTATAAACACTTAACAACCCAAGTTCTGTCCCAGGCACCCACATCAAAAGCTGGCTGTGGCAGTGAACATCTGTAATTGCTGCACTCCCTTGGGGATTGTGCTGAAGCTCTCAGGAATCTGGCCTGGAGTATTCTACTATGCACTATCACATAGGTAATATTCCTTTTCTTAGTATGGCTCAAAGATTTTATTCCCTAATGTTAGGCTAACTTCTGTTGTTCTGCAACTCCACCCATGCCTCTCCAAGTTTAAACTCTCTGACTATGTGTAATAGATGTTTTCCAAAGAAGCTCAAATGGACCAATGGGAAACCCCTGTTGTCTGAGGTTTCTGTCCTGCCAAGTTCCCACAGTTGTTAAGTTCCAAAGAAATCACACAGAGATCTACATTAGCTATAAACTGATTGGCCTAGTAACTCAGACTTCTTACTAACTCTTATAACTTATATTAGCCCATTATTCTTGTCTATGTTAGCCATACGGCTTGGTACCTTATTCACTGAGGCAGTCATATCTTGTTTCTTCTGTGGCTGGGTCAGACTGCAGAATCTGCTTCCTTCTTCCCAGAATTCTCCTGTTCTCATTGACCTTCCTCTACTTCCTGTCTGGTTGTCCCGCCTATACTTCCTGCCTGGCTACTGACCAATCAGCATTTATTTAAAATATAATTGACAGAATACAGACCATTGTCCCACACCAGACTCCCACCCAAGACCACAGTAAAAATGGTTTATATACAGTAGCCCACTATTGTGAGGTCCTGGTATCCTATTATTCTGGGTAATACACTGCACACGTCAAGCTCACAAGGTGTGTCGGCCATCCTAGAGTAGCTTGTGTGGTGGGAAATTCTTTCTCCATTGTCTTTTTTTCGGTAGCTCATCGAGGCAGGGTTTATTACTTGGATAAAATCCACAAACTTGCATGCAAAGGGAATAAAGAGCTAATTAATTAAACCTTTGCCTTATTCCTTGTTTGCTCTCACGTCTTCAAATTTGGCTTAAGATAGTCAGGTAACCAGTTGGCCACAGCACACCAGAGGCAGGGCGCATGTCCGAGTGTTTCCCGTTCCTGCGCTGCTTGCTCCATTGGGGAAGGTGGTGCTATTTACCTCTCTGCTTTCCCCAGAGCACAGAAGGCAAGAGTGGAGACAACCGCAACTGGGCTCTGTTTTGAGCCACGTGAGTTTCAGAATTCACGCAGCCCAGCAGGAGCCCCTGGAAGCTAAGGACACAGTGGGAATTCCTGCGGTTACTACTTCCCCGTGTGAGCCAGCCCCATCCAAGCCCTTCCCTGGGCATAGGCTTGTGAGACTTCAAGAGGTGCAGACACTCACTGCTTTGCAGTGGGTGTGCCACAGTACACAAAGGAAGTGCGGATCTGCCTGCGCTTAGGGAGGAAGGCTCTGCCAGCCTGTTCACCCCACTTAGGGAGGAAGGCTCTCTCAGCCTGTTCACCCCACTTAGGGAGGAAGGCTCTCCCAGCCTGTACATCCCACTTAGGGAGGAAGGCTCTCCCAGCCTGTTCACCCCACTTAGGGAGGAAGGCTCTCCCAGCCTGTTCACCCCACTTAGGGAGGAAGGCTCTCCCAGCCTGTTCACCCCACTTAGGGAGGAAGGCTCTCCCAGCCTGTTCAGCCCCGGAAGGAGACGTGGCCACTCACTGGCATCATCACTTTATGTGTGTTACTCTAGGTCCAAGTTTTACCACTTTTCTCTCCTCCTTGGTCCTCCAAGGGCCCTGTGGCCACTTGAATAAGTAGCTGGGTAGCTGGCTTGCAGGAGAAGATAGGCCAGAGAAACCAACCCTCCCTGAAGCCCAGGATACTCTGTGTCACATTCTTATTGTTTTTTAATGGATGGAAATTTCATTATTTAAAGAACAGCTCAAATGAAGTTTCTGGGTGCAAAATTCATAAAAGATTTATAAAATCTTGAAAAAAATACATAAAAGATTTATAAAATCAACAGACCTTTTGGTTATTTTGTCTTACAAAAAGTATAGTGTTTAATCTGAGGTTTCATTGTGCTTGGTGAAGGAAGGTAACGTGTGCAAATAAATGCACACACAGGTGTCTTTCTTAAAATCTTTATTTATTTACATTTTATGTAAGAGTGCTCTGCATGCCTGCAGGCCAGGAGAGGGCATCAGATCCAGATGGCTGTGAGTTACCATGTGATTGCTAGGAATTGAACTCAGGAACTCTGGAAAAGCAGTCAGGGCTCTAACTGCTGAGCCATCTCTCCAGCCCCTTCATAGGTGTCTGTTTTGGTTGTCTCCACTTTATGGAGTTTCGTGACAGGTTGGAGAGATGACTCATAAGTTAAGAGCACTTGCTACTTTTGCAAGACCCAGGTTCGGTTCCCAGCACCCACATAGTAGCTCACAGTCACTTGTAACTCCAGTTTCAGGGTGCCCAATACCCTGCCTTCCACAGCCACCACACACACATGATACATACATACATGCAGGCAAAACACTTATACACATAAAGTAAAAATAGATCTTTCACAATAGCGAAGGGCAGAGAGACCATAGTGGCCCATTCCCACCAGTGGCTGAATCAACAAACAAAACGGTCTGTACAGAAAATGGGATGTGACTCTTTCTTAAAAAGGAAGTGCTGCTTGTTACAGCAGGGGAGAATCTTGAAAGAGCATAAAGGAGCATAACTCAGTCACTCAGAAGACCAATAATAATAATAATAAAAAGAAAAAATCAAGAACAGTCATTAAAAAATATTTTGGTCCAGAGCTATTTTACTCCATTCAGACATCTCCAACAACACCGGAATCCCTCTTTCCCTCCGTCTTGAAGGCATCCGCTCCCATCTCCTCTTTCGCCGAAGTGCAAAGGGCAAATCTTTCAGTCCATGCTTCTGTGGGCTGAACTCAGTGCCATCTATCAGGAGTCTGTTTCAAGCCGGCTCATCTCCCAAGGATTTCATTCTACCATGTTTGTGCTATTTCTGGGTGCCAGAAAGGACTCCCGCTCTCCGTGAGTGGTTCAGAGGATGTTAGTCTTTGCTGGGTTCATCCTCTGCAGCCTTGGCTGGAGCCCAGACTTGAGCCCAGACACTGCATAGGCTGCATAGGTCGGTATCAGAGCTCACTCGGGGGCTCCGGACCTGCTGCAGGTCCTTCTTTGAGAACACAATTGTTCCAGATTATTGTCAGGATGGCAGACTCAGAGGGGCTTCCAGGGTCTTGAACTGTGAACTTGAACTTCCCTCCATCATGGTAGAGGAAAGAAGAGAAGAGAGATGTGACTCTTGGCAGACAGAATTAGGGCAGGGAGTGACTCAAAGCAATCTCTTGTGTAGTTCCACCTGGAGGAGACTCTGCCAGAAGGTGAGGGTGGGCTGCATTCTTTACAGGAGTACCCAGGAAGAAAGTCCCTCCTGCTGTAGAGGGACTGACACACCAAGAGGGACTCAGAGAATGCACAGATTTTATGTATGTGTGCACACGTGTGTGGATGCATGTGGGTAAGTGTGTGCCCCTGTGTGTGCGTACATATGTGTCCATGTGTGCACACCTCTCCTTACTCCTTCCCTTTGTTTGCTTAGAGTCATTTGTCCACAGGTTCCTTCTGCTCTGGAGGAATGCCGTCTTCTTCCAAACCTGGCAATCCTGGAAACTGCTGAACAGGCATTTTGGGGGAAATGTCTAAACCCAGCCTTGGCTCAAATGTAGATGGTATTTATTCGAACACACACACACACACACACACACACACACACACACAACTCACCTTGGCTGGATTCTGGGCACCTGGGCAGTGTTTCCTGAATGGATGGGTGTTTTTTATTTTACTATGAAAGATATTGAAATCCTGATTTTTATTTGTAGAAAAACACAATGGCCTATTCCAGCTACATCTGTACCCATCAATCTGTAGGCCCTGTGGGCTATTGAGTATAAATGAGGGCACAGCCCTGTGTACACAGAGAACTCTCAGGAATGTCACTAACTCCCATCCCTCTGCGTTGACTGAGAGGTGCAGCGCATACCACCTGTCTGCACTCTATGTCCTATCATACAGTTCACGAACCTCGGGCAATGGGGCTGGAGATTTAAACACACAAAGACACACAGACAGAGAGACAAACCTCTAGTCACTGGTAAGAAGCCCCTTATTCAATAGCACCATGGAGGCTTATATACCCAACAGTCAAGTGGGCCAACAGGTGAAAACCTTATCCTCTGATCCTTAAGGCAAGGCAACACGTGCTCATGAAGCAGAGATGGTAAACAACTTTGACACAGCTTTCAGTAACTCAAATCAGAAGTAAAGATCTCTAGCAGGGAAGAGCAGCTGGAGGCTAGGACGCTATATGGTCTCAACAGAGAGGTTTCTGTCCGGCCCGGTCCCACAGCCATTCAGTCTCAAACAAACACATAGAGGTCTACATTAATCATAAACTGGCTGACCTATTAGCTCAGGCTTCTTATTAATTAATTCTTACATATTAACCCATAATTCTTGTCTGTATTAGTCACGTGGCTTGATACCTTTCATCAGCAAGGCATTCTCATCTGTGTCCTCTACTTTTGGGTGAGGGCTGCAGACTGAATCTTTCCTCTTCCCAGAATTCTCCTGTTCTCATTGCCCTGCCTCTACTTCCTGCCTTGTTACCCGCCTATACTTCCTGCCTTGTTACCCGCCTATACTTCCTGCCTGGCTACTGGCCAATCAGCATTTTATTAAACAAGTACAAGAAACAAATCTTTACAGAGTAAAACCATTGTCTCACAGCACCCCTTGACCCCCAAAGGGTGTCTTGTCCTATTTGTCCCTTCTGGCCTGTTTACCTGTCATCACAGTCCAACAGAGTGCCATGGTACCATTTGCACCAGACCCACTACCCTATCCCAAATACCAGCAATATGGTCCTGGGCTCTCGCCAAGGGCACTACATCCTGCTGTCAACCCCGGAGCTCTGGTGTACACAGTGTCTACTCTTGTAAACCAAGAAGAAAGGTCCAGCTCTATCCATTCTACTCACCAGGCTGTGAGCAGGGGGCTGGGTTCATGCCCTAGATGCTCGAGCTCCAGAGCTTCAGCCTTTGTGTTCACACCTGTGTGTGTGTGTGTGTCCCTGGTTTGGGACTAAATTAGACTCAATCACAAGAAGCTGCCACACATCTGAAGAATATGTGCTGATACCTCCAGCCTAGTTGGTCTCAGGGAAACTCCTGTACCATTGAAGAATGAACCCATGGTTATACCTTCTGCAATTGAGTCCTGTTTCTTCCTCTCTGATGATAGAACAGCATAGTCCCAAGCCACACTCTGTGCCATTATCCTAAGGAGACTCCACCCTTTACCCAGGCAACAGTGTTGGTTCCTCGGTGTTATCTCCTGGCTCCCCTGAGCATCTTGAATCATGCTACATGACTCAAGCACTTACCAGTTTTGATTCACTTTTATCCAAATTTTTCATGACTGATTTTTGACCTCAACTTGCTCCTTTTATTTCAGAACAAAACTTTGGCTTTGGTCTTTTAGATCCATGAATCCATAAGGTACTGTGGACTTTGAAAGGTGTTCACAGACCAGATACACAGGCTGGAGGCCTGGAGGCACAAAAATGATGAGCCTGTGATTTTCGCTCTTCCCCACAGAGGGAAGATAGGAAATTCATGGCACCTCATTCTGTGGATTCCAGGCAGATCGGGGTGGCATGCAACAGGAAACCAAAACTAGATTCATGGTTGAGGCCTGTGTGTGTTGTGATTGGTCCAGAGAGGCAGAGTCATCAGTGCTGGTTAGGGAGAAAGCTACCGCACTCCAGTGCTGGTTGGGTAGTTACTGCAAACTACTCAAGACCTCATGTCAACGACTCTCCTGGGTACATTGTACAGTCATGTTTATCCATGTACTATCTCTCTGATGGGCAGTTGACATGCCGACTGTATTTCAAACACTCTTACCATAGCTTTTGATGCTATGGAACATAATTCAATCCTGGATATAATCCACCAGGGCTTTAGACAGGACATAGCCACTAGTTGTTCTGTGGCTTTTCAGTTTCCTCCTGTCATTCATATTAAGAGACACCAGAGCTCCCTTCTCCCACCCCTCTCCCCTTCATCTTATCAACCTATCTGACTGAGAGACACAGCTCCCCTCCTCCCACCCCCGTGCAGGCTGCATCCCAGATCTGCAGGCTGCATCCCAGAGGAGGCTCAGGATGAAGCAACTGAACTACAGCTTTCCAGGAAAATGTCCCCAGTGAGGTACCCCTTGCAAAAATTAGTAGCTAATTTTGCAGAGGCCATCTGAAGGGATCAAGCCAGATACTTTCCCAAAAGGTCTTTCTGGTCTTCAAAGGTCTGTGCTAATGGTTTCAGGCTGGGTTGGTGTGTGCACTTACATTCTATAGATATGTGTTTGGGTTCATCTTGAATCCCACCACATGTAATGGTGTCAAAGGAGCCCCATGTGGAAGGTGTTGGGGGGCCCCATCACACTATCCCCAACCTATAAGACACGAGATTCCCAGGGAGATCCTACTCGAAGCAGGACGTGTTTAGCCATACTTGACATTAATGCCCCACCTTGTTCTTTCCAGCAGGCTGCCTCCCGTTCACATTTAAAGGTGGGAGCAAAGGCCCCGCTCTCCTGGCACTGCGGAACCGCACAGACACTCGGGGGCAGATGAGCAATGACTCCACAGAAGGTGCTGCGGACTCCTGCAACGCAACAGGTATGAGTGAGCACGTTATGACAACCAACTCCTTAGGACACACTGCCATCCCTGCCCTATGTTCTCTGTCTGGAAGAGCTGGGACCTCATGAGCTAAGTGCCCAGAAAAATTCCCCACAGCTTGGAGGGACCTTTTGATGGTGCGATAATAGAAAGGGACTGGGAATAGACTGCTCTCACCCAGATTTCTGAAGCACTTTGAATGACTTCTTATTTTCTGAAGTTGGAACAGGCACCTTCTCGACAAATACAAGTATCAAATTAGTAATTTAACCCAACAGTGGAAGTCATTCTCGCTCACCAACAAAAAAATTTACATCTGATGGCTTTATTGCTGAACCAAGTACTGGCAAAAATCCTCATAATTAATTTAATCTTTTCATAAAATCAGACTATCATAACCTTAAAAGTAAGTTCCCCACATGCAGCGTGGATATCTCTTTCTGTTCTAAGGCAGAGGACAAGGGACCCTCTTTTGTGTATAAAGGATGTGAATTCAAGTGTACTCCGTAAAGGGCACTGAGGACTGAACAAAGACTTGACCCCGCCCGAGTCTAGCTGGGTGAACCAATCAGTTATCGAAGTTACTTAACAGAAGCCTGGGCGATGCGAGCTCAGCTACACCAATGAAAAGCCCTCTGCAGCACAGGTTTACGACTCAAAACAATCGCATCGCTTGAGCTCCCTGCCCAACTGGCAGGCAGCTCAGTCAGAGGGTCTTCTCTGTCCATCTGCTTAGGGCTTCAAGGAAGTGCATCACGTGGTCCTTTTAAATGTCTAAGATTCCATTGCCAGGAGGGAATGCTTCAACGTGGAGGCAATAGTGACAGCTACACACTGCGAACTTCAAAAGCATGTGTGTGATTTGGAACCACCCCTGCCCTCTTAGCTCTCTTTTGCAAGTGTCTATGAAAAACAAGCCTTTTGCACATGACCACAAAGGTGTTTGTTTAGCTGAGTGTGCTCCCTTCTCTTGTAAATACTGTTTTAGCACCTTCCCTGTATGGATTGTTCCTAACAGGAAGCTAGAGACAATCCTTGCCTCCCACATTGCTCTCCACCTGGGGCATGTGACACCAAGGGAGAGAACAGGTGCTGTATTTCGGAGACTGAGCAGTGTCCTGAAGAAAGTCAAGTTCGTAAGAGGTTTAGCAGCCAGCACAGGAGAGCTACAGGCACGAATGGTCCCAGATCTCTGGCTGAGTGGAGCCTAAGCATAGGCCTGGGCAGATGTGGGAGCGCAACCTGACCACAGCCCTGGGCAGATGTGGAGCGCAACCTGACCACAGCCCTGGGCAGATGTGGGGCGCAACCTGACCACAGCCCTGGGCAGATGTGGGGTGCAACCTGACCACAGCCCTGGGCAGATGTGGAGCGCAACCTGACCACAGCCCTGGGCAGATGTAGGAGCGCAACCTGACCACAGCCTTGGGCAGATGTGGGGCGCAACCTGACCACAGCCCTGGGCAGATGTGGGGCACAACCTGACCACAGCCCTGGGCAGATGTGGGGCGCAACCTGACCACAGCCCTGGGCAGATGTGGGGTACAACCTGACCACAGCCCTGGGCAGATGTGGGGCGCAACCTGACCACAGCCCTGGGCAGATGTGGGGCGCAACCTGACCACAGCCCTGGGCAGATGTGGGGTGCAACCTGACCACAGCCCTGGGCAGATGTAGGAGCGCAACCTGACCACAGCCCTGGGCAGATGTGGGGTGCAACCTGACCACAGCCCTGGGCAGATGTAGGAGCGCAACCTGACCACAGCTGAGAGCCAATGGCAAGACCAAAGGCCGGCCCTTCTTTCCCAGCCAGTTCAGAGGAGGTGAGGTGGCCAAACTTACAAAGTGAGCAAGCATAGAATGGGGATCACAGGACCATGGGTGTGGAGAGGAGCAAAACCCCACAGTCCTCAGAGGGCTTAGGAGTTGGGGAAGTATGCAAATGAGAAGTCAAAGCATGCAGGGATGCAACGGGTCTGCTGTGGGATAAACGGCACGGGTGTAAGATGCACAGATACCTGAGAAGAGAGCCCTTGGCAACTCAGAGAGTAACCATACTGGGAGAGCCTGGTGTCAGGTGATTCCATGGAAAGAACAGAAAGGAGAGGGATGCTCTCTGGAGCCTAGATTCCTCCTCCTACTTATTTTCTCTGCCCAGCAGACCTGCCTATCCCTTTACTGCCTAGTTATTGATCATTCAGTTTTCTATTAGACCAATCAGGTGCCTTAGGCAGGCAAAGCAACACATCTTTACATGGTTAAACAAATGCAGCATAAACAAATGTAACACATCTTTACATAGTTAAAATAATAGCCCACAACATGCTGCTTCCATCGCCTGGGTGCTGGGATTACAGGTGAACACTATCACACTGTTCACGCAATGTGGAGGATGGAACCCGGGCTTCCTGTGTGCTAAGTAAGCAACTCTGCTGAATGAGCCACATCTGGGTCTTTGAAGTTTTAATGGCAAAAAATGTTAGTAATGTGGCTAAGGAGTGTCAACAAATTGGGGCGGCAGGGGAAAGAGAAAGGTCCTTGTCTTTGATTCTAGCTCATTGGGTTCTTTGGTCTTTGTTCTGGTTCAGTTCCCGATCCTTAGCTTTACAGAATTAGGACCTGGAATTTAGGAAGTTATGAATTCATTAGAATATGAATTGTGACCGACAGGATTTAGTCCTATTCTAGGAACTATTTAGACTACTAACTGTATTTAGCCCGATTCTAGTCCCATTTCTAGGGACCAGGACACTCCATATGTAGTGTATGGGACACTGCCTAATGCTAAGACATTTAGGAGCCAAAACAAAAGAGCTTGCATAGTGGACATGGAAAGGAGATGCCTTGAAGGTCCTCCCATGCCCACCACAGAGACATCACTGGAAGGTTTTTGCTGCCCAGTTAAGGACATTTTTCCTGGTGACTGAATGCTGCCTTTTAGAATTCATTGTGTTCCTCTTCCAGACCTGAGCTCTGCTACAATAGTGTTAGCTGCAAACTGGGCTATTGGAAGCAGGTCTCTGGGCAGCCCTGTGTAGGACTGTCTAGATTCAGAGCAGCCTCTGAGAATGTCTGTGAGGCATTATCTTAAGTTAACTGATGCAAGATCCCCCTCTTAATTGTGGGCAGGACCACTCCCTGAGCAGGAAATCCTGAACTGGATAAGATGGAGAAAGGGAGCTGAGCATCAGCAAGCTTGCATGGATTCTTGACAATCTCTTCTCCCCACACCTTTGCTAGGGACCAACAGAGGGGTGTCACAGTTTAGATCTGGGGTTAAATCTTTCTGTCTCTCTTTGTGATTTTTTAACTAATGTCTACTTCCTCACTGTCACTTATATTTGATGCACCATAATTCTAGCATACAGATCATTTTAACAGTCTATAAAATTTGCCTTTTTTTTCTCAGGACGTGTTTTTTAAGATATACTCAGCTTTCAGGACCAAAATCGACTGCAGGGTGTGGTGGGCAGTTTTAACTGTCCTCCGCTGATATAATTGGGAATCATCTGGGAAGTTAGTGTCATCGAGGAGGAATTGTCCAGATTGGGTTGGCCTAAAGGCACGTTTGCAAGAATTCTTCCCTCCCTCCCTCTCTCCCTCTTTCCTTCCTTCCTTTCATCTTTCCTTTTGAGACAGGTCTTAATATATAGCCCTGGTTGGCCTGGAACCCCTGTGTTGACTAGGTTGGCCTCAAACTCAAAGCCTCTGCCTCAGAGTTCTGGGATTAAAGGTGTGTGCTGCTTTGCCTGGCTGAGAGATGTTCTTAATTGAATTAATTGAGATAGGAAGGCAGACCCTGAATATGGGTGGTCCTCTTCCCTGGGTTTGAGGTCCTGGACTGTGTGAGTGTCGAATACTAGCTGAGGACTGGCATGCACACAGCCTTTTACTCTTTGTCCCTGAATAGAGATGCAATAGAACCAACTCCCCAGAGTCCCACCTCCTTTACTTTTCCTCAGTGACACCAGCCTGACACTGTAAAAGAAACCCTTTGTCCCCTAATCTACCTTTGTCAGGGCATTTTGTCACAGCCACTGGAAATGAAGCTAAGATAACAGGAGAACACTCCAAAATCAAAATCGGGATCTCTGCTTTAAATGATCTTGTCTTAAAAGGGTTGTCTGAAGGATTTCTGAGACCTATCCCCAACATTGTGTACCACCTGGATAGCTATGGGGAACAGTGGCATGGATCTGGAATGGTGACCAGGGCTCCACAGTTGCCTATGGTGAGAGGACCACCCTGGGCACATTGACCCAGGTGCTTAGTGAGATGAATAATCTAGCCGGTTGTTCACAGCTGTGATGAGGGCTAGCTGCTATGTCAGCTGTCGCTGAAGTAGAGACCTTAGAGTCAAACCTGCGAGCAGGTTCCCCACAACCTTGCCTTTACCAGGTCATCCAGCTCACTGCTGGCTACTCCGTGTCTTCTGGGAGCAAAGCATGGTGGGTACTGGTGGTACAAATGCTCACTGAAGAAGCAAGCCTGCCTGCACTGTGGTATGCATGTCATGTGAGAAGTCAACACTCTCTATGTCAAAGTGGGGTTGGCCTCTCAGTTGTCAAGACAAGTGGAAGACATGAGCGATGAAGGAGAAGAGGATTAGCTTGGAGAGAAAAGGGAACGCCGGGGGCTGCTATCATGGCTGCATTTAGTGTCTGACTGTGAAGTTTGTACTCTGATAGTGGAGTCAATTATGACTTCAGATTGACTTCATGAAGGCCAAAATACTAAAAGAGAAGGGTGTTTCTGCCAACTGTCTGGTTCTGCCTCTCCCATTCTTCCCACGCAGATCCTCACAGGATATTTGCTGTTGACAAATCTACTCAATGAGAGGGACCCTTATTGGCCAACACCCACTCTCCTGGGTGTCTTTTCAGGAGTGATGGAGGGAGTTTAGGAGTGACAGGATAGTGCACATGGACTCTGTGAAGTCCCTAGGAAGAGACTCCATGTAGTGGTTTGAATGAGAACATTTCCCCATATGCTCATGTATTTGAACACCCCCACATTGATGGTGCTGTTTGGAGAAGTTCAGGAGGTGGGGCCTTATTGGAGGAAGTTTGTCTCTGGAGGTGGACTTTGGGGATTTAAAGACTCATGCCTTTTCTGGTTAGCTCTCTCTACTCTGTGCTTGCATCTCAAGGTCTCAGCCTTCTGCTCTGGACACCATGCCTTCCTGCTGCCATGACGGACTCTGTTTGCCCCTCTGGAGCTGTAAGCTCCAACCCTTTTCTTTGAATGTCTTTGGTCCTGGTGTTTTATCACAAATACAGAAGGAAGAGTAGCTAACACACTCTGTAGGATAAAACCTTCTGAAAAATGGTATCCCTCTTTCTTCTGCTGCTGGTTTTTCTTGAAGGCACCTTGACAAGGTGCCCTTCCAGGAAGGGCACTGATTGGGTGCTTCTTCCCTGAACACCTGACACTCTCTGTGAAGTAGCACAGGCGGGTCCTACTGAGCCTGTTTCTCTGTGTGAATGTTCAGCTGGCTGTGGGGATTGTTCAAGGACCATAGCCAACAACACCCACAGTTTGTTCTGGCCCCAAGCCTGTGGACTTGCGCCAGCTCCCAAGTACACACAGGCTCTCTGGAGGAGCTACATGGCTGGATATGATGCTCCAGCCAGTCTCACTCCTCAGTGATTACGCACTAGTGCCTCGGGATATGAGTACCGCAGCCCAGACGCAAGGGGAAGGGAAGTGATAGAAGCCCTGTGTTCCAGAACAGGAGGAGTCGGACAGCGACATGTTGCATCCTTTTATCTTGTAGATGTGGTTTTGGGATTTTAAAAGTCACATCCTTGCTCTGGTGACATTTAGAGCCCTGTCCTTTCTCTCAGGAAAGCTCCTAGGGCTAGAAAAGCAGAGTGTCTACTGACCCTCTCTGTCCCTCAGTCCCAAATGTTCCTGAGCTACCAGCCTTGTCTAGGAGGGACAGGGTAACTGAAGCAAATTGTCTCAAGATCTAGGTGGAGACAGGAGGTCCAAGGAAGCTTGGGTCATACTTTATTGCTTTGACTCAAGGTGGAGATTATTGATAGAAGCAGTGTGATTTCTGGGTGACTTGGGGTTAACATGCTTTCCGAGTGTTCAAATGTATAATTTCTCTTATCCTCTGTCCTTAAAAGATCCCTCCAGTCCAGTCTCCATGTTCCTTTTTCCTAGATTCACTTTGCAGCCTGCTTTAGTGCTCACCTTTGAAGCTCAAGCTGGGATTCTTCTCCGCCGTGTTTGGAGGGTGTGCATGGGCAGCTGAAGGAGCAACAAGGGCCACCTGCTGTGTCTTACCTCAGCGTTCTTTTTACGGCCACACTCACAAAATCATGAGCCTCTCTTTGGAGATGATGGAAGAATAGAAAGTCTGTTTTTGCCTCCCCTGCCCCACCACCCAAAGATACGGGTAGAGGCAAAAGCCACACAGGTATTACCTTACACAGGGAACTCCCAAGACAACCTTCTAGAGGAAGGGCCTGGCCACCACCATTGAAGACCCAGATTCAGGTGTGGGACAAGACTGTGAAGCCTGCAGTATGCTGTTAGGCATAGATGTTGCATGTAGGCCAAGGCTGCTTGTTCGTTTCCTGGCCACCCAGACTTGAAATAATCACACAAAAACTATATTAATTAAAACACTGCTTGGCCTATTAGCTTAAGCTTTTTGTTAAGTAACTCTTACATCTTAAGTTAACCCATTCTTATTATTTTATATTTTATCATGAGACTCATGGTTTACCAGTAAGGTTTTGGCTGGTGTCTGTCTCCTTCGGTGGCTACATGGCGTCTCTTTGACTCTGCCTACTCTCTCTCTACATCTCTGTTCAGATTTTCTGCCTGGCTTTACTCCATGAAGCCATTAGCCAAAAGCAGCTTCTTTATTAACCAATGGCAATAAAACATATTCACAGTGTACAGAGGGGACTCCCATATCAGTCTTACCCATCTGTCTAGTTAAAAGTAATTGACCAAGTATGATTGCTAATATTCATCGTCAATGCAATGGATTTCAAATCTTCTGGAAAACATGTCTCTTAGTGTGTCTCTCAGAAGTATTTTTAGGTAATATTAGCAGGACAGAGCACCCACCCGAATGGGGGTGTCTCAGGAGCTGGACCCCTGACTGAAAGTCAGCTGAGTGGCAGCATTCATCCCTCTGTTTCCTGGCTGTTTATGCAATATGACCCCAGGCCTCATGTTCCCTACCATGATGAATGACATCTGCAAACTGTGAGCTTTTCCTTGCATAGCTTTTGTTGAGTATTTCATCACAGCAATGAAACAACCAATCCACCAGACTGTAAACAAACCTGAGACCCTGTTGAAAAGTTTCTGCACCAGATAAGCCCCTCTGCCAACACAATAATCTGAATCAGACCAAACTGAGCCAAATTAGAAAAAGCCCAGGTTTAATGGATACCAACGCTCCCAGATGGCTTACCAGCCCCCAGAGAGGTCCCAAGGAAGGAAGACTGGAAAACCACATTTTTGTTCTCTGGTGTGCTGTTTAAATATCCTGTGGGAGTGGTCTTGAGTATCTCTTGGAAGGGGTTATCATTTGGTGGGCTTTCTCAGGGGTGGAGTCTGGACTGAGGCAAGTCCCAGGGGAGGGGGCTTGGGATGGAACTTCCACCCAAACATTCCAGACTCTTTGGTTATAGGGGTGCTAACTCAAGTCTGGCTGCTTCCTGTGGGCATGGGGCAACGTAGGGGTAGGGAGAGTTGGGAGTTGATGGGTCACGCTCAGTGGGAGGTGTAGCTGGAGAGGCATCCAGTTAACTACCTTCCTGAAGACCTCAGGCATCTGTTCCTTGAGTGAGATGAGAAGGCAGGTTGCTGGGAGAAGAAATAGATTGTTATTATTGGCCCTATGAATGGGGCTAGCTATGGGAAGGGGGATTAACTGCCGGAAAGAATGGGACAGAGAACTGCCCTGGTTACAGGAGAGGCAAGGGTCAATGAGTGAGACATGATAGCAGATATTCCCTTTTAAAACAGATTTTAGTTGTTGGGTAGATGTTCATTTGAGCCTGGAAAGGTGGGTAGATGTTCATTTGAGCCTGGAAAGGTGGTACCAATGGTGAAGTCCCAGGAGCTGGTGCAAGTGCTGGCATTATTTGGAGGGCCCTCTGTAAGTTGATCTTGGCCCAGATAGCAGGTGAGACCTATAAAATATGCTTGAAAATGGGTGGGGTAAAAATAGACCCCGGAAACAGTTTTCACCAGACCAGATTTCTTGATACAGCAGAAGAACTTTTTTTTTAGGAACCTGCAGGTATCTGTAAGACAGTTGGAACAGATTCACATCTTGATGTCATAGCAAAGGGCTATGTATGACTTTAGGTTAAAAAATTGAACATTTTAGAAGACAATTAAAGGAAATTGAAAACTCTAAACCTCTGAAGACACATCTAAAACCTGTTAATCCTGAACTATGAAGCTTGTGAAAGAGGCACGCCTGTCTGTATTTTTAGTAGGAAACTTAAATAATGAACTAATAAGCTACCAGTATCCTAAGTCATCAAATGCCATCAGACAGATCTAAGAGAGATAGGTAAATGAGCAGAAGTGAGACAGCTTTTTTCAGCCACCCACGCAATCCCAAGTATCTCCACAGTCTTTGGCAAATACCAGTCTTAGAAGCAGTACTGATGAGCCCAGGACACCTGACAGATTTTCCTGTAGGGAAAGGGTTAAGTCTACCTGTCTAGGCAGGATGAGATGATTGATCCCCTGGTGTAGTGTCCAGGAAGCTGGTAAGGTGGAAGGCATCTTTTTGCTGTGTGGGTGACTTTGCCATATCCAAAGGCAAGCCTTCAGGCAGAAGGTCTTCTGCAACCGCATCTTCTTGGAGGAGCTATAGGATGCTGCAGGAGCTCTCTGTCATAAGAAGCTCCGTTGTTAAATGCCATACTCTCAGATCGGTAAAGGCACTTGAGAATTAGGGTACCATTACCTGTCAGGTATATCTAACTTAGCCATATTAGTTAAATTTACCCAATCAGTTACAGCTTATCAATGTCAGTAGAGGCAAGAAGATTAGAAGGAATGTTTTAGTAAGCCAAAGTATATTAGAGGCAGAATGTCTCCTTGGCAGATCCAGCTCACATGGGTACTCTTACTGAAGATGTCTCTGAGGTGTTTGTATTTTCCCAGCGCTTTTGTAGTCCAAAATTACAAGTTTTACAGATTTTATTTTTTTTTATTTTTATTTATTTATTTTTTTGGTTTTTTGAGACAGGGTTTCTCTGTAGCTTTGGAGCCTGTCCTGGAACTAGCTCTGTAGACCAGGCTGGTCTCGAACTCACAGAGATCCACCTGCCTCTGCCTCCCAAGTGCTGGGATTAAAGGCATGTGCCACCACCACCCGGCAAGTTTTAGAGATTTTAAAACAAGCACACATTATTACGCAGACATAAAACAAGCATACTGTGGCCACATTATTTACACATATACATTAACAGACAGATGAACAAAACTTTTTTACAGGAAACTGTGTCATCTGACCAACTTAAAAATCCTGGAGTAGAAAAAGGCCGGGCGGTGGTGGTGCACGCCTTTAATCCCAGCACTTGGGAGGCAGAGGCAGGCGGATCTCTGTGAGTTCGAGACCAGCCTGGTCTACAGAGCTAGTTCCAGGACAGGCTTCAAAGCCACAGAGAAACCCTGTCTCGAAAAAAAAAAAAAAAACTCCTGGAGTAGTCTGCAGAGGCCAGGTGAGCACACAGGTGGTTCCATTGCAGGCCCGATCAGCAGATGCTGTAAGGGAGACAGAAGCATGAGGAAGGATCACCTATGCAGCTCAGAGTGGGAGGACAGGGGAAATGGATCTGTTGCATGGAGAATCCCAGCGTGACCAGATCACATGTTAGGAATGCAGACAAACAGCAAATAGTGAAAAAATCAGGAAGGGGAGGGGGAGGGGGAGCACAGTATCCAGAAACCATGAGCATTTGGGGGTTTAGTTACTTGTTCCTATACCAGCAAAAAATTTTTAGGTATTAAGGGACATATGGTGTCAAGTAGCCCCAATTTAAAGGATTTTGTAAAAGGCAGCCCAAGGGCGTTTGGGGAATCAGGCATCAAATTATAGGTGTCCATTTTGCAAGTCTATGCCAGACCTGAAAATGCATCCACTGTGGTAGACTTTGCATCTAAAGAAAAACAGAGGGATGTGAGAAATTTCCTTAAACAGGACATCTCCTGAAAAAGGGATCCCACAGGAACAAGGCAGGTCCCAGTAACAGGTCAGGAGCCTGGGGTAGCAGCATCTTTCACAGAGCAGCCTGAAAATTGCATGAGGGGCTGGGCCTCTAAGGCAATGGCTTGGAGAGACAATTTACCATGATGAAGCCAATCTTAGATCTTTGGGTGTGGTTTTGAGTATCTCTGGGGAGGGGTCATGGTTTGGTGGTCTTTCTCAGGGGTGGAGTCTGGACTGAGGCAAGCCCTAGGGGAGGGAGCTTGGGATGGAACTTCCACCTAAACATTCCAGACTCTTTGGATATATGGATGCCAGGGGCTAGGGTAAGACATCCACCCAAACACCAGCCCTTACAACTCAGGGCAGCCTTCATTTTATTAGGGTGAGGTGTTCTTGGAATAAGCACAGTGTGTGCACATCACCTCTGAGAGATGCTGCCCAGCGGCTAATCTACTGGTTAATTTTCCAGTCGCTATGACAAAAGTATCTTACAAGAAGCAAACTTGAGTCAGGAGGGGTTATTTTGGCTCACAGTTAGAGTTCAGGATATGGTGACAAGGAAGGGACCCTCAGCAGCCAGAAGGGCAGCTGGTCACATGGCACTCAGATAGCTTCCTCCCTTTTATATAGTCCGGTGGTACCCCGGGCAGTGATTGGTGCTGCCACTTTTTATGGGTGAGTCTTGAGCCCTCAATTAGCCTAATCAAGATGATCCCACAGGCATGCCCAGAGGCTAACCTAATCTGAATAATCCATGATTGACTGATATTCCTGGAAGTTTGTCTCCTAGGCGATTCCAGATTCTGTCACGTTGACAATACAAACAGGGCAAATCTGTGAAAACAGGTTTCAAATTGTAGGACAGTGAAGGGTTTCCCACACACGCTGTCACTATCGCTCACTGCGACAGAACTCTGAGTCTGTGGTTGAAATTTGCCCTTTCCCACACAAGATGCCCTTGATTCTTGTGCAGGTTAGTTACTGAAGCCCATGACCATAATGAATGAGGTTCACAGAGCCCTTCAAAAACCCCTTTTCTCGTAGGCAGAACCCAGTCCCTGTCAGCTCTGCTCCCTGCCTCTCTGGTCCCCTTGGTGATCTTCATTGTAGCACACTAAGTGTAGCTGCCGTTGCTGTCACTTTACTACCCAGAACAGTCTAATTTTTACAGTTGTCGCCCTGTACCTCAGATGAATTTCTCCAGTGTTGAAAGCCCTTCTCCTTCAGGGTCACACCTGTGTCCTCTGAAAGAGCAGCTTGGTCACAGTGGCAGGATGCACCGTGTGCGTCAGAGATCAGAATCCAGCCCTGGGGGCCTGAGATGCCTTGCTCTTCAGCCGGCTCATTGACAGCAACCTGGTAATGAGTTCTGGATTCACCACGGGCTAAGAAATTGCCCCCTCCCAGGAGATGGAGGAAGAGTTGAGTGTTTGTAGATCACAATTCAAAAAGGAGCCTGTTCTTTCATCCCCCAGTTTTCTTTGCAGTTCACTGCAGCTGGAGCACATTTCCTTTGTAGCAGGCAGGAGTCAGCTGGACTGCCTCAGGGCATGCTAACTTGAAGCCCTGACCCAAGGGAGCTCAACCTTCTAGGAACTTCAGAGATAAATACAACCCAAGGGCTCTGAGCTGACTGCACACACCTCTTCCCCGAGACCTTCTGCTGTCCTTCCTCTCGTCCCAAGCTAAAATGGATTGCTTGCGGGCTCCCATGTCATCTCCACATCACACAATGGCCCTTCTAGCTGAATGATTCCTCCAACCTTCTGTTCAGTGGCTGTTGCTCTTTAGCTTTTGTGTAGGTGTGTCCAGTCTTAAGTCCCCCATGCCCCCAAAGTTAGGAATGTACCCCAGTACAAAATCATCAATTAACTTCAACTATTATGGGATTACTTTACAATTTATTTTGATTACTTGACTCTCTAGTTCTCAAGGATGATCTTTGTGTATCATGTTATGTCCTCAGTGTCAAGAGGTTGGACAATCCTGAAGGAGTCTATAAAGCCTCCCCTCACCTATGCGCCAAACGCACACACGTGTATACATTCATACATATATATCTACACTCATATGTATGAGTGCACATATGTACATACACATGGACACACATGGAGTTCCCTACCCACCCCTTTATGATACCAGGGTGTTCCATTCCTATATCTGCTGCTGTTCACCCCTCTCCTTTCCTACATATGGACTTTCCTGGTGGTAAAGCCACTTCCCTGATGTCTGTAGACTCAGAAAGAACCCAGCACAATATCAGGAGTATGGCCTGCTCCAGATTTGTAGCGCCTAGTGTCTAGCATGCACTGCGTTCTCCTGAAGAAATAAAACAAAGAGGTACTATGCCTAGCCTTGTCAAGGATTCTTTTGGTTCTGAACATAATCAGAAAACAAAAGAAACATTAGAGAATCTCCAGATCATCGACTGGTATCTGTCAGCTGATCCTGGGTGCCCGGTGTTCTGTAAGTTTCTTTTTCCTCTGAGGAATTGTGGCCAGGCCTCTGAAGTCAGCAATGGGGACTTCTTATCAAATAATGTCCATTTCAGCATACAACAGTGAACGTAGCTACTCTTCTTTAAATGCATGTGAGGTATTGAACTGAGCTTCCGTAACCTGCACGGCACAAGGGCCTCGGCTTGTCTATGGGGTGTTTGTTTCAAGGTCCCTGTGGATGTGTGAAACCATCCTGAATCCTGTGGCCTGAGCGCTTGCTATGTGCCAGGGCTGCCATGCTTACACGTGAAGGGTGACAACAAAACCAGCAGAGATCCACTTCCTGTATTTGTTTGTATTCTTGCTCAGTTTCCCTGGTGGAAAGTTCCATCAAGGATCACAGCGACCCCAGGAAATGGTTTTCTTTCTATATTAAGAACTTTCACTTTTTAACATAAAGACAGTACGTTAGCCTTCCCTTTCCTCCCCCTTCTTTCTGTCTTCTCCCTTCCTTTCACATATCTGAATCACCAATGTGCTATTCTTGCACTTCAGGGTCATTATTCAAATCAAATAAGAGTCCCCTGAACACTACCACTGTGGTTTGATAGCACCTCAAGTCAATCTGATAACCAAGACAGCTGTTAAATGGCTAACAGGCAAGTAGTAATCACAGTGCAGATAACCTCCACGAGGGATGTTCCTGTCTAGGGTGAGATGGAGGGTGATGCCACAAAATTTAATTATGTTGCTCAGAATGGCGTACAGCTTAGCACTTATGGATTATTTATTTATGGAATTTTCCATTTAGCCTTTTCAGACCTCACCTGACCTCAGCTAACTGAACCCTTCAAAGCAAACCCACAGGTAATAGAAGGCAGCTATATCATATAGAGGATCTCTGGCATGTTAAGCTGGCTATTCAGCAATTTCCCAACCAGCTCTGCCCACAGCCGGGACCCAGTTAAACACTCACCTCACTGTCTGACCTCTTCACATCTGTAAATGCAAAGCCATCAGCTTGTCAGTTTCCTCCTACACCCTAGAGAAAACGTCACACAGAGGTGAAGTGACGGCGTCTCTCCTAGAAGGTTCTAGGGCTCCTTATTATTGAAACCAGGGTGTTGAAGTTCAACCCGGTGTCTATTGAAATGATTGCGTTCTTTGTGAGTGTCAAGGTCTCCTCCTGTACTTTTATGCTTTTTGTTGTTGTTGGATGCAAATGTGTTATATATTTATTATATATTATTATATCCCGTGGGTAGATCACCCCCTTTCATTATAGAATGTCCCTCTCCATCTCTCAACTGTCTTCTGCTGCAGTCTGTTTTGTTGACCTCTGTCATCCCAGCTCTCCTGAAGCTGCCGTTTCTATGGTGGCTCTCGTTATCCCCTTACTGTACGGCGCCTGTGCCTTGAAGTCTAAAGTGTGTCTCCTGCATGCAGTGTGGTCATAGTTTTTATCCAGTCCAACAATCTCTGCCTTTGATTGGATCACTAGCCCGTTTACAGAGAGCACTAACTGGTGTTTCTAATTTGTGTCTGCCATTTGCTTGCTGCTTTCTGTGCCGTCCACTCTCTTTTGTTCTTCTGTTTCTCCTTTCCTAATTTCTACATCACGGAGTGTGTACGTTCCAAAGCGGCCTTTTCATTTCACCAACGGTTTCCTACTTTCTCCTCATTATCTGGTTTCAACCTCCCACGTTCTGTTACGTCAAACCTCTTCTCAGATGTAGGATCAGAAACAGGACTTCCTCTGTGTGGCTTTAGCCTGGGATACCTGGCTTCTCTTTGCACTGACCTTTACCGGACCCGTGTGTACTGCAAAAGGCACTGGAGTCTAATGTAACGTAGTACTTCTATAGGGACAGAGGACACAGCAGCCAGAGCTTAGGAGCCCTGCTTCTGTGGCTGCCTGCACGGCAGCAGCCAAGAGCTGCTAACCTAAGAATTGAAGAATCTCCCAGAATCCATGGCATTTAATTTTTACGTAGCCCCTAAGGAAACATCCTCTGCTTGTTCTCACAGCAGGAAGGTGAGCGATTAAAGAGGGATTCACTTTGTGGTATGAAAGCAATGCACAAGAAGTTGAATGGAAGGCTCTGAGTTGCCCGTGCTAAGGGTTAGCAGGAACCACACTCGGTGTGGTCAGAGGTACAAATGAGACCAGTGAGACGCTTTCTTTCCTATCCTTTTCCTTGTGGTTTCAACTTTTTGTTTGTTTACTACGTATGTATGTCTATTACAAAATATATGCAGTCTAAAGTTTGACATTTCCACGGTTCTTAAGCATGCAGCTCTATAGAGGTGTCTGTTGTTGTTAGACAACTTTTACCACCCACCGTCCACTCCAGGGCATTTCATCTTCCCAGGTGAACCTCTGGCCCCATCCATGCTACCTGTGCTAGAGATGACCAGTCTGATGTCTGTCCCCATGAGCCACGTTTGGAAGATTATATGAGTGGATCCATGTTCACTGGTGTCTAAGTGCCTGGCTTGTTTCTCTTAGCACAGTGTCTTCAGGATCCATGGCCACGTGTCAGACCCATTTGTTAATGTCAACTGGCACTTGCCTTCAGCCTGGAGAGCTTCCATTGTTATCCTCATAGAAAGCATTGGCCAGTGTCAGGCATCTCTAGCTTTATCTGGAAAAGCCTTTGCATCGCCTTTGTTTTTCTGCTTTAGCTTTGTTGGATCTGTGCCACTAAGACTCCTCACCCTTGACACTGCTTTCCCAATGCTCTGCAGCCCCCTACATGCTCTGCTGATGGGTGGGTCTACCCCTGCCCATCTCCACCCCGTTCTTCTCTTGCTGTGTTCTCCACATCTATAAGTGTAACCATCTTCACTGACATGTCTTCCTGGGCTCTCTCATTCCATCTTTCCTGGAGTTCGCTAAGTTTCCAGAGAGGTACTATTTTTCTTTTTTGATAAATTTGGGGCTTTTAGTCATTATTTTTATTTGAATTTCTCTCCAAAGCTCCACTTGGTTTTGTTATTCTCTCTGTGTTTGCTTGCTTTTTGGTTTTGTGTTTGTTTGTTTAGTTTGGTCTGGTTTGGTTTGAGGTACGGTTTCTCCGTGTAGCCCTGGTCATCCTGGAACTTGCTCTGTAGACTAGGCTGGCCTCAAACTCAGAGATCCACCTGCCTCTACGCCCTGAGCTCAGGGATTAAACGCATGGGCCATCATGCCTGGCTTTTCAGTTGTTCTTTTTATCTGTTTTCCACCCGTTTAACTCCTGTCAGTCAAACTTGATTATTCTTTTTGCCTTAGCTCAAGTTTTCTGCTGAGCTTCATGATTTCAGTAGCTGTATTTGTAATCTCTGTGATTCCCACTTGGCCCCTTCTATTTTCTACTGGATGTCACAGTCTCATCTAACATTTTATTTTTTTAACCTTTTTAATTTTTGGGCTATATGCATGTGTGCGTGTTGCACTCACATGACTGTGCAGGTGCGTGTACCGTGTACACGCTGGGTGGAGGCTAGAGCATGAGGTTGGGTGCCGTGAACACGCTGGGTAGAGGCTAGAGATGAGGTTGGGTGCCGTGTACACGCCGGGTGTTGGCTAGGGCATGAGGTTGGGTACTGTATACACGCTGGGTGGAGGCTAGAGCGTGAGGTTGGGTGTCTCCCTCTGTCATTCTCCACCTTGTTGCCTTGAGACAAGGTCTCTTCCTGAACTGAGCAGACAGCAGTCCGGGGAATTCTCCAGAACAGCCTGTCTCAGCCGTCTCTCACCGTGTTGGGGTAACAGGCACTTGCAGCCAGGGCAGGCTTCACATGAGATTTGGGGATTTGAACTCGGGTACTCATAATTGCAATGCAAGGGGGATTTAAATTCAGGGCTTCATAATTGCAAGCAAAGCACTCATGCCCTCTGAGCCATCCTCCTCCCGACCTGCCCCTTTTCTTTGTTTTAAACCTTCCTTTCCTTCCTATATTCATGGTTTCTGCCAGTTCTGCCAACATGGTTGTAATTGCTAGTTTGGCATATTCCATGCTAATCTGACTTTCATGAACCCCCCTCAAGTAGATTCTGCTGTCTGCTGGCTTTTTTTTTTTTTTACCTCACCCATCCATCCTAGAGACATTATGATTTCCTGTTTCTTCCTATGTTAATTACTCTTTGTTGGAAGCTGAATGTTTGGTTAATGTAGCAACACAGAGTGCTGGTCCTCTCCCTTCCCATGGCTTGTGTTACCTCTAGTCACGGATTTATTTGGCTAATTACTGGCTGTATTAATTTAAATGAAATCTGCACACTGTGTCATGCTTCTGAAACTGCTCCTGGGGGAGGGACTACTTTGGGCATTCTACTCTGGCGACAATAGCATGGCGGGACTCTCTCTCCTTTGTATGCGGCGACTAAGCCCCTTTAATTGCCTCGCTGGCTGATTGCTGGATTGTTTTCAGCAATGCCCTGACAGCACAGAGTTACCTGATCACATTTTGGCTCCCTGGAAGGAGTTTCTGAGGTCTGTGTTTGATCCATTCTCAGCCCTCAGGAGGGTTCCTGCCAGCTGCGTCATTGCACGCATTTGGATAAGGCAGCTCCCCGGCACCTCCTTGGCTCACCTCTCCTGATACAGACTGGCCTTTCACAGCTGGGAGAACTGACTGGGGCCAGCATTTTCAAGGCTGAGCCTCCCTCTGGTGTCTGCAGTCTAAGTAGAAAAGAGTCCCACCCCTGGACCTTGTGCACCTGGCCTTGGCCTAAGCCACAGGCAGCTGGGTCCTAGGAGAAAGCCCTCTACCTGGGTGTTCACGATTTATGCGGAGGAAGGCTAACATCTGAGCCCTCTGGGAGTTAGTGGTTTTGTGACCTTTGCCCTGCAGAGTGGCAGATTTTAGTCTGAGACAGAGGGGAGGGGAAGGGGAGGAAGCTTGTGACCTTGGTCTGTTCTGAGAGTAGCCAGAGGTCTGGGGGAAGGAGGGTCTGGATTCTTGGTCTGAGGAGGGGCAGTTCTTGAGCTGGTGAGAGGGATCTTGTGTCCTTGGCTTGAGGGAGGAAGCTTGTTCTTGGTCTGGGGGAGGGAACCTTGTCACTGGTTTCAGTGGGTGGCCCAGGAGTCGTCCCCTGGGAAGAGGGCAGTTCAGAGCTGTGCCATTCCTCCACACTTTGCTAGGTTTTCTTGAATAGATGTTTCTTCCTTGGCTTCGGACTGTTTCCAAAGATTTTTAAATGGATTTTTTTCAATAGGTTTCACCAGTTCCTCTGGGGAACGTGGCCAAGGAGTTCCATACACTATCACGCAGGAAGTCAGCAAGTGACTCACTCTGCAGACTACGCATGGGCTTGTCTCAGGGAGAAAGTCTCACTTGCGTCTCTCTGTAGCACAAAATGCGTTACAGAAATGTGGCTGTAAAATAAACGTTGTTTGCCATTGACTTCATTTTCAGATGAGAGTCTTACGGGGAGGAGGGTGTGGGCATCACTGACTGTGTTGGAGGCCGTGGCAATCTGGAAGGAGGGGAGCTTCCTGGCTGGTTGATATTGGAGTATCTCAATGAGTAGTCTGGCTTGTGTCAGTGTCTGCTTATTTTATTGGGTTTTGTTTTAATTCTGCACCTTCTCTTTACCACCTAAGTTCCTTTCTCATTGTTGTCTGTCCCAGGGAGTTCAAACAAAAGAAAACTTCCTGGATGAGTATTTTGATTCACGGAAGCCCTGCAGCTAGAGAGGAGCTCTAGGTTTGAGACACAAGGTCTCTGATGGTCCTGTGCATGAGGGAATGAGGGCCAGAGAGGAGTGGCTTCCTCATCATTGCTCAGCAGTGAGGTACCAGAAAGAGTAAGCAGGTCCCCTACTCTCTCAGGCCATCACATCACTCTGGGATGCAGCGCTGAAGGGCAGCTTTAGAATTTCTGTCCCCACAGAGCCCTGCTTTGAACATTTGGTCCCCAGCTGGTCGTGCTATTTTGGGAGACTGTGGGGACTTTGGGAGGTGAAGTCTAGAAGATGTAGGTGACTGGCAGAAGGTTTCAAGGGTGTATTGTGCCTGCTCCCTTCCTGTCTGCCAGCCATTGAGAAAAAAAAAAAAACAGCCCGCCTGTGCTCCTGCCCCTGTAATGTCCTGCCTAAGCCCAGAGGCTGAGTGGCTATAGACTGAGCCCTGAGAAACTATGAGCCCACATAAATCATTCTTCCCTTTAAGCCCTTGTCCTGTTTGATCGCAACGATGAAACTTACGTAAACAATAAATTCATTGGCGCATTTGGAGCCGACTTCTGTGAAATTCTGCTGCACGGGGTTCCTGTCCCTCAAGCTGCTCGCTTCCTTCCCAGCCTTACTGACTGATGAGGGCTGAGTTCACTCCTGTTCATGTGGGATATAGAAACCTGGACATCGTTTAAGGTTGGGCTGGGGGTGATGTCAGGATAATGCAGTCCCTCCTTCTGGGATTGCACAGTTGCCTTTGCCTTCAAGTAACCTGAGACGGGTCAGACCTGAGGGCTAACTCCCTAAAAGAGAAGGCCTTCAGAGGATGAAGCCGAGTGTTTTGAATTGTGTTATGTTTAATCTGTCTTGATTTTTAAAATTTTTTTTTTAATTTTTAAATTTTTGTTAGTTGACTTGTGTTACTTGAGTAACTCATCTTTGCACTTGAGTATGTTCTGGTTTTAGGCAACATTTGGATTTCTATCGATAAAAAAGGGAAGGATTTACTTGAAGCTAAAAAGTCAAGATATCTGGGGGCATGCTTGGACTGTGTCTGCCTCCTATTCGCAGTGACTCCATCTTGGAGCAGGCTGTGTTTTGGTGTTCTGCGTGCCCGACTGTCATGAAACAAGACATAGTAAATGCACCTTTCTGCTGTTCATATTCTTTCCGTGGTGCGGCAGGGGTTGAGACAGGTTCACTATGCGCCATGGATGGCCTGGAACTCACAATATAGACCATGTATAGACCTCGAACTCCCAGAGATCTGCCTCCCTTTGCACCCTTTACAGTACAGAAGTCAAGAAGGAACCCGTATCAATGAAGCCAGTGAGCTGATATATCACTGGCTAGCACTTATACAAGAGGATGTGAGGAATCTTAAAATTCAGCACTGCACCTAGAAACAGATGCATCTTTCACCCCACTGATTGTTCCTTAGGCCTATTGTGTTGTCTCTGTGACATTTAGGTGGGTGAGGGGCAGCGTTGTGCAAACATGGTGGCCATATCCATCTCACACCCATTTTGGGTCTGTTTGAAACCTGGAACTAAAATGCACAGATAAAATCCCACTGTCCCTGGTTGTGTTAGGTAGCACTTTTCTTTCATGTAAGAGTTGTTCTTGTATTAGAAATGGGCAGAACTAGATGGCCAAAAAAGTGCCTAGGGATCTTCTAATGACTGCTTTCCTCCTGAACACATCTGTTGCCCGCAGCAGGCAGGACTGGCTCTGCACTCTGTACGTCATTGCCAGGAAAATGACCTCTGGCTGAGGGCTGGAGGAGAAACCCTGCTACTGATAGACTTTCGTCCCTGGGGGTTTAGACACAGGCAGGCAAAGGGAACAATGCAAAACAGAGATCCAGCAGCTAGCTTCCGCAGCATCAGATACCAGGGAGCACACATGGGCACTGCACCAATGACCAAGAGGCTGAGGTCAGTGTTGTAGAAAGACCTGCCAGAGTGGCTGGCATGTCGTCATCTTCCCCGGATAGTCATGGCTCTGTTTCTTCCTTGACCCTTGCTGCAAGCTGAGTCCACTGCCTGCATCATCACTGTCTGGAGGGATAGTGAACCTCTGACTGTGAGGTCTGAGCATGCTCCGCTGGCCCAGCGGGCTCATGTGTCTTCTCACTATGGCTTAGGGAGCTAAGCCACTCCTTATGGGTGAATCTGGGGCTGAGGGAATATCTTCTTGCCTCACTGTCCCCTGCCCTGCTGTTGTTAGAGATGCTCCCTTGAACTGTCCAGGGACCAGCTCTATATTTGAGGGTTGGTTATTAATGAGGCACTTTTGAAATGAATCTCTTTGAAGTTTCTGAACATAAGCATCTATTCAGGAGATGATTCATTGTAGGGACTTCAAGAGATGACACAAGCTGTCTGCTTATCCATTCATTGAGCATGCATTCAAAAAGAATAAGGGAACCAATTAAAATGCATTAATTCACTCAGCACCAAGTACTTGCTTTAAAAGCTTAGATAAAATGATACATTAAAAAAAAAAAAGACCTGTGCAGTTCCACCGTCTCGGGTAAGCTAGTGGAAGAGGAGACAGCTGGCTAAGCCACTTCAGAACAGGGCGGGGTGGTCAGGTTCCAGAGGGTGACCTGGAGTCGTGGCTCAGACACTTGAGTAAGATATGAGCAGGAAACTGCCAGATATAATTAGTCTGGAATATCCAGTGGCATAGAGAGCACAGTCTCTGTGTGTGTGTGTGTGTGTGTGTGTGTCTGTCTGTATATGTGATATGTGTGTATGTATGTGTGCTTGTATATATGTGTGTATATGTGTGCCTGTATGTGTGTGTAAGTGTGTATGTATGTGTGTCTGTATATGTGTGTATGCATGTATGTGTCTGTATATGTGATATGTGTATATGTGTGTGTATTTGTATATGTGCCTGTATATGTGATATGTATGTATGTATATGTGTATGTCTGTATATATATATGTGTGTATGTATGTGTGTTTGTATATGTATGTATCTATATGTGTATATATGTGTGTGTGCATGTACTCACATGTTGGCAGACAAGGCTTCCTTTATATAGCTGTGAACAATGAGAAGCCCTAAGAGATATATTCTAAGAGCTGAAGACCCAAGGAAGCTGATGACAGAACTCATGTCACTATGAAGGCTGAGAAGAGCTAATGAAATGGAGGACATCTATTTCCCTGAGAGGGTGGACTCAAGGATTCAGATGTTAACCCCATCTTGAAACCCCACAGACACTCCAAGAATTCAGTTTTCCCTTTGTCTGGATAGCCCACAGCCCAGCAGAACTGGCCCATGAAATCAGCAATCATGCCGGGTTAAGAAGGGCAAGGGAGCAAGCAGAATGAGGTGACTCTGGGGACTCTTGAAAGGGTTGTCTAGAGACACTCAGAGAACTGAGAACAGTTCTGAATATTTGGGAGTCCTGAATGTCAGGAGACATGGCTGAAAAGCTTCCCAAATATCCTGCAAGGCATGCTGAAGGCTTTGACTTGGCCAGAAGCATGGTGGGATTCAGAGGATGCTCATCAGGGAAGAGGTATGAACAGAACATCCATCTCCCCAGGTCACTGTGTATAGGAGGCGTGGTGTGAACAGAGCATCTGTGTCTCTAGGTCACTGTGTATAGGAGGTGTGGTGTGAACAGAGCATCCATCTCCCTGGGTCACTGTGTATAGGAGGCGTGGTGTGAACAGAGCATCCATCTCCCTGGGTCACTGTGTATAGGAGGTGTGGTATGAACAAAGCATCCATCTCCCTAGGTCACTGTGTATAGGAGGCATGGTGTGAACAGAGCATTTGTGTCTCTAGGTCACTGTGTGTAGGAGGTGTGGTGTGAACAGAGCATCTGTGTCTCTAGGTCACTGTGTATAGGAGGCATGATGTGAACAGAGCATCCATCTCCCTGGGTCACTGTGTATAGGAGGCATGATGTGAACAGAGCATCCATCTCCCTGGGTCACTGTGTATAGGAGGCATAATGTGAACAGAGCATCCATCTCCCTGGGTCACTGTGTATAGGAGATTTGGTGTGAACAGAGCATCCATCTCCCTGGGTCACTGTGTATAGGAGATTTGGTGTGAACAGAGCATCCATCTCCCTGGGTCACTGTGTATAGGAGATTTGGTGTGAACAGAGCATCCATCTCCCTAGGTCACTGTGTATAGGAGGCATGGTGAAGGCAGGGAAAGCAGAAATCAGTAAGAAAGCTGGGCCAATGAGAACAGAGGTAGTCCCAGAGAAGCACAATGAGCATCCCAGGGAAGTGTCCCATAAGAATGGTGGCTGAGAAACCCAACATTGAAGACAGTCCATGGCCTGTTGGAAGGAAACCACACAGAAGCAAGCAGGCCATTTTATGGGCAGTTAGTCATCCGAGCAGAATGTCTGACTGGGGCTTGGGCCAAAGCTACTCAACAGCCATGTGAGGTAGGAGGTGGTGGCACATGGGGAGAGAGGGGGAAGTTTTGGCATGGAAAAACCTCAGCTTCAAATCCTGGCTTCACCAGTATTGCCAACGGGGAAGAGAGAAGCTGTGCCTGCTTTACGAATTAAGCTATCACAGAGGCAAATGTGCAGGAAGGAGGGGCCAGTGCTGTCTGTGGCTTCCACTGAAGATCTGGGAACGCATCCTCGTAGGTAAGGAGGACACAGCAGTCTCCAGGCACTGAGTGCATGCTGTGGGCTAAATACCAGAGGACATGACCTCATTTAACTGTTCAAACAGCACTGGAGGTCAGGAACACACACACATATACATATACATACACACATACATACATACACACAGCACACACACATACACACAACACACACACTATACACATGCATACCCACAACACACACTATACACATACATACACACAACACAACAAACACACTATACATACACAACACACCATACACATACATACACACAATACAACAAACACACTATACATATACAACACACCATACACACAACAGAGAGAGAGAGAGAGAGAGAGAGAGAGAGAGAGAGAGAGAATATTCCATTAATTTAAAGATATTGAAGCTAAATTAGCCCCATTGTGTGACTGAACAAAGCAATACAACCAATAACAGGCTGACACCTACATCCGTCATCCCGGTGCCTTGATCAGTTCTACACACATCCGTCCACGGCAGGCCCTGCAGAAACTGTGCCAGTGGTGGAGTCTGTTTTGGGTCTTTGTTTCTGTTTTTCATCTAACACATGACTTAAGAATTTTAAAAATGTTTAAAATTTATGATCTGAAATGAAAACAATATAAAAAGGCTGCTTTAAGAGTCTCACTCCCACACCTTCCACTTTCACAACAGAGCCATCTGTTCATACACACACACACACACACACACACACACACACACACACACACACAAAGACACTCACACATAGACACACACACACGAAGAGAGATACACACAGATGCATGCATGCACACGCACACGCACAGTGTGCAGAGTCCTCCTTACCTACAAGAAAGAATGAGAGAGAAGCAGAGAGCAAGCTCCGTTTGCTGTTTCCTGGGCCTTCCCAAAGCTGCTTCCATGCTGCACGCAAACATGGCTGACAGCGCTCCTTTCTTTTCTAAGCCCACTCACCCAGTCACCATCTTCATTTGCTTCCCTCAGTGGACGCTATGCCCTGGAGATTGTTTCAGATCAACATCCACATCAGGGGGCTGGGGCAGCTCCATGGTTAAAGCCGTACTGTACGGTGTGAGACCCTGAGTTAGCATTCTCAGGAAACATAAGGGTGCTGGGCACAGGACACACATCTGCAGCCTCTGTGCTCCTGTGCCAGGATGGGAGGCAGAGGCCGAGGGATCCCAAGCTCTGTCTCAGACAAAGTGGGAGGCAAGGACCAACACCCAATGTCGTCTCTTCTTATTTCTACATGTGCACCATGGTACATGCCTGCCTGCACACACACACGCATACACACATGCACACACTACATGCATATATGTATTCATCATCCCGTATAGCTGTCCAGTGCTCGTATTGATTGGGATTCGCCCCCAGAGAGAACACAGAATGCCAAGGGCTACTCTCAGCAGGCCTTCTTGGCCTCACTTTGTGTCCAGGGAATTTCCTGCATTGTCATCTCCTCGTTAGGCCACTCTACCACTCCACTCCTGTCCATGCTTACAAGAATCTCACCAGCCTTCCTCTTGAGACCAGCGACATTCTGCTCCGGTTATTGGCTCAGTGTGTTTTCCTTCCCTGCCCTTCTTCCCCAGACAACTAAGATGGGATCCTTTCTTTCTGTAAAAGTGCATCAGTACATAAAGATGCAGAATTAAAGTCAGATTCTCAGAGCTTTAACAAGAAGGAAACATCTGCGGGAGGTGACTCCTGTGGATTGTTTCCAGTTTCCAGGGACCTTGCATCCCATGGTTGGCCCTAATATGTGGTGTTCATGTATTGACCTGGGGCAGTGGTCCAGACATAAACTGTGGAGTCCAGCACCGGGCCCTGTTCCTTACCCACTGCAGCAGGAACATGTTCTCAGCCTTGACATGCTTCTGTCTTTGGTCTCCATCTCCTAAAACTGACGGATGAATCAGTGAGCAGATGTTTTACAAGCACTTAAAACCATGTCTGGCAAAGAGTAAGTATTTATTTATGAACAAACCTCTTGGAGACCCTCAGCCTCCATACCCAAGGCTGTGTTTCCACAGACCCTGGCTACATGGAGCACACACAGACAGCTTAGCAGAGACTGTGCAAAAAGTGATCAGCCTCCTTCATTGATGTCACAGAAGCCCAGAGAACCTCTCTGATTTGCTCTCTGAATAAATGTCAAATTCTTAGAGTCATCTGGAAGATTTTTGATAAAGGAACAGGGGAACATCAAATGGGTTAGACAATCTTTAAAACTGGTGTAAGAAGATATCACAATTTTGAGCCAAAGCCCGGTTATTTTGTGATCTCCTATTTTGTGATTCAGATCATGCTCTTCCACATCAGACATGTGCTCATTTGTGTGTGCCAGGATATCCTGCAACCAGGGTGTATCAGTGAGCAAGGTACAGACTCCACCGCCCTTGGGGAGCCCAGCAATAGGAGGTGCAGCACAGGTTGGTGAGGCACAGAGAGAGCAGGGCTGTGCAGCGAATGGCTGAGGAGAAGCTGCGGACACAGTCTAGGGATGCCTCAGCAAGCATATGAGTTTTCGGAGCTCATGGAGCACATGTCCATCAGGGGTAGTTGGAGGGACACCCAATCTGGACCTGGAGGGGAAACACATCATGCTGGAGCAACCAGATTCCAAGCATTTGCTGTTGATCCTTCTGTTCACAGTTATAGTAGATACAGTGTATGGATGACCGAGTTTATTCCAGCTGCCATAACAAAACCCTAAGCCAGACGACTCTTGACAATGTTTATTTCTCATACCTGGGGCCTTCAGTGTCCTAGATCAGGTGCTAGCAGACCAGAGCTTGGTGAGAACCACCACCTGGTGACAGAACTTTTAATATGTCCCCACATGGCTGAAGGTGTAAGGAGCCCTCGGGACCCCTGATACCTGGGTTCCATTCACGGGGGCTCTGCTTTCTTGATCTGGTTATCTCTTAAGTACCCCTTTCTCAAATCATTACAAATGTGGTCAGCACTTCAATCACAAATGTGAGGGGGGACGGGATTGCTCAACGGCAGCAATAAGGACATTTGCTGCTTTTATAGACTGGTAGAAAATAAGACAAAACCAGACCGAGGACAGCTTGGAGGGATCTCATTGCAGCTGTATGAAATATATAATTTCACACACTGTTCTCATTCCTGCCCTTGATGATAATAAGTGATTTGGGAAAATTAAACTCATTGCCATTATACAAGTGGCCATCTCATCCAGCTGGTTTAGAACCTTGGTGAACTTCTCTGAGCATCTCACAGCCTCCAGCTGCTCACCCATGAGCAGCCAAATGAGTGAGCTGTGAAACTCACTCATTTGGGGTACAGTCCTGGGGATGCTACAGATTGGAACAGATGCTAGGGATGTAGACAATGGACTTCGATATTCTAATGCCTGTTGAGAATGCAGTACCTCAGCCCTATCCATTGAATCAATATTGCAGGGGGAGGAACCTCGCACTTAAGAAATCTCCCAGGCATGGGAGATGGCTCAGACAGTAACATGCCTGCTGCACAGCATAAGGAGCTGAGTTCTAATCCTCAGCACCCACAGAAAAGCAGGGAGCTGAAGAAGAAATAACTCCAGGGTTAAAATCACATACTACTGCTGCAGGCACCAGATTCTGTTCCCAGAATCCACACTGAGTGGCTCACAGCATCCTGTAACTGCAGCTCCAGGGGATCTGGCTCTGTCTTCTGACCTACTCAGGCACCTACACACACACGTGCACACACGAGAATGCATGCACACACATGCACACATGCACGCACACACACACATGCACACACATGCACGCATACACATACACACTCCCAATGACTGCGATTCATTGCTTTAATAGAAAAGGAGTACAGACACAGACACAGAGTGTATTTTTTTAAGTAATTGCTGAGATTGGCATTAATACCAAAACCCGTAACTTTGTACTTATCCTCTTGCATGCATGTGTAGTGCGTGTACATGTGTGTGTTCAGGTGGGGTTTTTGTTTTTTGTGTGTGTACCAAGCTGACGCCTGTCCCCTTCCTTGGTTATGCATGACTTTACATGTTGAGGCCTGTCTCTCACTGGACCTAGAGTTCACTAATTCAGCTACTGCGCTGAGCCAGCTTGCTCGGGGGATCCTCAGTCTCTGTCTCCCAAACACTGGGATTCCAGGCGGTCTCTTTCTGCAGCCATTGAACTACATATTGGAAAACTTTAAAACTTTTCTTTACTATTTTTTCATGTTTCCCCTCCCCCAGATCCTTCCAGATCCTTCCCACCTCTCTACCCACCGAACTTTATGTCCTCTCCCTCCTTAAAACAGGAGCACCACAAAATAGGAAACAAACAAACAATAAAAGCTGCCAAAACAAAACAAAAAGCCACGAAGAAACCATGGGGGTTGTTTCGTGTTGGCCAAGTACTCCTGGGCTGCGGCCTGCACTGACGTGTGTTTTATACCCAGTGAGACTCCTTTGGAGAGAACTGATTTTTCCCTTTGTCAGCATTTATCAGTTGCAGATAGCCTCTGGGTTAGTGGTGAGAGCACATATCCACATCCCCCTCTTTGTTCTGGGATCTCTTCTGGCTTGAACCCGTGTGGGTCTTGTGCTTGCTGCCACAGTCTGTGGCTTCGTACGTATGTCAGTCTCATTGTGCTTGGAAGACACTCTTGCCTTGATGTTACCCAGCACCTCTGGCTATTAACTTTTTTTTTTTTACCTCCTTATCCACATAGATTCCTGAGCCTGGGGAGGGGGGGTAATGAAGACAGCCCATTTGGAACTGCCCCAAAGTCTCCTACTGTCTACATATTGTCACATTGTGGGTCTCCATAGTTCCTACTTACTACAAGAAGAAGCTTCTCTGATGAGGGTTGAGCAAAGTACTGATCTGCAAATTTCATTTTTAGCAACTGAATATTATCCCATCGTGTAAATGCACCATTATTAATTCATCAGTTGACCGACATTCTTGGATGTTTCCAGTTTTTGGCTACTATAACTAGCTCAGCAGTGAACACGGATGACCAAGTATCAGTGCAGTAGAATTGAGAGTCCATTGAGTCCATGCTCAAGGGTGGTCTGGACCATTAGGTCTAAGGTGGATCTATTCCCATCTTCCTAAAGAACTACCACAGTGATTTCTACCGTGGCTGCCATGAAGAACTGTCCCCGTTACCCACAGCCTCACCGGCACTTGCCGTCATTTGTTTTATTGATCGCAGCCATTGTAAGATGAAATCTCAAAGTACTTATAATTTGCATTTCCCTAATGGCTAACACTTACTTAAATGTTCCTCAGGCATTTGTATTCTATCTCTTTGAGAACTCTCTACTTGGGTCTGTAACCCATCTAACCTCCTATTAGATGTATAATTAATGGTAATTTTTTTTCATTCTCTGGGCTGCCACTCTGTCCTATTGATGGTGTTCTTTGCCATACAGAAGGTTTTCGGTTTCATGAAGTCTTACTTATTAGCTGTCGCCTTTAGTGCCTGTGTTATCAGTGTTCTGTTCAGAAAAACCTTCCCCTGTGACAATGAGTTCAAGACTATTCCCAACTTTTCTTCAGCGGGGTCCAGTATATGTGGCCTTATGTCAAGGTCCTTGATCCATTTGGAGTTGAGTTTTGTGCAGGGTGATAGATATGGATCTATTTTCATTCTTCTATATACAGCTATCTTGGCAAGTGCATGTGTGTGTGAGAGAGAATGTGTGTGTGTGCTTTTAATTTCTGTCTGTAGAGTAAATCTCTATATTCAAAGCGGAAAACTGTTTTAATCAAATAGAGTCTCCTACCCACCACCCAGGCATGCTAGGTAATATTGACTAGCGCCTCCCCCGCACTCTCAATACAGGTGTTGCATGCACCAAAGAGAAATCCAGGGACTTGGGAAGAATGAATGACGAGCAAAGTTTGGATTTTTAGCACTCACACAGAAAGTCATATAGGCATAGTGGCCTATCTGTCACCCCACTTTCCAGGAAGTGTAGACAAGAGAACCTGGGGGCAACCTGGCTAGCTAGACTAGCAGAATCAGTAAGCTCTGGTCTCCGTTAAAGACACTGCCTCAGTAGATAAAGTGGAGAGCAATCTAGGAAGATACCCACAGTCAACTGTGGGCCTCCACATGTGCATACCCACCAAGTGTACCCACACCTATGCCAACACACACACACACACACACAAAAACACATAAGCACACACAAACACACAAACACACACAGGCACATACACACAAACATAAACACACACAGGCACATACACACAAACACACACATAAACACACACAAACACATAAACACACACATACACACATGCACACATATGTGCACACACCCATGCAAACATGCAAGAAGATCCAGAAGTTGAAGTTGGCTTACGATGCGCCAGTAGGAAAGTCTCCTGTGCATTCTAGCTAGGACCTTTGACTATGTAATTTACAGTGTAGTCTGGGAGCCTTCAGAACTACAGGCTCCATAGCAATGTCAAGAAGTGAGCACAAGGGAACATTCCCTTCAGCTGCTCACCTAAACTATATAGAGAAAATAGATGCACTTAGCAGAAGGTAATGAACACTTTTGGAAGGAAGCATTTTGTGTGTATAGTTTACACAATGGAAGAAATTGTCTGTAGACTGTGACTCAAGTTCAAGGTCAATTTATGAAAACAAGATTCCATTATTTTTTCTTTTTGTCCCTGAGAAATGACTGTCTAGGGAGAGAACACCCCTTGTTGAACTGGACATTTGCCTCCATGGAAAATAGAGAGAGTAATTTTCCCTTTATATTCTCAGTGGAAATTGCTTTAACTTCCTGCTGATCTTTTTTGCCTCCTTTTGGCAACAGTCTGTTTAAATTTTAGAACTGGTAAACTATTGTATATGAACTTTAATCCTTTTTTGCTATATTACTTACAAAATTTTAGAGATGAAATTCCTCACTTGGGTGTTCTTATACCTCCCCAAGTTAATGTTATACTCTTTAAGAAAAAAAAAACCCAAAGACCAAAATTCTTAAATATATTTTCCCCAGTTCAGTCCTACTGATATACCTAGCAGTACCCAATGGTACTCACCATGGGTACCTGACACCACTTAACAGTACTAACCTTGGTTATCCACACTGCTCAATGATATCTACCACAGGTACACATCAGTACTGAATGGCACCCACCATGGGTATCCACAGTATCTAACAGTATACAGCATGGATACTCAATCGTATCTACCACAGATACCCCACAGTCCTCAGCAGCAATGGCTCTATGGTATCCATGGTAACCGAAAAGGTGGTGAGCATTCACAAAATGCAACTCCTCAGCTTTTTCTCTCTGCACCTCTAACTGGGCCCACATCATCTGTTGTCCTAAAGGGAAGAAGATTGCTTAGTTATGTGTGAGGCTAAACCATGTGGTAATACCACTTCAATGGGTCAAAATCACATGACCACACATCTCTTCCCACCTGAAGTACTCCACTGAGCTCTCTCTTCACTGTGGCCCTTTGCTAGCCTTGGGAGCCTTAGGCTTGCCTTGTGGGCAGACTCGTCCCTTGGGCTTGGCAGAAAAGCTGGGTGAGGCTTCTTCTCAGCTTCTCTGTATCAACTCAGAGGCTCTCTTTCTTCTGCTGCTCTCAGAGAAAGCGATTATGTCACAGAGAGCATTTAACTGGGTTTCAGTGGGAATTATCTGCGTGATTTAACTCTTTGAATGAAGTCACTGTACCTTCTTCTGTTGGAGGCTGTTTGTTCCTGGCTGCACTGACCAGAAATATTCACATGTAAACTATATTAATTACAACACTGCTTGGCCAATGACTCTAGCATATTCCTATCAAGCTCTTGCACCTTAAATTAACCCATTTCTCTCAATCTGTGTATCACCACATAGCTGTGGATTACCAGCAAAGTTCCAGCATGTCTGTCTCCTGTAGCTGCTACATGGTTTCTCTGTGACTCTGCCTACTCTCTCTATATATCTCTTCCAGCCTGGCTATATTCTGTTAAGCCATTTATTCATTAACCAATAAAAGCAGCACATATACAGAAGGACCTCCCACACCATTCTCCTGTTGCACCACCTGTGTTAGATAAGATGGACACTGCACACCGGGAAGCTGCCCTGAAGGCAAACAGGATTATCCTGACCTCTCAAGCACAGGACCTCAGCTGGCCATCAGGCTGCTTCTCTCTCATCCTTAGGAACCTCCCAATGAACCAGAACAAAGGCATTCCCTTCCCTGCCCAGACAGCCTCCCATTCTTTCCCACCCCATCTAACCACACACCCCTTGGCACAGAACCTGAACATGTCTGGCTGTCTCAGGTCTCCCTCTGGAAGAAACAACTGAAGCCCTTACGATTCACTGGTGGATGCTGCTAGGCTAGCAGTTCCTCCTGGGCGTGAGAGAATATGCATGCCGGTTCCTCATTCAAGAGAGGATTTTTCTCTTTTGGTAAGAGCTAATGTGCAAATCCTGTTAGCACAGAGAGTAGGGAGGGAGAAAGCGGTGTGTGGGAGGAGGAAGGATGCTATCTGGAAGAGAGCTGGAGACAGCACCGCCTATGACACAGCTGGGACAGTCGGTGTAGAGCGTCACACAGAGAAAGCTATCTCTACACAGGTGTAATGGAAGGGGCGCTTCCAATAACTTTATTTTGGGTTCAGTGAAAGGATAATGCAGATTCAACTTCTCCACATCCAGCTTACATTTTGAAAAGGAAACACCAGAGGTTATAGTTCCAAAAAAGAATGCTTCTTCTGGAATCCACAGGAGAAAAATCTGGAAACACAGGCAGTGAAAGTGTAAGGAAGTATACCCGTTGGGGTTCTCCTGTGAACTAGAGCCAATGGGGGGTAAACAGACATTATGACAGGTGTGTGTACATAAACATGCATGCAGAGACATATATATGCATGCATACAAGAATGTATGCACCCACACGTGCAGATGCAAACACATATGCACAAATATATGAACATGTTTATATACATGCACACATATATGCAATAATGCATGCAGCCACACATATGTATATACAAATATACATACATACAAAAATGTATATGTACATGATATATACATATATACAGACATGTTAGTATACATTCACACAAATATGTATACATGCATGCATATTAACATATAAAAACGTATGTGTCCACACATGCATAAACCAATGTATTGTGTCATTACATTCTTTTTTTCTTTTTTCTTTCTTTTTTTTTGTTTTTTTGAAACAGGGTTTCTCTGTGGCTTAGGAGCCTGTCCTGGAACTAGCTCTTGTAGACCAGGCTGGCCTCGAACTCAAAGAGATCTGACTGCCTCTGCCTCCCAAGTGCTGGGATTAAAGGCATGTGCCACCACTGCCCGGTGTGTCATTACATTCTTATACACACACACACACACACACACACACACACACACACACACGCAAGTACAAAATGTATACAAACATACATGTCCTCACCTATATGCACATATACACACAAGTTATCATAGACAATGCTCAGGGGGTTGATCTGGCATACTGTGTGCATCTGCAGCCACCGGGATGCAGGTTCCATCCCCAGGCTCCACTGCTGTCGCTGTTAAGACCTAAGTGGGTGAGGCCCACACACGTGAGGGAGGACCATGGCCTTGATTGACACTGCCTGCCTTGAAGCTCCGAGTCTTTATCTCTGTAACAGCAGTAGACTGAGATGTGGGACGCCCTTTTGTACGCTATGAATATGTTTTATTACCATGGGATATTTAGGAAGCTGTTTCAGCCAATGGCTTAGTAGAGTAAAGCCAGGTGGGAAATCCAAACAGAGAGAGAGTAGATGGAGTCAGAGAGGCTCCATGTAGCTGCCAAAGGAAAAAGACACCAGCCAGCTAGCCAGAACCTTACTGGTAGGCCACAGCCTCGTGGTGATTCACAGATTAATAGAAATGGGTTTGTTTAAGATGTAAGAGTTAGCTAGAAATATGCCAAAGCTATTGGCTAGACAGTGTTGTCATTAATACAGTTTCTGTGTGAATATTGGCATCCGGGCAGCTGGGGAATGAACGAACAGCCTCCTTCTACACAGTGTGATCTTTGACCCTTTAAGTCAACCACCACGGGGCAGGAAGGAGGGAAGCAAACCATTAAAGCAGCCTGTGCATCTCTCCAGGGCTTACAAGAGCACTGTTGGAAATGAGTGAGTTCCTGTGCTACTGTAGGAGAAGCTGTGAGCACTTTATCAGATCTGCACACATTTTGCTTTTGGCCCAGCAAGCGCTATATCCAGAGACGTGGGACCTTCTATCCTTGCGAGGAGCTCTACAAGCCAGCATGGGAGTTATGAGGGTGAGGTAATTAGGTCCGTGGAATAGCAATAATTAGGACCCCAGAGAGAGAGATGAAAGGGCCAATGAGGAGGTGACAGGTGAGTCACCTGTTTTCCCTCCCTGGTGGGCAGTGCAGAAGGCTGAGTGTCTGGTGCTCAGGGTGGCTGCAGGACACTGAGCGGCTGGGTTGCTGTCACGAGTCATCACCTTGCGATGTCTTATGGGTTTGTGGCTTTACCATATCCCTAAAACATATAATCCTCCAGTTTACTGGTCTTAGGGGAAGAGGGCTATAAAAACTTAAGCTAAGTAGCTAAAATGAAGAAAAACATAAAACAGCTTCTTTCACTCTGCTTATCCGGGGATAATATTTATAAGAAAGAAGACCATTGACTTTCATAGCAAGAGTCTTTCTTGATTCTTTGAAATCAGCCAAAAGCTAGAAGAAAGGGTTCCGAGTGTCATCACCACAAAGAATGGTGCGTGTCTCAGATGCTGGACCTGTGTGCTCTGATTTAGACGTGGCATAGTACAAGCAGAGACTGTTCTTATGTTTCCCGGCTGCCCAGACCCGAATAATCACACAAAACCCACATCAATTACATCAATTACAACACTGTTTGGTCAATGGTTCAGGCACATTCCTAGCCAGCTCTTACATCCTAAATTAACCAATTCCCACCAAACCGTGCATTGCCATGAGGTTGTGGCCCATAGGCAAGGGTCTGGTGTCTTTCTCCTTCAGCAGCTACATGGCATCTCCTTGACTCCACCTACTCTCTCTCTCTCTCTCTCTCTCTCTCTCTCTCTCTCTCTCTCTCTCTCTCTCTCAGTGTGTGTGTGTGTGTGTGTGTGTGTGTGTGTGTTCAGATTTCCTGCCTGGCTTTATTCTGCTAAGCCATTGGTTCAAACAGCTTTATTTTCAACCCCACATGACATCCTATGAACATCTGAATACACTGTGTTTTCAGGAGTCAGTTCTCAGAAATGTTAAAAAGCCGACAGAAACAAGCATGGGTCCCGGGACCCTGCTCCTTGGCCACTGACCTCCCTAGCCCCCTGGGGCTGGTTCTCTGTCCTGCATCATTCTGGGCTCATCTCTCCTGATATAGCAGAACACTTTAGCTCTCAAGACCTTTCATGAAAACGTCTCCTGTGTGTCCAGCCTGCTGTCGTTGCCTACTGCTGTGAGTCACCCCTTCTCCCGCTTGTTATACTGGGCCACCATGTGGGTTCGGGATAGCTCTGGGCATTGGGTATAGGTGGTGTTCAGTTTGGAAATGAGAAGCATATTGGGAGATGGATGGTTGGACAACACTGTGAATGTGTTTAATGTCACGGTACTGTGTACACAAAAAGTAGTTCAAGTCATGCATTTCTGTTATGTGTGCTTTACCATAATAAAAACAATGGTGTTTATAATAGTGAACTTCTTGCCTAAAAACAAAAAATCACCTCTTTGTAAAAGGGCGGCTTAACACGGATGCATTGCATTGAAAACCTATTGTAGCACGGTTAATAAAAACTCAGAGACAGAAATTGGGGTTCAACCTGAAGGTCAGAAAAACAAAGCAGCCAGTCACTGGTTCTTACCTCTACTTCAGCCTGAAATGGCCATCCTGCTTCCAGGAATCTCAGAATGAGATTGTGTGTGAGAGCTGTCTCCTCCTGTTTTATAATCCTCTCTAGTGCTGGGATTAAAGGCATGCACTGCCCGGTTTCTATGGCAACTAGTGTGGCTACTGGGATTAAAGGTGTGTGTTACCACTGCCAGGTCTGTAAGGCTGATCAGCGGGGCTGTTTTACTCTCTGAACTTCAGACAAGCTTTATTTATTAAAATACAAATGAAATGCCACTACAACCTATGAAATTAGTTTTCTCAACAGTTCATTGTGAGCTGAAAGATGGGTCAGATCATCTCGGGCAGTAGATATATTCAGGGTGGTTTGTTAGACTCCAAACATTCAGCAGAAGATATCAAGTGTGATGAGCAGAGACACCTTGCAGCCGGAAGGGAACATGAGCCAAGTGTCTCTCCAACTTGGAGACGTGACCACTGTCCATCGAGAAGTCCCCATGCCTCATGGATTCTCCTTTTGCTTCACTGTATTTGTGCCCATTGTAGTTGTCATGGAAATTGTGAGATATGCCAAGATCCTAGACATTTCTCCACCTCCTCTTTCATCTACAAACTGAGGAGCTCAATAAACAGTGGACTGCTTCTAGATGCAAAGCAACTGGATCTTTTGCTTCCAAAGGCAAAAAGGAAAGTATTTATCGGAACTGTTAAGATTCACATCATGGTGATCATATCATGGCTCAATTGTCAATCATATAAGAGAATCATATAATAATCACATTAATTTTTGATTTGTCTTAATTATTGTTATTTTTTTCACAAAGTAGGGGGATCATTCTGAAGGCACATGGTAGCCTAAGCCCTTAGAGGCTGCCTAATGGTGTCAGTGGAGGCGACGTCCCCTGTGTTCCTCAGTGCCCTGTGTAAGGCCTTTGCATTATGGATGGAAAAACAGCCACAGCTAATTGGTAACTATGATATAATTGTCTCCAAGCCACTCCGTGCTTCCTGTGTTTTACTGAAATGCATTTTTGGTGATTCAGATTAAGAAGCATATAAAGGTTATGTTTGTTTACGTGCAACAGAGCAAAAACCCTTGAGATGAGATACCCACCAAAGAATTGGAGGTTCCAAAGGCAGATACTTTGGGAAGGAGACAATGCAGAGTCCACCCAGAATGTAGAAAGTATTTGCCCATCTGGAGCATTCTCTCGAATCCTTTGGGAGCTGACTTAGCCAGCGTGTGTGACACTGCTACTTGGGCTTTGCTGCCAAGGGGGCAACTTGAGCAATGGCGGCCCAGACATACTTTCCCACACATTTAGACCACACATTCCAAGCTTGGGCTTAGGCCAGATGCATCCTTTAGAGGTGACCGACATGACATGGGAAATAAAGCCAACTAACGCCTCTGGGCACTCCGTCTGGGCATGTCCTTCTCTGATGACATAATTAGCCTTGCTTGTCACTGTGGTCACCTTCACCTTGAGCTTCTCAGATTATGGCAATGAATGTCGTAAGGACAAGCACAAAGGAAAATAGGATTTATTATGGATATTTCCCATGACATCTGATATTTTAGTGTAGTTTATAGATTTCCACATATAAATAACTTCAAAAATTTGACAGCAGTGGTGTCAGGCTAAGTGTACAAGCACTCAAATTTACCGCTTAGTAAAGACTAAAATAAATATGCATACTAATGAGATAGGCAAGCTTATTTTTTCAAAAAGAATCTTAAAAATGCTTGGCTCTTGCTGGGAGTGGTGGCACACGCCTTTAATCCCAGCACTTGGGAGGCAGAGGTAGGAGGATCTCTGTGAGTTTGAGGCCAACCTGGTCTACAAAGCAAGTTCCAGGACTGCCAGGGCTGTTACACAGAAAATCTCTGTCTTGAAAAACCAAAAAACAAACAAACAAACAAAAAAAAAACCCCTTAACTCTTAATATTTGAAAAAGGACATCTTCAATTCAATGGTTTTCAGACTTGAAATTTTGGTTATATAGTTGTCAATGCTATGAATACCACATCTTTTAAGGATAGTGTACGAAATAGCAGAAGTATATTTTAGGTCAATTCAAAAACTGTTGGAAATTCTGTCTTACTCTCAAGCCAAACTTCATTTCAGAATTTTTGATGAAATTCAAGTCAGCAACCCAAGGAGCAACTTTAAAGCTCCAACTCTCGACGGCAATCCTTTCCAAAGACGATTAGCCGCTCCTGACGCCACCGAAGAAGGAATAGCAAAGTCTCGGAAGTCTGCACTTCTGTAACAAAACCATCATGCCTCCAGAAGAGCACAAAAGCTGATGCTGAATAAAGACACTACAGTTAAATAAATTCACTACAAAAGTCTCCAACTCCTGCCAAGGCCTTTGTGGGCATGCTCAGTACAAAGTGCTCACCTGTGTTTCCAGGATGGCGGCTACAGGGAAGCAGCAGGTGATTTTGAATTAGCGTTTGGTGGTTGAATGTTTGGAAGCATTTTACTGTTGTCAATTTTTTTGGTTGTTGAAGCCTCACATTCAGTTACTCAATTCCACATGGGGCCCACAGTGTAATAAGCTGTGGTCTACATAAGGGCCTCAAAACCGAATAATCAAACCCTTCAAAGACTGGTCTGGTCGCTGTTCCAAACAGATCACATCTTCTGTGACCCTGCTGAGTGCCCTTTCCCTCTGACTCTTTCTGTCTCTCGCTCCTTTGCCCTTCTGACACTTTTTTTTTTGCCTACAGCATCCGGTATTCTCAGGTGGTCTCCCATCCAAGTACTAATCAGGCCCGACCCTGCTTAGCTTCCGAGATCAGACGAGATCGGGCGCGTTCAGGGTGGTATGGCCGTAGACTTTTTTTTTTTTTTTTGGTTTTTCAAGACAGTGTTTCTCTGTGGCTTTGGAGCCTGTCCTGGAACTAGCTCTTGAAGACCAGGCTGGCCTCGAACTCACAGAGATCCGCCTGCCTCTGCCTCCTGAGTGCTGGGATTAAAGGCATGTGCCACCACCACCCGGCACCCTTCTGACACTTTTAATAAGAGAAACTCAGAGACCAAGAGCCTTGCTTTCTCTTTTTGAAAACACCTTCCATCTTCCAAAGCCAAAGCGAGACATCAGAACAGCTCAATGCCCATCTAACTCTGGTCCAGATGAGACAAGAATCTGCCCACACTTCACTTACTTCTGAGAAGAATGGAAAAGAATCAATTCCTAGACGAAGGAATCATTTGGATAGTTTTGACACCGAACTGTCAAATCCAACAGTGTTTTCCTTTCTCCTATGACTGCCTCAGATTGCTAATACACTTGCTGAGGCCCATAATAAAAATTTGACAATTAAAAGTGAAAATATTGAACCAAAGAAAGATGACTCAGTCAATAAAGGCACTCGCCACCAAGCCTGGTGGCCTGGGTTTAATCCCTGGGACCCACATAGTAGAAGAAGAGGAAAAAAAAGATAGAAAGTTGTTCCTTGACCCTTATACATGCTACATGGCATGTAGACCCCACCCCAGTGAACCCATGCACATGTGTTCACTTAATAATAAATTAGTAAGTAAACAAATTTTACTTTAAAAATTAAGTAAAAATGTTGTTAGGAAGATTCTCAAGCAATAAGTGAAGAAAGCACACATCACATGACATCCTATGTGGGGCTCTGAGCCATGAGCACAGAGGATGGATTCAGCGGCTGTCTGGGCACTTCCCTCACTGATACCTGGAAACTCATTCCTACCCAGGGTTCAGAATAGACCATTTAGGATGTACTCTGTATCCAGATGCCTCTCATGTTGGCTTCCTACTCTAGTGTGGGGAATGAACTTCAGTTCTCTGGAAGGACTATTTTAGGTTTATTATTGAGATTTTGAGACAAAATGTTTTCTTTACTTTGAAATGAAATCATTGTATCTTATTTATGAAAGTTTAGTAGCAATGCTGGTTATTTAAACAGAGTTCCTGGCTGTGCTCCAACTTCTACGTGGCCTTGAACACTAAGAAACAGTTCAGTATCCTGTAAATGTAGTGGGTTTCTACAGGGATTTGATACTGTTTAAAGGCAAGACTTTGAAACTTGGTTCTGGGTGGTTAAATGTCAGTGTCATCTTGGAGTGTCCTTAGAAGTTAGCATGGTTATCTCAAAAACTAAGTATTCATTACTGTACCTCAGCAGGGCTTACTAACACCAGTTCCCTTGAGACTCGATATTCACAGCCATTGTGCAGAACTTACTGCCATGAAAGAAGTAAACATTACAACTGGACCAGTAAAGGGTTTTATTTTTGTACCCTCTTCCTGTCAAGAAATACACATAACCCTTTCTTGTGAAGAAATGAACCCTTGAGATTTATGTGAATTTATATGTAGCAAAATCAAAATAACTAGACAGTAGTCTAATTTTATTTACTATGGAAAGAATAATGCACACTTATACTGGCTATTTGTTTTATCATATAAAATAATAAAACTAAAACTTCTCTAATAATGAGTGCTTGGATTTGTAAAGTAACCTGATTGGTGAGATAGGAACTTAAACAGTAAGTGAAGAAATTATTTTTACCTTCTCTGGTTTGTTTTCAAGACTTCCCTATCCTAGAGTTGACTTCAATAGTATTTTTTATTGGAATTATAATGTCCCATTTTTTGTTTCCTTTTTAGGCTTGACTATGACATTACTGTAAGAATACAACCCTCACTTTAGCAAGGTTTGTTAACATAACCAATAATAGAAATTTGTAACCTTCTAGCAGGTGGCAGGGAAGAAGGAATGTCTGTCTATCTGTCTTTCTGTCTGTTTTTTATTAAATGTCATGGGGTAGCAAGTCTCCCAGTGCCAGGCTGGGTAGGATGGAACTGTCAGTATAAACCACATGGGCGCAACTCTCTTGAGATGTGCTGGCCAAAACCAAATGGCAGTAGTCTAGAAACAAACTGTATTGGGGGAAGAGGGTGAGGGAAATCGAGGGAAACTTCCTGGTAAGTTAGAGTTACAACCAGCTCTGAAGGGACTTGGGCTTAGGGGAGCCTGGAAGATAAACTCCACAGCTATCTCAGCAAACAGTCAGTAAACCATCCTAGCAGGACACGGAGGGTCTGTGTAAATAGCACTACTGATAACTAGGGAGTCTAAATTGACAACAATGGCCACCAGCTTAGAAGGTTTGGCTCTGTATTGTAAATAAGTTCTAAAAGTTAAAATCAGGTAAAGGGAAAGGGGCGCATATGCGCTCTCTCTCTCTCTCTCTCTCTCTCTCTCTCTCTCTCTCTCTCTCTCTCGTGCGCGCGTGCACACCCCCCTGTCTGTTTAAACAAGTCAATTTAACATTTAATTAGCCTTGGTTTTCATATGTTAATAAACTGCGGTTGTTAGCATTTTAAAAGAGAGAAAAAACGCCCCCCCATGATACAAAAGTTACAGGAATTTATTGAAATTCACCAAAAGTTTATTAAATGTTAACCATGCTAAAGCTATTAATTTACATTTTTGAAGAAAATCATTGTTTCCACGTTTCTTGGGTTCTGCCTTGAATGGTGTATTTTAAGAGCATATAACATAAACTCGGTAATTCTGATGTCTGCTGGCGCTAACCTAACCGCTGTTTTACTATTCTTTTAGTTTTCAATCCTTGCAAGTTGGGCTGACATTTCACCTGCGGTGAGGAAAATCATTTTTACCAAGAGCTTTGAGACAGCTGGGGCACCTGATTTCCTTTGTCAGTACCCCTAACATCCACAGCTGCGGTCCAATCGAGCTACAGTCCGACGCCATCCCAACACTAACTACGTGGCCAAGTTTAGGAACACCACCACAGCACTTCTTGAGTCTGAGTGATGTGTTGTTGTTTCCACAAGGGGTTTGCAGTGATGAGGTCCAGTGACGGGTTGTATCGCAGAGAAACGCCAAAGGGAAGGGAAATACCGCATCTGAAAACTCAGACCTACGCTTTAGATCTGTTTGGAATTCAAAATGGCCAGGTGCCTAAAAGCCTTAAATGAACAACCGTGGATGCCAGTGTTAAGGGGAGGGGAGGGCGATCAAAATGTAATTGGTGATTTACACCTCCTCCTAGCGCCCCTTTTCTGTCGCTACATTTTGTGACTTTGTAATTTGTCCGGGATATTCGTCCCTTCCAGCAAACAATGCGGGGAACCGGACAGAAAATAGGAAGAAGGCTGACTTTGGAAAAGGCTAACGAGAGTTTGAGTCTCCATCTAACAAAGACTAATAGAACAAATATCAAATGCGTTTCACCCGCCTCCTGCGCCTTCGAGGTAGCTTATATTCACCTAGAAGTAAAATTTCTAGTACCTGGAAAACCGTTTTAATAACTCAAAAACCAACGAGTGACAAGCCCTACGAGGCATGAAAAAACGATGTGCCCTGTAAAGAATTAACGATTAACTCTTCAAGGAGAACCTCTTTGCTTAACCACTTTTGCAGGAGCACCCAGTCCCAGCAACCTGAATTAATGCGGCTCTCAGCCAAGCAAGCAAGGGTCCGGTCTGTGCGGCTCAGAAGAAGAACCCGAGGCTGCAGATACAAACTCCATATCACAACTCGTTCTGTCTATTTTTTGTTTTCTCCACTGGGGTTAGGGGTTGGTAGATGAGAAAACAATGTCTCTGCACGCTTAGCCCCCAAGGTAAGACTCACAGTACCTACCATTTTTGTGTTTCCCAAATCCAGGGATCCCTGGCTAAGGTGGACTGGCTCCAGTGACATGCTGAATAGGTCTGTCCCGGAATTGCCAAACCGCCCGGGAACTTTTATGTGGACACCCGCAGCACCATGTCCCTGGAATGTCACTTGATCAGTTTGGTGCAACTGTTGAGTGTTCCTTTTCCACTCTTAGGGGTTTGGATTCGGGAGTCGGGGGAAAAAGACTTCACTGCCGAAGAATGTGGTATTCGCTGTAAACCAAACTCATGAAAAAAGTCTGAATAAAGAAGAAAACTTAGATGAGGAGAAAAGGTCCCTGGGTCCCTGTCAGGTCGCAAGCCAGGAGTCCCAGCCCTGGGTCAGCTGAGCTGTTGCCCTGCAGTGCAAGCTTGGCTGCTGGGCTGTGGCATTCGCGCGCTTTCTCTCCGGGGAAAAATGACCCTAATTGTCCTACCAAGAGACAACGAGGACACTGCCTCACACTCAAACCGGGTGTGCAGAGATGGTCCGTGTAGGCTTTCGCCCAATGCCAGCACCTGCTCTTGAGCTTGCTGGCTAGTTAACCGCGCCCAACTTCTGAACTTCCTTGTTCAGAGAGCCCATCTGACCAGTTTCCTTCTACAGAAGCGGTCTGGACTGCAGGCTGCTGGAGTAGGGGGGCCAAGTAAGCTGATGGCGACAGATGGCCTCTAGGTTTTAGAGCTATGAACTCTTAAGTTTGTGTTTGAACCGTAGTTTGCTTTTTCTAGTTTCTAGCCCCACGGCTCTGGCGCACACGAAGTTCGTTTTAAAGCGGGTATGGGAAGGCAAGTACCAGGATGAGCCGCATTTTGAGACCTAATGGGAACTCTGCCTTGATTTAAAACTCCTGCTAAGTGTCCGAATTTGAATTTCCCTCCCGCAGCTCCAACCGAACACTGCTCGGTAGGTTCTGCTAGCCGGCTAAAAGGAAGATTCCTTGACTCAGGTCACCCGCAGGCGGATGTGGCTCTTACACAGCTGGAACAGCTGCCAGGCTGTGGGTTTAGAATCTGGAGCGCCAGACCTGCTACTGCCGGCCAGGGGCATACACCATGCACAGAGTGCCGGGGTGCTGGGGCCTGACGCGGCGGGGCCGAGTCCCAGCGGACGCGCAACGTGGGCGCGGGCGGTGGCGGCGCGGGGAGCGCCTGCTCCGCCAGTGGGCGTCTTCTGCCGCCGCCACCTCCACGGGCAGCGGCACTGCGGTGCTTTTCTCCGCTGCTTTGGAGCAGTCGCCGCGGCTTAGGCATCGGAGCGCGCACACACCACGCCACGCCCGCGGGCAGCGTCCCCGCAGCCCCTAGCCCGGCCGGGAAGGACGAGGATTGTGCGCACCAGCCTGCACCGAGGCGCTGCGACTCGGGACTCGTCCCCAGCCTGAGGTCCTCCTGAATCCCAAAGGAAACACGATGTGAAACCCCAGCCGGAGAGGCACCCAAGACGCGAGAGGCGGACGGGACCTAAGCCTGTGCGCGGCTGGGAGGGCTGGTGCTGCGGGGGCGGAGCCCGCCGAGTCCCGGCCGCCGCGCCCTCCCGCCTGCCCCCTTGGAGGCTGGGGAGGAGGGCCATGGCCAGCCCGGAGGAGCGGCTCGCTCCCCGCCCCCAGGCCCCGCTGCCAGCGGCTGGGGACGAGCCCGGCCGGGGCCAAGTCCGTCAGGAACCCCGGCGCGGCGAGGCCAGCGGGCGGAGTGCAGTGGGCCTGAGCCTGGCCCGGGAGCTGCCTGGTTGCGGCCGGGAGGAGCTTGCGGCGCCCCCGCCCCTGTCCCGGTCCCTGTCTCCGGCAGGCCACGCCAGCCCCGCTGGGGGCCCCAGCGCCCCCTCTGCGCTCAGCGCCGGCGTCTGCGGCTGGGTGGCGGCCCGCGCTCCCTCGGCGCTCGCCTTCTCCTCCCCTATCCCCTCCTCCTCCTTTTCATCTTCCTGGTACTTCTGGCCGCCGCCCCCCCTGCCCCCTCCCCCTCTTGTCCCCTCCTCATCTGCTTTCCACCTCCCCGCGCGTCTCCCGAGAAGGGAGGGCGCAGCGGCGGCTGGAGGAGGAGGCGGCGGCGGCGATGCTGGCGGAGGAGGAGGAGGAGGACAAGAGGCAGCTCCCTTGAGCTTCCCCCCCGGCAGTAGTCACCGCAGCGGCGGTGGCAGCGGCGGGCGGCGGCGGCTCTTCCTCTCGCCTGCGATCCTAGGCTTGCTGCTCCCAGCCCGTGCCGGGCCCCGGCCACCGCCGCCACCGCGGCTCCCCCCCCACCCGGGCGCTCGCCGCACAGACTCCCCGGGCTTTCCGGGCGCCGGCGGGGGCTGCCCTGGCCTCGGCCCCGGCTCTGCCGCCGGTGGCCGAACTCCGTGGCGGTCCCGAGGCGCCGCCTTCCCCCTCGCCGCCGCTTGGCCGCTGTTCTTCGGCTCCGACATGGAAGATGGACCTTCTAACAATGCGAGTTGCTTCCGAAGGCTGACCGAGTGTTTCCTCAGCCCCAGTAAGTGGTCCCGCCCCACGTTCCCCGCGGCCCGGGTGGCTTCTCTCTTGGTGGGGTCCAGTCGGGGCCTCGGATCGTGGGTTGGGGAGGGAACTGCTGTGGTGGTGGGTGACCGGCAAGGTGTGTGTGTGCCCGGCCGTGATCGGTCAGTGGGCCACAGGAAGCTGGTGGCACCTCTGTGGCGTTCGGACCGCCCGTCAGCGTGGGGACACTGGGCTTTCCCAAGCCCCTCGTGCATGCAGAGGAAAGGTGTCAGACATTTAAAAACTAACCTGCTTCTTCTAGAGCTGTCCCTGACCACACTGACCTGGCCCGTTATTTATACCATCAAGTTTGTCACCGATTATTCCACAATTCTCTAGAGAGAATTGGCCATTAGATTGGAGTATATACGTTTCCTTCCACTGGGGGTCCCTGGGATCCAAACCACTGGATTCCTGAGGCTGCCGTGAGGGCAGGCAGGGCTTGGGAACCTGAGGCTTCTAAATGTAAGGGAAGACAGTACCCGCGCCTGCAGTGACTGTGTTCTGGCGCATGGACCAGTGGTATGGAACTGGTTGCACCCATCCTCATGAAGAGGATGTACCCCCCCCCACACACACAGCCAACCTCACAAGGATTATTGGTAGCTGGTGCTACTTGGGTGGGTAAAGAAAGCGGAGGAACAATGGGGCATTAGCATGGAAGAAAGAGGCACCTCTGGTTCGCTCCAACCCACCGGACTACAGGAGCATGACCATTCCGCCTCTCTACTCTCAGGCGCTAGACTGAAAGCCTGCTAAGGCAGGGGCAGCAGAAGGCGTGTCATGGGTGGTGGGCGACGACAAGATTGATCAGAGAAGTCAAGGCAGTGCTTCCCTGGAAGGAAGGAGACAGGCAGGAGATGCTGAGGGAAGAGATTCCAGATGCGCAGAGGAGGGAGTCGCAGCGGTTGTGGATGGAGGGTGAACAGGGTGAGGACCAGAACACTGGGTCGGGAAGGGACCAGGTGGGACCGGGTGGGAGAGTCTGTGCTCTGAGAGGGCACATCCATAGGGAACTGGGAGACTCTGGCATCCGCTGGGCCATGAGCATGAATTTGGTGCCACAGTCCACCGCGTGCGCACCGGAGCCTTTCCTTTGTCTGCATCTCGCCTGAAAGCCGCGCTTTTGCCTTGCTTCCTTCAGGCAGACTCTCCACCAGGTTGCAAATTAGCTTTCTGGCTACTGCTCCCAAGTACCACTTACTCCTTGATCTGGGCGAACCTCAGCTCTGGGGCATGGGATGCCTGTGTTGAGACCCTCCTCAGGACCGGAGCTGATCTAGGTGCACACTCAGGAGCGCTTAGGGTACAGTCACCAAGAGGGTGACTGTGTTCCCTCCAGGACCGGGTTGACTCCTGCAATCCTACTTCCTGGCCCTGGGCCAGTTCATGGTGGCCACGTAGCCCAGTGAGTACTCACACATCTGCAGGCAGTAGTGTTCCGCAAATCTCTGCTTAGGGTTATTTGCCAGTTGACTTGGTTGCCTCAAAGGGTGTGGACTCTGTGCTCCCAGCTGACCTCTACTTCTGAGGCTTCTCTCCTGTGTCTGCCTCCCTAGCCCCATCCCGAGTATTTGACTTATAGAGCACTGTGCTTTGGGTATCTGTGTATAAATAAACTTGTACACTTGCCCCTGGATTGTGGTCAGCAGAGACTAACTACATTTCCCTAAAGGGACTTCAGGGATTAGCCCTGGGTTGCAGGGGTGGGAGAAGGTGGGGCCCATAGACTCTCTTGGAGTTGTTGGAATAAACCTGAGACCTATGACTAGGCTTGCCCCTGGTGTTCTTCCTATTTTACATTTCATTTTTCCCCTCTATAAAATAAATATCTTTGTCTTTTGGCGACTGGTGTGTGTGTGTGTGTGTGTGTGTGTGTGCGAGTGCTTGGACATGTTCAAGTGCACACTTTTAGGCCATTGTACTTGACAGTACCAAGTGCTTCAGGAAGGAGAATTGGCTAGGATGCTTTTTTGTTTGTTTGTGTTTGTGTGTATCTAAGAATGCAGATGTATCTAAAGTGTATCTAAAGATGCTGTCTTTGTCTGGGGATGGGGCTGCCATTGCAGTAGAAATTATGGTTCTGAATAAAGATGAGCAACTCCAGAGAGATCTGGATTTTCTTGGGTAATAAAGGGCACCCTATTGGGGGGGATTTACAGGGATCTACTCTGTACATGGTTCCAACTAGAAGAAGCCAACCCTGCTATGGCACAGTCACTCGTGTCCCCCAAAACAGGTTGGGTGTGGACCGAAGCACAAGACTCCTGCAGCTTTGTATGGGATACTACTAGGGCAGGAAGTACTAGGGTAGGAAGTACCAGGGTAGGAAGTACTAGGGTAGGAAGTACTAGGATATTACAGTCAACTGTAAACAGTTTGACTGAAAAGTAGAAGAGGTTGATGCCTGAGTGAAGGCTGCTCTCTGCCCGCCCGTCCCCTGTGCCACACACTTTTAGGGTTTCTGTTTCTGTCTGCCTGTGGCCCAAGAACAGACCACCTGGGTCTCAGTTGCTGAAGTCTCTGAAACTTGGCAGTTTTCTGGAAAAAAAAAATGAGCCTTTTGGAAAGAGCTTGTGTACTCTCCAAGGATGTGAAAATACACAAAGGTATTCAGATGTGTCCCTGTGGAGTCTGTATCTGTTTTTTTTCTTTCACTTTGATCTCTTTGTCAGCCAAACAAATTGTCATGTGCAGGCTGCTGAGCCCAGCTGCTGCTTGGACAAGTGCACATTGCAATTCTCTTGTCTGAGAGCAATCCCCATGCGCACGGTACAATAGCCTTGTTCTGTTCCCCGTGCGGACGGTACAATAGCCCTGTTCTTCTGTTCCTGTCTATTTTATTCTTCTTCTTGGTTCACCTGATCAGGCACCGAGCAGACACTTGTCTGAAACCAATGCTACATGCTAGGTTCTACCCTAGCCTGCCCCCCCCCCATCTCTCAAGCATCTGGAAGTCCCAGACCTGTCCTGGGCTAGTAGGCCAGGGTGAGAAGGAACCTCCCAAGCGGGAGTTGGCTCAGTGTGGACACTCAGTGCTCCAAGTGGTCTTCCTGCCTAGTGCTGTTCCTCTGTCTGAATCAGGCCATTTCTGAACTCACATCACTTCCTGTCCTCTATTGACCTCTAGACCTCTGCTTCTCCTTTTACTGCTGGGAGAGCTGATGGAGTAGGAAAATCTTGTCCATGGAGAGGCAGTAATTGTCCTGGATCATCCACACAGTTCATTTTGCATGGGGCGGGGGTGTCACACTGACAGGCAGTCAGCTTCCCATCAGAGTGGCATGGCTGGAAGAGGCACTGCCTGGAAAGAGCAGGAGACACACCTGTGGGAAACACAGCCCTAGGCATGAGTATCTGAAGCCACATAGTTCTCCTACCCGCAGATGACTCCACGTGCTGTATTTGTACCAGTTAGCTACTGTGAAGGACATGCAAAGGGGTGGGGGAACTGTGGGGGAGAATATAAAGGACACAAGGGAAATAAGACCGGGAAAGTGTGTGAGTGCAGAGCGTAAGTGCCTTCCCACTGCCAATCACTGCATGTTTCTCAGATCTTCCAAACAGCAAGCGTACATTTTGCATGACGTGCGAGCCTGCCGCTTGCCACTCTTAGACTGTCTCCCGAGGTGTGAGGTGTGAGGTGTGAGGTGTGAGGTGTGAGGTGGCCGGCAGTAGGATACACTGAGATAAATATGATCCCCATAAAGGCAAATGCACTCGGCACTCCAGACAACAGCAGACTTCACAGTTAGGTGGTTCTTATCAGTTCCGGGAAGCTGATGCTGCAGAGGAAAACCAGGCTCAGGGCCGGGCACGGCATCCGTATGGGTCTAGATCAGCCAAGCCCCCATTTACAGCTTGTCTACACATGGTCTACAGTGGAACTGTGTGTTGGATGTACAGATGGCCCTCGACTCCCCAAAGACATGGCATACAGACATGAGTGCTCCAACAGGTGACCCAAATAGCAGTCTGTGAATTCCTGCCAGGTTGGGTGTGGGCAGTGAATGTCATCAGCTATCCATGGAGGGGTGAGCTGGTTTTTGGCTGGGTCAGCAGTCCAAAGGGCAAAGCTATTTAAACTGGGTGATGCTATGCTATTTAGGTTATTAATATGTAACCCCGTGAAATCCTACTTTTAATTTGAAATAAACCTATGTGGATAGATGAATCTTCTAAAAGTTTAACTGAAAAGAAGTAGAGTGTTAAAAGTCAGGCCTTCTATCTCAAATTGATACATTTGACTCTGAGGGATTTTTGCACATGAAACATTTTGTGCCCTAGAACAAAGAAGTCTATGCTGAAGACGGGATAAGTTGTGTGGGAAACATTTTGACAGTTAGCACAGTCGCTACCCTGCGAGTGGGGAGACCGTTCCTTCAAGTCTGTCGGAAGGAAAACTCCCAGGGGCAGGAAATCTACAGCTGTGGCAAAGGGCAGAGCAGGTATCTGGCATTCCCCAGGCCTATACATCTACTGCCCTTCACTCCTGATGAATGAATGGCTTCCTTTCTAGAAGGCAGCCAGAGAGGAGTGTGGGCAGGGATTCGTCTGTGTTCTGATGCTGAAGCTAAGACAGTGGTGGCCCTATGAAGAGAGTGCAGTGTCTGCTTGTGTGAGACACCTAGAGGTGCCAGCAAAGCAGAACCCTGTACGGGGAAGAGGTATGGCACCCGAATGAGACCTGGACATATGTGGCCATTTACCCCGAGTGTACCCTGAGCTCTGGAGTCCCAGTAAGTGTGTTCCACAGAGTCAGTCTTCACAGGACCTGCAGCTCCAGGAAAGGGGGCGAGTTTTGCTCCTGGGTTCCAAGCAGGGATAGGAGGAGACTCAGGAGGAGACCAGAGCAGACCCCAGCTTGGAAGACCCAGTGGATGTTTTACAGGATGCCCAGGCCTGAGTCTTGAGGGATCAGGGAAGGGAGTTTGCTTGGCAGAGGCCCAAGGAATACCTTTTGGGTAAAGGTGGCACCTATGGGAGACATAGACAGGATCTCAGCCAGCCAAGGGAAAAGGAGTTACAGGTCTATGCTAAGGCCACCTTGTAAGGGACAGTCCTCTGCGTTCAGAGACAGGTGTGAAGGAAGGGGCAGCATCCGTGGTGTAGGAGGAATGGGGGTCTCTATGGCAGAGTCCTCAGCAGGGGAGGCCTTGTACACACAGGGAGGTGGAAGATAGAGGGACAGGTGACAGTGATGGGTGGCTGTGTAGAGGTTGGACACCGTGGTTCCCGGAATGGAAAGCTGGGGTGGGGTGTATGACTGGGTTGGGAGTCAGTCAATACTATACCTAGGTGTCTTGGCTTGGGCAGTACCTGCTCTCTCTACTGCTCTCTAGTGGTGTAGACAGCAACCACCCAGAAGCCTAGCAAAACACACCAAAAAAGTAGGCAGAGAATTCATACAGAGAGCTGCCCCTGGGCTGTGAAGGTCAGTCTGGAGCAGTATGGCCAGCTGTGGTGTGCAAAGCAGTCAAGAGAAGAGCGTCCAGGCAGATGGGCCCTGGGCTAGAGGAGCAGAGCGAAGGCTGCACTGTTGGAGTTGGGAGTCTCAGCCTAGATGTCTGGTATGTGATGAAGCCCATAGATGGGCCAGAACAGGACTGAGCATGGCTCCTGGTAGTGGCGGGGGGTTTGGGAGAGTTGTGAGCCCCTGAGTTCGGTGATTCTTGTTCTGGAGGCTTAACTGAGTGTAATTTGGGAAGGGAATGTTGGGGCTGTTGGGGAAGGGCATGCACAGAGGTTATCGATTTGAAAGCAAAAAGTATTGGAGGACCCATGAGGTGTTTGGAGGCATCGAGCGCACCGCACACTTGTTGTTGCAGGGGAGGACTAGGGAATGCAGGCTTGGAGGCTTCTGGGTACTGTGAAGGGGGTCCCACAGGAGGCTGTGCGTGGGTGCAGCACAGGCAGGTTTGGTAGGTTAGGCAGTGGTGAGGTTGAGATGATCAAGGTGTAGTAGATACTAAAAATTCACATGGACGAAGTCTTCCCATCATCAAGGCTGGAGAAGAAGGAAAGAGGTGTGCATTGCACCCTCATGAGGGGTCAGTCATGAATGCCTGGTGTGAATCTGGAAGTTCTGAAACGGATAACTGTGGTCGCCAAAGGGGGTTTCTGCCGCCATCTGAGGAGTAAGAGGATGATCCTGGCCTGAAGTGGACTAGAAATAAAATAAAGATCGTGATCTCCTAGCACCGAGACAGTAGCTGAAGGTTCGTTGGGGAGTGGAATTCTAAGCGAGTAGCGGGAATGGGAGGCAGGCGTGAAGAGTGCATGAGACAGCAGTGAGCAGAACCTGGAGGTGACAGGGAGATGACAGACACATCAAGGAACTCAAAGAGGAACAGCCTCAGAGATCAAGTAAGATCCAGTAACTGGCTTGCCGGTCGATAGGATCCTTGACTAGGAGTCCTGTGGAGTAAGGGTACCCATGGCTGATGGAGAACAGTGATGAGCAGATGATACGGCTTCATCCCACAGACGCTTGAGAATGTCCATCTGCTGAGGACAGAGGCAAGCGATCAAACAGCTCGGTAGGGAACGTAGGATGAGATGAGGTATGGTCCTGGGAAAGCAGAGTCCCAAAGGGAAATGTTTTCTGTAGCTGGAGCTGTGGGGACCATCTCACACTGGGAGCAACAGCAGGGTAGGAACTGTTTCGTCAGACGCCAACTTCCCATTACTCCAACTGTCTAGCATGTTTGCCCTTTGGGGCAAACTAGAGAGGAGGACAAGGCCTGAGAAAGCTTTTAGGGAACAAGGAGAATGAAGAGAAAGTCAGGGGCATGGAAGGCCTCCTGAGTGCTTGGGAGGGGCACTAAGTAACCCGCAATTAGCTGGGTGTGGGGGAGTGATGGGCGACATTTGGAAGGACAGGCCTGAGAGTGAGGCAGGGACTTAGGAAGACATCTGCCGGGAAGGAAGAGCGACAGGGTCAAGGGGTAGGCCAGGACCCACCATTTGTTTCAAGATCACCCAGAGCTAGGAAAGCTGCCTGTATGTACCCCTCACAAGCTTCCTAACGGGAAGCGACTCACAGGGTGACATCTGAGTGTTGTCTTGGAAGAGGAAGAATTTGAGAGTTGTAGAGGTGAACAAGAGGAAGATTCCAGAAAGAACAAAGAATCTGAGCAGCACGCTCAAAGGCGGATAGAGGAAGGGAGCACAGAGTGGTGGGTCGGCTGCGGAAGACAGCCACAGTTCATGATAAGGGATGTGTAGGTGAGTGTGGTCCGGTTAGATAATGTGATACACAGATACTGAGTGCCAACTAATGACAGCAGCCAGTGTGTCCAGCATGGCCTGTTCCTTTCCTTTCACAGAGTTCCCATCTTAACATCTGGACAAGATGCAAGGTACTGATGACCTATTTTAATGAGTGACCGTGGGAAAAGTGGGTGCTGGGGAGTTAGAGTGCTCTATGTTAGTCTTCCCTAGGAGGTGCTTTGGGTCCCTCAGCGTGCTACTGCAGGGCTTCCGGGATCCTCCTTTCCTTGCCTCAGAACCACATCTCTTACTTCTCACAGTGTGCTTCACGTGCCAGCTACAGATAAATAGCTGGGGAACTTAGATGCCACCACATCATCCTCTCTTCCCCAGGGGACCGTCTCTGTGCTGACGGCTGCCTGTCTAGGTCTCTTGTCCTTCCCAGGTCTGTTTAAGTCCTCTCGTCTGTCCTTCTGTATGTCCTGGTGCATACTGTCCCGTTTGGATCTGTAGTTTCAGTAGTCCTTGTCTGCCTCTAGGAGAGGGCAAATGCTTCATTCATAGACTCTTTATTCATCCCCCCAGGACACATCAAGCAGTCCACTGAAGGAACAAGGGAGCGTGTTTGCGTGGGAGAATCTGAGCAAAATGGCCTTTCATCAGTGCTAGTTTTCCTAAAAGGGAAGAAACAACCAAAGAGTGTGGCTGCAGAGCTTTGATGCATGCCCCGAAACTTATTTTATTCATTTTTTTCCCATGTAATCTGAATACACTCTTTGGCACCAGCAGCCAGGCGTTTGCGTCACTGTGAACACAATACTTGACATGTAGTGAGGTCAGCAGGGAACAGGCAACCCGAGTCCAAAGGAAGGAATGGGTTGCACGGTCCACACTTGGTAGACTCGGCTTTCCCCGGGCTGAGCTCGGAGCCGTTGTTGCTTTGAAGAAAACATTTTCTGCGTCGCCAAGACAAGCGTTGCATGGAAAGTGCTGAAACAATGCCATGCGTTTGGAGACGATGAATTATTTATCAAAATACAAGCAGATTTGGACTTTTTAGAGTTGGCAAGTTCTGTGAGAGGAAAAGTTCTGCATGAGGAATGCTTTTCTTTGATGAGAAAGAAAGGAGGAGGTGACGGGTAGGTAGGAGTGCAGCCTGGTGCAGGGCCGTGAAGTGCGTGTAATTTATGTGACTTTTTTTATGGGAAGGCAGCCGGGGTATGGCATTGTAGCCTAGGCTGGCTTTGAACGCCAGCAAAGATCACGTCTTCCTCAGCCTCTCCAGCGATGGGATTGCAGAAGCCACTACCACTCCAGCTTCTGTGCTTGTCTCCAGAAGAGGGTCACGTGGTGTCTCAGAGGTCCATTGCTATGGATCCCATACACAGCAATGGTGTCTTTTATGTGCTGTTCTTAGGGTCACGTATATTTCCAGATTTTCTCTGTGCTCCAGAATCAGAAGTTTGTTCATGAAGAAGACATTCTTGTGTAGCCAGTCACTGTGTCTTTTGGGGTAATACTCCTGTTTCTTGTGATTAACCGTATCATCTAATTTTTAAGGCCAATTAAAGAGCTAGTTATAAAGACTCAGTGGTTAGAACAGCATGCTGCTGGCCCCAGACAGACAAGGCAGCACAGCAGATCCAGAGACAGGCAGGCATGCAGGGAGTTGTGCATATCCCGCCTCACGTGGTAGAAGAAAGGGCGCACAGCTGAAGAGCCGATATGGGGACAAGATGGTATCCGCTCAGAAGAAAATGAGATTGTCCCATACGCTGTATGCCCAGATTAAATTCCATATGGAGAATATATTTAATAGCAAAAAGAAGAAGCTGTGAAAAAAAAAGAAAGAAGATACCATGAGGAAATCCTTCCTGGCTTCAGACTAGGGGGAACATTTTAAATGTGACTCAAATCCCAGAAGTTATCAAAGGAAGGACTGACTGAACCAGAAGATGAGAAATCCCTTTTGTATGGCTGTGGACAGGAGCGCGCCCTGGGGGAGTGGCCAAGTGCCTTCCACATTCAGCTGCTGTCAAAGCCAGAGCCAAGGGCCTGGTCCTCCAGCACAAGGTGTTCTCAGAAGTGGTTAAGGACAACCAATCCGAGGATGCGAGCAAAGGGTACGGAAAAGGAGAAGAAACGATGGCTCCTCGAAGGCAAACGCACACTCTGAAACAGTGTTCTGCTTCATCGTGAGGATAAATGCACTTTAAAGTAACACTGGGTACTGCTTTTACCTGCCGGCACTGCATGAGTGAATACGTTTTATAGCAAGCACATGCTTGGTGGCTGTTTGAGGCAAACCCTCTCAAATTTCCTGAGGGGAGTATTAATTGGCGCAGTCTTTGAAGAGGGCAATTTGTCAGTATCGATCAGTATTAAAAATGTATGTACCAGTGTACCAACATATTGTTCGCCTGGGACTTTATCATCAAGATGCTCTTCTGTGCCTTTGGAGTGACATCCACCATAGTGCACACATAGTGCAGGGTGGGGGGCTGGCTGAGTGTCCACTTGGAGGATCCCCCAAGTGGTTTTTGTAGAAGTAAAATTGAATACATAGTTACATAAACAAAACAAAACAAAACACAACCACCAGCAATATATAAGAAGTGCAGGCTGCCCGCATCCACACACATGTGCTCTCAGGCACGCTTATATTAGAAAGGACAATAAAACTACAGTTTCTCATTTATTTCCACTCTCACGAGGAAGTTTTGTTGCGCTCACTGGTCAGTGTGGGGTGCCAAAAAGGAGAAGTGGGCTTTTGAGAGATGGGGACTAAGAGTCAGAGGGACACTTTAATGTGGGCTGCTTTCTCTTCTGGTTTGATTAGCCATTCTGAAATCACAGCGGAGTACAAGGGAGATGGTGCTGAAATGCTGTGTGATGAACCCCGAGCGGCTGGTGGTTGCTGAGGTTTCCCTTTGCCCTTGTTTCTTACTGTCTTCTGACGTCAGGCTTTTGTGTCAGCTCCTGAAGTCTCTTCAGTTCCTTTCTGTCTTCTCGAAATGTCAAGCCATGAATATTTAAAAAAGAAAAAAGAAACCAACAACACACAGATCAACACCCTCCCTGTTGGTGCATCAGCTCCTTGTCTGTGTCACTACTGATCTGCAAACCAAAGGAGACGCTCCTGCTCCCATGTATCTCAGAGCCCTTGGCTTTGGACTTGAGGTGTCAAGTATTGCTTAGATTGTTTGGAGGGTTGCCCAGTCGGGCTAAGCCGGTAGAAACCTCCATGTTTGGCAAGTCTTTGTTGTGCGACTGTGAACTTTGTGTGTCAGTGCTTCTGGAGTGGATGAAATGTAGACTCAAGCGATTCTGGCAAATAATGATACCTCTGAATTGGGTCCTGTTTATTGTCAACTGCTGTGCTGTGACAGCAACTTGGGGACATGCACAGAGCAGGGACAGAGGGCTCCTCTGCGTACAACTCTCCCTGATCTGCTCTGTGCAGTCGCTGAGTGCTCTCTCCAGGGGCTAGCCATCTACATGAGACCTTGAGAGAGCTTCCAGTCTGGGACGGACATGGCCAGCTCCAGCTGGGACCATGTACTGAGACTTTAGTTATTTGCATCCTCATGTCTAACCTCTTTCCTGCTCTTATCTCAGACTTCAGGTTTAGAGTTGTTTCTCTAAGTAAGTGGGATTCTTTCCTCCCCTTACTCTAACCCCCTATTTGGACGACAACCCTACTCATTTTCCTGTGTCCTGCTTGTAATGTTGACATTTTTCTTTGTCTTATCACTTAATATTATTTCCTTCTAGTCCAGCCGTTGGTTTTATTTTAGCCGCCACTTCCTTCCTAGTTACTGGGTTTTGTGAGAAACCTTTTTTGAATGTCACCCTACCACAACCCTTGCAAGCATCTCCTGTGGGTGGTACACTTCTCTGGGATTCTGCAGGTAGTCCTGGCCATACCCTTTGACCTTGGGGCAGAAACCTGAGAGTCTCTCTTGGGAGTGTTTCTGAACCCTCCACTCACAGCCCAAAGGAATGCAACCTGACCCTTTCTCACTGCGGGGCACTGCAAGTCTTTAAGGAGTTCCCACAGGCCTCAGGGAATGCATTTGTTCCAGAAGTCACTCTTCATGAATGACATTAGGCCCCTGCCTCAATTTACCTCTCATAGATCTTACTCTGGTTGAGCATTTTGGCACCTTCTGTGTTTGGTCTGTTCTTTTCATCAAAGGGCCATTATTAGGAACTCTGTACTTTGTTTATTTTTCTAACTTATTTTTGTGCTTTCTTTTTGCTTTATGTTGGCTTTTTTTTTTTTTTTACATTTCTCATACTTTGTTTTTTGAGATTCAAAACTGTTCTGACTTCTTACGTTTGACTCCAGTGTGGCAGAAGCGCCGTGTAACACTACTTTCCTTCCGCCCTTCTCTTCCCTGCTGATGGTCAGGCTTAGTCTTGGCCAGACTCTATGCCTGGGCCCGGGGCTGATTTCCTTTCATTGCTGAGGAGCTGCAGGTGTCTGTGTGCTGTGCCACCATCAGTCAGGTGCTAGAGCATAGTGGTCAGGACAGCCACCGGAGGTGTGTATTTGTTAGCTCCCCTAGGGAGGACAAGGGAGGGTCCCAGCATCCAGAGGAAGGGCAGAGCATGGTGCAGGAGGTGCTGTCATTTCCTGGGTCCCTTCCCCAAATGGTGGCATGGTGGTGTTAGTGACATCCAAGTGGGGGGAGCGTAGTCAGGAAGAGAAGAGCGCAGCTGGCTGAGGCCCCGCCTCTGCCTGGAAGGTGTTCCTGCAGTCTCAGGAAGGGAAAGCTCCTGCAAGCTGTGGCAGCAGAAAAGGCTGGCCTTGTCCAGCAACTCCACTTTCTTGGCAAGGAATGAAAGGGAAAATGTGTTCAAAATAAAAAGGAAGAATTTTTAGAAAGAGAAAGAACAAAAAAAAAGAATAAAAATAAAAAGCAATTGTCACTAGAATTCTTCCATTTAGGGCAAATTATTTGGAGAGGCTCTGCCACTCCAGCAGGCCCTGTCTCTGCCCTGTCCCAGCTCTGAGTGCCTCAAGTTGGCTTAGCCCCACTGGGGAACTTCTGTGGGGCCTCCCACTGTGTGTTCCGTGTGTGTTTCTAGGGACTGGTGCTGTAGCGGAGGAGGCTCAGGTAGGGACAGGTGTGGTGTAGCAGGGCACACCTACATGGCCCCATCCTTTTCAGGGTAGGCGATGGCCAGGACCTCTGCTGCTTGGCTTGTATGGATACGTTTCCTCTCATAACTGGTTATTTACTGGAGGACTTCGGGCTTGTTGGTCTCTGTTAGCTAGATGAGTGGTCTTTGTCCTATCCTTGGGCCTTCTTTTTTTGTTTTTAACATCTTGAGTTCTAACTTGAAAAGTGAAGATGTGCAATTGGGTCCTTGAGGACAAATTTTGAACAGGCTGCATTTTGAACTCCCCAAAGAACATTCTGTATCCAGTTTGCATGTATCATAACGAAGCTGTCAATAAACTGCATTAATTTAAGACTGTCGACGATTGGGGAATTGCACTTTTATCTTTTGCAATCATTTAGAATCCTTTAGTTCTATAGAACTGGACATGTGCTGTTCTTAAGAAACCACTGATTGGCTTCGATAAGTTGTGCATTGGTGCTAGCCCAATGGGTCCTGGATGCATGGTTTGCAGGAGGCACCCCTGCAAGACACATCGGTGTTGGAGGAGAATTTGCCTCCAGTCTCCGCTCTTTAATTTCTCAGATCTTCCCTTTCTGAATCTGTGAAGAAGGAGTTCAGTAAATGTTGGCTTTCTTCAGAGTTTTTTCTTCCAAAGAGGAGACTCACAGGCTGGGGTTTTGCTTGTTTGAGACAGGGACTTACAATGTAGGGCTGTCCTGGAACTCATTGTGTAGATCAGGCTGGTCTCAAACTCTCACAGAGATCCTCCTGCCTCTGCTTCCTGAGTTCTGGGACTCAAGGGGTGCACCACCATGCCTGGAGCAGACTTGGTTTTAAGTGGAACCACTTTGGAGTTCTGCATGGGGCACAGCAATGTTCTATGTGCAATATTTCACTTTGACTTTATACTGAGTGTGAGTGTTTTCATATAAAAAGAGAAGGGGAGGAAGTAGAGCGGTCCCAGAAATCCTTATGGTATGTCTTTTGCTTTTGAAAGATACCCTGACTTCATCCAAGTCCTTCAGTGACGTCATTGTGGGGTAGGGCCAGCGCATCACTGTCACAGGCCTCCGGCTTCTCTCCCATCCTGGGCTGTGTGGAATCGTCCCTGCTCTATGCCAGTCTGGCCCATTTTCCCAAGAAGACCTGACATGGTCCTATTTTGGGATGTGACCAGCTGTGGAGCATGCAGGGTGCTTTGACCTCTCTTTCTTCTTGCTTCCTCTCTTACTTATGTAAGGGTACTTGCTGCTGTTCCCCAGTGGGAGAAGCCAGGAGGCTCTCCACAGGCAAGCTCTGAAGGTGCGCTGGTGACGTCAGAAACTAGCTGTAGTAAGCAAGCCTTTTGGAAACTCTCAACAACCGCTGGTGTGGTTCTAGTTCTGGTGGTGTCTGAATTACCCTAATTTCACTGAGGAAAATTCCTCCAAGTCAGAGCTGTGGTTAAGGGCAGACCTTCGCAGCAGGGAGGTGATGCTTGGGCAGCATAGAGGGAGGGCAAAGGCAAAATTCATACTGGCCAGAGTAGCTGCTGGTGTTCCCTGTGTCAGAGACGTAGGTTCCAGGATCCCTATCCATGCGCTCAAGGGAGATGGCACCTGACTTTGCCCTCCCCCCGCCCCCCAAATACTCTTGCTGGCAGCTCCCCGGCTCCTGGCTACCAGGCCTAGCCAGGGACACAGGGCAGAAAGCAGAAGCCAGGAGTGTGCCCGAGGCATGGTAAAGACAACTTCAGGTGAGTCTGTCAGGATAGAGATAGGCCACCGCTGCTGAGTCAGACCCAAGTGGGCTGAGAAGATGGGGTGGCAAGTACCAGAGTTTCTGCCTAGTTTTGAGGAAGGCAACCCTCTCCCTCGGGACTTCAGGAAGCCATTGATCTCTGTGCAGACCCTGTTACTACCACACAATTGTCTTCCCAGATGCAGACTCAACAACCTCTTGATCCTTTGCTCTGGATCCCACACTCCATTCCCGTCCAGGTTTAGCTTCTCTTGGAGGCCAAAGGACATTTTTAGAAAATGAGAGTATTTAGATTTTTGCCTAAATCTGTGTCACTGATTTTCATGTTTCTAAGAATTATGTCCAATATCACTTTGCAAACACAAATTAGAGGCAAGTATATAAAAACATGCCTGTTCTTGAACGATAAGACCTGTGTGGAATTTGCCTTAGCAGGATACTCGCACTTGGGAGGTGGAGGCCGGATGGTTGCCAGTTCAAGGCCAGTCTGGTCTGTATAATGAGCTCTAGAGCAGAGCAGAGCTGTGATGAGAAACTATCACAATAACAAATAAAAAGCAAAACAAACAACAACAACGCAAAAGAAAAAAATAACAAAAGAATACTTTAAATGCTTCATGTGGTGTAGATCTGGCTTGGCGACAGAACACAGCTTTATCCTCTTGCAGAAACTGACATTCCTATTCAGAGGTTGCTGACATACTTAGAATGGCTGACTGGTTAAGAAGGCTGAGTGACAGCCTTATTCTTTTGATCCTAAATAGTTCCTGTTTGCCCCAGTGAAGATTCTAGAAGTGCAACATCACTTGTTATTCAGGCCTGCCAGCAAAGTTTCGGCAGGTCTAACCAATGAGTGCACGGTGTATGTACCTCGTCTGGCATGGGCGTGGCATGGCGTTGTTTAGCAACCGCGTGAGGGGGCAGAGCCTGGGAAAGCAATGTTGGCTCTCATCAGGAGCCCAGGGAAAGACTCAGGTAGGGGTCACTCAGATCTGGTGGCTCCAGGTTCCCTGGGATCTCAGGACATGGACCGTCTCAGAGGTGGCACAAAGACCAAGCAGGCAAGTTGATTTTCTGTCTTGGTGGAAACTTTGTCCTTTGCAGCGAACCTGTCCTGGTCCCTATCTCACAGCAGCTTTGAGGACCTGCCTTCATGTTGAAGTTTTATTTGTGAGTGACAGCTGTGTCTGTTTGTAAGATGCCATCTGCTGATGTCCATACGCATCAGGGATGATAACATTGAGCTAAATGTCTGTTACCTCACCTCCACATCAAAATCTAGTCCTATTCATTTTGAAATCTACACCATTACCCACTGTGCTGAGGAAGGCATTCCTCTTGCTTCATGGAAACGTTAAACACTGCACCTCCGCTTCCTTCTCCCTATGCCCGCAGCCTCCATCCGGTCCCAGGAACCCACCTTCCCACTGCCTGCCTTATAACCGTGACTTTTCTAGATTTCACGCGTGCCGCCTTATAGTGACTGTCATCTTGCGTGACTTATTTCATGCATCTCCTTCCCATTTCACGATGAACGCTCTTAGTCTTGGAAGAGGAGTCTTTTCAATCTGGAATTTCACCTTATGGTTCCTTTCTCTAGAGTGTCTAACTTCCGGTGCACTGAGCAGTGGTGCAGTTAGCAGGTTCTGACCCCGAGGGGGAGGCAGGGAGACCAGGGACAGCAAGACGAGGAGAGAATTCTGGGAATGTGGGGGACTTGATTCACCGAGCCAACCAACTCATGGCAAGTCTCGTATCTTCATATCTCCTACCTTCCTGTCTGTGCATCTGTCCATCCATCCTTGTCTCCCCCTGTCTGCTCGTCCATCTTAGAATTATAACCTAATTATAATTATAATTAGGACTAAGAGGTGAGACATTGTCACAGGGATGCAAGTTGGAAAAGGTATTTAAACTATGAAATTATGCTTTCAGTTCTGATTCAGCTGTTTGACTTAGCATCGAAGACTGACTTTCCAAGAAGGCTTGCAGTACAGAGACTCCATAAATGGAATGAACTGCTCTTCAGCTCCATATTTGCTGTGAAAACAATGTGGGAACATACATCATCCCCAACCATTCAAGCTTGTGATAAAAAATTTCATATGTCAACTTGAAAAATGTGTGATAAGGCACTGATGCATTTGGAAGCAGGCTGCAGCAGAGTGCATACGCAAAAGGAGCCTTTCACCTGCGTGTCTGGGCTGATTAGGTAAACGCCCTGGACTGGCTAGCATTCTCCCACCTGTGAGTGTCCGAGTGCCCCAGGCCTGGGCACAAAGGTCAGGCAGGTGTAAGGATGGAGTTCTTTGAAATGTGCTTGTCAAGCCTTTCAGGGTACTGGAGGCCTGATGATGTCTCAGCAGTGAATGGGTTGTCTTGGCACTGGGTGGTCCTTGGGGATTGGGCCCATCACAGCACCTGAGGAGCACCACCCTCCAGCATCTCAGCTCTCAGGCTTTATAGATCAGCGATTCCATGTTTATGTGGCTGTTGCTTCTGCAGAATTCAGTGCAGTGATTGCTTGGAATGCCTATGTGCCCATGTGGTCGAGAGCAGTTAGTGCCCATGAACTCGGAAAGCCTGCAGTCTGGATTGGACACACATGAGCAGGGAGGCCGGGGTAGCCTTGGGCATGAGGAAAGACAAGGGAGAGGGAGGAGCCGAATTTGTAGTCTGGTGTGGGGTTGTGGTAGAGGAAGTTTCTGGGTGGCAGTTGCTGCCTGGCCAAGGATGACACCCTTGCATCTAGGGGAGGCAGGTGGCACTGAAGCAGCATGGAATCCACCTTCCAGAGTCAGGGCAGCAAGCTCTTGTCTCCACAGAGCAAGCAGGCGAAATACAGGTGCTGATGGTGACGGCAGAGGCTACCATCCAAGGCTGGCTGGAAGCTCCTTTATCTTATGACTGTAGGAAGAGGGTGGTCCCTGAGCCAGGTGGGAGCCCTTGCCTCAGCCTGCAGCCTAGTAAGGAGATGGTCTCAGGGCACTAGGACCTCAGCAGGCTGCCTTCTCACCTCCTCTGGCCACCAGAAGTTGGCCTCTTCCGGAGGCTGTGGGGTGGAATGGGGTGGGGTGGGGATGGGATGGGGTGGGTTTAAATCTCTGAAGAGCCTCCCCCCCACTTTGGGGTCAGTCATATTGAAAGCAGTTGTTCTGGGTTCACAACTGTTAGGTTAACTATCCTGATCAGACCTTGAACCTGTTGAGCCAATCCATCAGTAGGGGGCCAGCCAGGTGGGTCAAGTCAGGAGGTTGAAAAAGAAGAAGCCATTTTGGAAATTCGCCACCTTTATTACCAGGCCATGGTCCTTCTCCCTATCTGTCTGCCTAGAGAAATGTAAATTTCTACATTTACAGACCAAAACCAGGTATGTTTACTTAATACATATTTTCTGGAAAAATATGTGTTGTTTTTAATACATAGCCACGTGTTGTCTTAGTCCCGGTCTCTCACTCCTTGCAGCTCTCCGCAGATGTGGTGGACAGCCAGTCTCTCTCCCCTGGGCGAGCTGGGAAAGCTGGCAGTGTGCCTGGACTACGGGGGAGACCTAAGGGCCTGGCATGGTACCACGGTCCGAGGCATGCAATAACTCCTGCATTAGTGATATCAGTCCCATATGCGATGTGCATTGTAAGAGTGGCGAGGACATTTCCCCGGAGACACAGCGGAGGAAGGAACACACGGAGACTATACACAGCGCCGTGTACCGTGCGCCTTCTCCTCCGCTGGGCGTAGAAACTGCCTCCATGAGTAATCTTTACCACAAATGTGAGAAGCACTCTCTGCGCCTGTGCTTGAATCCCATTTACAACAGCAATGCAAGCTTCGTCAGCTCTTTCTTTGACACACTCAATAGTATCTTGATGCCATCGTAGTTTCAGCCCTGCTCCAGGAGATGTCTAGGGGGGAAGGGAGCACTCCTGCAGCTTGGTGGAGCACTCTGCAGCTGTTGACAGCAGCGAGGATGGGGCATCATTTAAGAGCACGGCTGGGCTGTTTTTCTGAGCTAAGAGTTTGGCTGAATGTTTTGCTACGTTTCCTTGAAGTGAGAACATTAACTGTTTTCTTTTCCGTTTAGGATATAAAGCAAGCCTTGAAAAATTTGCTAGTCGTTTTGGTTAAAGACATGAAATTTTTACATTTACAGACTAAGACTAGTCTTCAGGTATGTTTATTTAAGACGTATATGTTGGATAAAAAGAGGTGCTGGGGGCTAGAGAGGTTGCTGGTGGTTAAGAGTGTGTGCTGTTCTCGCAGAGGCCCGTGGCCGGGTTCCCAGCACTGACATTGCTGGGTGTTTCTCAACCACTTGTAGCTTCAGCTCCACGGGGCCCAAAGCGTCTGACTCAGTATGTGCCTGCCCTGTGCACAAGCCCATGCATGTGCATGATTTAAAAAAAAAATGAATGCATGTTCAAATATTTAAGGGCCGAAGAATCATTAAAATCTGTTCTCATTTAGATTTAGTGGTGAGAGAGGTGCAGAGGCTCAGAGTGCCACCTAAAACAGCAACGCGCAAACAGAAATGTGGAATTTTATTTATTTATTTATTTTGGTGTTTTGAGACAGGGTTTCTCTGTGCATCCTTGGTTGTTCTAGAATTCACTCTGTAGACCAGGCTGGCCTCGAACTCGCAAAGATCCACCTGCCTCTGCCTCCAGAGTGCTGGGATTAAAAGTGTGTGTCACCATGCCTGGTCAGAAACTTGTCATTTTTTTTTTAAATAAGGTTTAAAAAATATTGGTGAACGAAAAGCACAAGGATTTTTTTTGCTTTCCAAAAATTTCTTCATCTAGGAATCCTAGAGCTAAGCCTGCATCTCTGTCCTCTAATGGAGAGGAGTGACGTTTGCGAGGGAGATTTGCTTACGTGTGATGACCCAGATCCGCCTTCACTACTCCCTCCCAGCTTATTGGGCACAGCAGTTGAGAACTGCCTGGGAAGGACCGCTGGTAAAGGTAAAATTAACTGAGTTTCTGACCATTTAGACTAAGGCAGCGTATCAGAAAGTCCCAGACTGGCAAGCGGGTAGTCTACAGACCTAAGTACCAGCGGGCGTGGATCCGAGCTTGAGACGGGCAGCTTGGACACCCAATAGTGTGAACATGGTTTCCTCTGCCACTCAGAGTGTGATCCCAGGCACCCAGCAACTTCCGTCCTTCACCTCTTCCTGCTGCCCCCTCTCCAGTTTTGATTGGAATAAAGATAGAGTCATGGGTGTGGAAGGACTTTGTAAACAGCAAGTTTTAGCTCCAGTACGATGCACTGTAGGGCTCTGCTGCCAGATCCGGGAGACAGAGAACTTGAGGGTTAACAATTGACCTTATGTAATGTTTGCGGGGTGACCCTGTGCTTTAGGTGGAGCCCAGCACCTGCGCTGGGGCAGCGAATGTGTCACAGTTGTTTGAATATTCTATTTTAGATTGCTAGGTAGGCAACTCAATGCACACCTCATTATGCCACGTGGGCGTTGTGTGGGCAGCCTAACCTTGGGATGACGAACTTCACTTTTTATCAGTTCCCACTAGCGTGCATTTAAATGGTGAGGTTTAAGGTTTCATGCTATATGCTTTAAACGGTGTTAATTCCTTTGCATTCATTTGTGTAATGTTAGCAATGTCAGACTCTGAAGGCTGAGTGTTCTCTCAACAGACCAGTTCAGGGAAGATGTTCTGAGCACGGGGGCTTGGGTGCCTACTGCTCTTCCCTCAGAATTGAGCACAGTAGCAAGAGCAGGTTAGAAGATTAATACTTTCCCTCCAAGTCCTGTTTGACTCCTTCCTCCCCTTCTCTCCTCCTCCCTCAGGATTAAGGGGCATTTAGGATTAATTTGCATTTAGCTTGGATCCCTACTGTACAGTCAAAGAGGAGCTTCATTTCCCCAAGGGAAGGGCTAGAACTTCTCTGAGCAGTAGGCTGAAGATCCTTCGCCTTAGACTCTGGTTAGATGCCGTTTTAGCTTGGCCCCTTCCACCAGCATCAAGAAACTCTGACCCATTTCTAGGAGAGATTCCACTGACAGCCGTGAAGGCCTAGATGGAAGAAGTGAGGAGATGGGGGTGAGAGCACAGTCCCCCAAGGAAATAGGATTGTGGCAAATAATTGCTAAAATCATGTTTTCTTGGTAGAGACAGGGCATGGAAGTTATTTTTTTTTGGCTATGGGGAATTCGAGCCAGATTCTGCTGTCTGCTCTGGCTGGGTGCCTTCATTGTAAATACCACGCTGCTGAGAATTCCCATGGCTGCTCTCTGGAGGCTCCAGCACCCATCTGGAGGACGCCTGGTCCCATGGTGAGACTGGGGTGTGGGCTGACGGCTCCACTCTGGGGCTGCTTTCTTGGTGCTTGGATGAGGAGGGCTGTGGTACAAGGCAGAGGCTCTTACAGACTTTGGGCTGCCTCTGTCCTGTAACCCCCCATTAGCTGGCTAGCATGTGATGCTCCAGAAATCTAGTGCTGGTTCAGTGTAGGCTTTTCTTCATCTGTGCCTAAGGTAGGTCATTTCCAAAGCCTGGTGTGTGTGTGTCAGGCACCTCCATCCACCAGAAAGCTGTTTTCAATGTATAACCACCTAGCCATCTGGTCATAATGCTGTTCAAGCTGCATGGCCTTGAGACCACTGTAGAAACTCAGGTAGGAACTGGTGTGTGTGTGTGGGGGGGGGTATGGGGAACACTGGAATGAGAACCCCTTTGAGTTGCAGCTGGTACAGAAGATGCAGGGATTGTTGTTTGACTAACTCTTAGCTTCTGCCTTGATGGGTGATTTTAGCCATCAATGGGAGCAGGCCAGTGGGGCGTACCATTCCAGGCCACCAGGAGTCAGCTTCCTTGCTGGAGCTGCCTTCCTGCCCACAAGGAAACATGCATCACGTCTTTGTAACTCAGTTGGATCATCCACCAAGTGGTAGATATGATGTGGAATAATAAGTCTATTGTGGGACTTAGTTACAATAACCAGAGCTAGGACAGGATCATTAATGTCTCAGGTGTGGTCCAGCAGGTGTCCTACCCCCCAGGCCAGGGCTGTTCTGTGTCTCTTATGTGACAGATGCTAACGCGGAAATCCAGGTGTTGCGTGTGTACTGTTGCAGGCAAGGAGTGGCTGAAACTAGGGTTTGGGATCTGACTTTTGAACCCGGAGGGAATCCTGTAACTGGAAGACATGAGGTAGAAGGCAGAGAGACAGACAGCAGCCTCTGTAGCAGGCTCCATCTACACCTACAGTTAGTGCCCCTCAGCGTGCCCCAGTGGTGTGAGTGCTTGTGAGAAGTGGCCCAGATGGCAAAGTCATCACCTGACTGTCGGCACCACAAGCTGCATCTGTGGCAGGAAACCGAGGGGCAGACTGATGCTCTTCCAGGCCTCCCAGGGCTTTGGCAGGTTCTTGCAGCACAGGGTTTCCTGGGGGGATGTCAATCATGAGATTGGAGTCCTCCTCTACAACAATCGATAACTCAGCCCTCAAAATCCTCCACCATTTGTAAGTTTGGAAAAGTTACAGTTTGTGTGTGTGGGGGCAGTGTTTGCCCACAGTGAATGACCGTCTTTGCTTGTAGAGACAAGCATATAGAGTTCCCTACCTGAGCATCACCTCCACCCATGAGGTCCTATTAAGTGCATCTTGTGCTCTATGTAAATGGGAGATAGTTGTTTACCATATCAATAGAAACATCTTTCTATCTACCTGCACATGGAATCATGAATTTGAAATTGGCAAAGAAAACAGGGTGCAGGAGTGTGCAGGAGATCACGGAACAGTTCCCACTGTGTGCAGCTGCATAATTACACGGCGACAGCCTTTGACAGTTTGTAGCACCTTTTATTCAGATATGGGGAGGGAGTTGCTCAGTGGCAGCATACCTGCCTAGCAAATACAAGGCTCTGGATCTAATTTCTAGTACCACACATATTAAAAAGAGCTTGTTTTCATTAGGTTAAATGATGACATTCCCAATTCACTTTTTCTCATAATCTCCTTAAGTGGATCTCTTCAATGTCTACCACATTTTTAAAAAAGTTCTACTTTCTTGACAAGGGTCTACTCTATTGATAAGGATCTACTCTACTCTATTGACAAGGGTCTACTCTATTGACAAGGATCTACTCTACTCTATTGACAAGGGTCTACTATACTCTATTGACAAGGGTCTACTCTATTGACAAGGGTCTACTCTAGTGACGAGGGTCTACTCTATTGACGAGGGTCTACACTACCCTATTGACGAGGGTCTACTCTATTGACAAGGGTCTACTCTATTGACAAGGGTCTACTCTACTCTCTTGACAAGGGTCTACTCTATTGATGAGGGTCTACTCTACTCTATTGACAAGGATCTACTCTATTGACAAGGGTCTACTCTCTTGACAAGGATATACTCTATTGACAAGGATCTACTCTACTCTCTTGACAAGGGTCTACTCTATTGACAAGGGTCTACTCTATTGACAAGAGTCTACACTACTCTATTGACAAGGGTCTACTCTATTGACAAGGGTCTACTCTATTGACAAGGATCTACTGTATTGACAAGGGTCTACTCTATTGACAAGGGTCTACTCTATTAATGAGGATCTACTCTACTCTATTGACAAGGGTCTACTCTATTGACAAGGGTCTACTCTATTGACAAGGATCTACTCTATTGACAAGGGTCTACTCTATTGACAAGGGTCTACTCTATTGACAAGGGTCTACTCTATTGACAAGGGTCTACTCTATTGACAAGAGTCTATTCTATTGACAAGGGTCTACTGTATCGACAAGGGTCTACTCTATTGGCTGACAAGGCCCTCAGAGCTAGAGCCTGCTTACCACTCTGCAAAGTCTGGATTCAGTGACTCACACTGCTCCAGTCCTGCCTCCATGTTTACTGACTGCCAGTGGCAGGATCTGGAGCCCTCGTTCCTGCCAGAGAAATGACACTGACTTTGACAGAAGGTGTTGTCTGAGGGTGGCATTAGGAAAACCTCCTGGAACTGGAGTGTTCATGTTGATACTAGGAGATGAGCTGGCTACTGATGAACATCTCAGCTGGCTCAGTGCTGTGAATTGTGCAGCTTAAAGCCAATGATATTGCTGGGTTCACCATGTTCTCTGAGAGTCTGGATTTGTACAGACTCACTCATGTATTTGGATGTGAATGAAACTGTCCCTTCTAGGAACTACTGCCAAACTCTAAGGTTTGAAGAAAGCAGGCTGAGTAAACCATGGTCCTCCGTGGCCTCTGCTACCAGGTCCTGCTTCCAGGTTCCTGCCCAGCTCCTTTGATAATTGACAATAACCTGTAAACTGAAATAAGCCCTCTTCTTCCCCAAGTTTCTTTCAGTCATGATGCTTATCATAGCAACAGAAAACAAACTGATAGAAAGGAGGACCATGTTTAGTTTCTTCCAGTCTCCTGGAGTAGGCTGGAATAGGTGGGTACAAGCTTCCTCACCAGGGTTCCTTGCTTTTCTTGTATGGCACAATTCCAAATCTGTTACAATATTTGCTTTGGGCTGAGGACTGAAGTTGATTGCTTATAAAGGATTATATCTGGACTGTTTTACTGGCTACTTAGGTGTCCGTTTAGTGTTTGGTGGCCTGTGACTGATAACCCTGTTCTCACAGCAGTGCTCACATGCTCCCGGCTTGGCTTGGCACCGAGTGCACAGATCCAATCTCTGAAACCAAGTCTATGTCAAGACCAAACTGGTAGCATCATCCAGTCGCACAGACACAATAGCCCGCACTCTTCAGGGAGTAGGAACCTTTGGAAGCCTTTCATATACACAGCTCTAGGCTAGTAGGCCCTGTTATTCTAGGGTCTTACTTGCCTGGTTGTCTCTCAGGTAATTTCATATGTCTTTGCATGGCAAAGCCCCCAAACCTTTGCAGTGGGAAGTTTCTTCTGATAGCTGAACTGTTCAATTCTGCATCTTGGCAAATGGGTCTGTGTTTTCCTGGCAGCTTGGAGAGCCCCTGCCGGGTGCTTTCCCTCAGATGCGATGGCTGCCAAGGCAGGGTGAGGCCCTCACACCCACCTGGATGGGCTCACTGAACCCATCAGTAGGAAGCATGCATCTGTTTGGAAGTTATATTATAAGGAGGGCATGTCTACAGAAAGCTCATTATTAAGGCCCATGGCGGGGGTGGGAGGGGCGTCTTCAAGCTAACCCTGAGAATGTTGCTGGGTTTCTTCAAGAACATATATTCTGCTTGCATTTTAAGGATACCAGGTTTTGCATGTAGCCAGTTTCCCCCATAGACTGTCAAATATGTCGTTTATCAGCTGAGTGATTACTTCCCCCTGTGTGTGCTTGGTCTTTCCCGTGTCTGTCTGTTTTACTTCCTGCCTTGTGTCTGCATTCCTCATTTCTTTGTCAAGCATGTTATCTTTGCCTCACTCTGTGTGTGTGTGTGTGTGTGTGTGTGTGTGTGTGTGTGTGTGTGTGTGCGCGCGCCTTCTTCGGTGGTCTCTGGAACAGGCAAGGTGAGTACTCCTTTATCTGTTCATTATTTTGTGTGATGCCGATATGTTGGAGAGCAGTGTTTTTGTATAATGTAAGGGCAACCTGCACTTTCATATTACAAAGCAAGGGAAATAAACTACAGTCCTGAGGCTCAGTTTACCCCCCCAACCCTCCAAGAAAGCCTAGACACTCTAAACCACATGAGATCTTTTCTAGGGAGACACTCAGTATAATAATCCACGATACTTCATACTTGGGCAGGTATGTGAGTACCTGTCACTGAGGATCCAGGACATCTAGATTCACAAGTCTGAGCTGAGACTGTGGTCATCAGAGTTTGTTGCCTGGGGAGTCACCAAAAGCCCAGAATCCGCACTCCTAATCATCCACTCCACACAGCATTGAGACCCAGGAGATTTCCCCTGCAAGAAAAATAGTAATGAACAAGCTTTACCCATAGGATGCCCTGAAGGAGGAAGCCCTTGGGGCCTGGTCACATTGAAATTCTGTTTAATCATATTTGGTTTGGTTTTGTTTCACCAAATCAGAGTGGATAGAGATTGTGGCAAAAAAGGAATTAAAAAAAAAAGTGATCTCAACTGTCCCCATTTTCTGAATGCCTTCTCCCAGATTCCCTCACAAATATGGATGCTGAGTTTTAAATCTTCGGTGCTTGACTGTTTTTCTTTTGATGGATCCTTCTTCTCTTGGTTTCTCTTCCAAGGGAAGATGGGGGTTTTCCTACCATGTAATTCCCATGACCATGAGGAAGCAAACCTGCAGGTAGTTTTATAATCTGTACTGCTGACCCCAACTTGTATACTGACCCTTGTGCTCTGTTGACCCATGAGGGCTCTGATACAGAAGTCACCCCACCACTGATGGTCCTGTCACAGAGGGCCCCTCCCCCAGCTCTTGAGCCGCACACGACTGTCCTGTGCGAATGCCCTGTGCAGTACTTCCCTCATGGAGAGGTCCTGTTGGAGGCATAGTGAGTGGAGTTGAATAGAGCAAGCCAGAGGATTCTGGAACCCTGTCCACCTTTGCCCTTCCCTCTCAACTTCCCTACACAGAGGCTGCGTGAGCTGCCAGGCCTTGCGCCTTTTGTCTGCTTTGTAGACAGCTGCTCATCATGCCTCCGGAGGCTCCAGAACCGTCCCTTCCTCTATGTGATCAGCAGACATTCCCAGTGAACGCATCTTTGAGAATTTCAGGCAAAACACCGGTCTACACTGCCTGCTTCCCACATGTATATGGCAAGGGTGTGGTAATCCATCTCGGCTAAGTGAATGGCGCCTGACATGGATGAGACAAATCTCACTCCTAGTGCAGAGACAAGCCTGTGTGACTTCTAGTCCCCACACAGGTTCAGAACAGAAGCATTCTCAAAAGGGTTTATTTACATATGTATAGTGCAATACCCTGGGGATGGGTCCCAGCTCTCAATATGACATTCACTAACGTTTCATCTTCACCTTAAACACAATACATTTTTAAAAATATTTATTTATTTATGCATATGAGTGCTCTATTTGCATGTATGCCTGCATGACAGAAGAGGGCTTCAGACAGAACAGGGCATTGGATCTCATTATAGACAGCTGTGAGCCACCATGTGGTTGCTGGGAATTGAACTCAGAATCTCTAGAAGAGCAGCCGGTGCTCTTAACTGCTAAGCCATCTCCCATTTTTTTTAATACCCCTGCATTTGACTGCAGTCGATCACATGAGGTCAGGCATAGCCTTATACAGGTGCTTACTCTGAAGATTTTGGATTTCTGGATTTAGAGATAGCTCAGCTGTGCTGTAAACCCTATAGAATTGGTAGCTACACAGCGGCTCACTAGTGTTGAAATGGCCACGCATGAACTCTCTGCTTTTGAAGGGTGAAGCTTCCCAGGAGTCCGGAGTGTTCTGTGCGTGAGAAACGTCTCCTGACTTGTTGACAAGGGTGTGTGATGGGAACCAAAATAAAAGTAGTGCAGCAAGAATGACTTCGGAGGAGATGGGCTTAGTGTTAGTTTGTAATTGAAAGCTATGCTTCTCCTTAGCTGATTAAAATTCTCTAGTGTGCTTTAATTAAAAAATGCAAGAAACTCTTAACCCAAAGTAGGCTAATTGAAAGTAGCTTTTAATATTTCTTCATACTTTATTTTATAAGTGAATTTGTATCTAATTAAGGAAACAAAAAGTTTGTCATTCAAGTGACTTTTTTGTGTGTGGCTGTTTGAACTCATAGATGATGGCAGGGGAGCTATGTCCTGTGGTCCTCAGCACTTGTGTGGGCACAGATTTCTGGAATTCACCTTTCCCAGTTGTTTTCACCGTGGGCCACGTGCACCCAAGTGTTCCTTTGCTCTGATCTGCTCCCAGGCCTGTGGGCACACTCACAATTGCACGTCTCCTCACACAACACAGATCAACTTTATCAACTGAGGGACTCTTCTCAAGTGTTTCTTCAAGACTTACTCATCACTCCCTCCCACATTGTGTACCCACTGGCACATCAAAAATCCCAAAATAGTATAAAGTCATTTATCTCTGTAAAAAAAACAAGATCAAATTCTGATATTAGATATTCTGATAATGGGGACACAATTTGAATCTTTGAAATCCATAGGTGATGCATATTCTCATTTAACCAAAGGGTCCTCTCCATTGTAGATGAATGAACGCATGCCTTAGGCCACCTGAAGGGCCCCTTTTGTGTTAGATACAGAAGTATGCTGTCCATTAGCTGAAGGGCCCTTTCCACATCCGGATTGTATCTTGGGTCACTCTGAATAGTCACAGCATGGCAATTCTGTTGTAAGATGCAAAATGCAACATCTGTAACTCTAGAATTTTATAGATCAGTGTGAGTTTTACCCATAGCACCACATTTTGGTTGGAAATACTTTAAATCTTGTTTTGAAATTAGATAGCTTAGAAATTGGGGCATATTAATATCATCTTGCCCTTTCTTGGTGGATGTAAAAACTGCCCCAGGTGCATATGTGCACTTCCACTCTGGGCCCGGAGTGTCCTATGTCTGCACTGTAGGAGTGATGGCTGCTTTTTCCATTGAAAAGCTCTTGTAAGAGGCACTAGGTAACATGACCAGGGAGCAGTTTCCAGCAGCAGGGCAGCTGGTTCTTGGGGCAATGCTGTGGCTGAAGGTAATGAGTCCACGTTCCTCCTCTGCTTGTCATTACTGTTTCAGATTCTTGTGATGGGTGACCATCGCCATACATCTTGCTGATGGCATGTCTCAGTTGACTTGTAGTTGTGGCTGAGCAGAGTTTCAGATTCCGTGTGGAGCAAGACGAGATAACATTGCTCTCAGAGTTGAGATAGGGAGGTGGTGTTGGCCTCAGCATTATGGGATGGACTTGGTGGTAAGTGTGAAGGTTTCTCAGACTCAGTTCACTACCTCTTGTCTCAGGATTTTACTCCGGCAGATGCAGAGAAAGTGGGAAAGTCCAGGATGTGATCCGCATTCTCACCCAGGCATGTGTGAATGAGCAGGAGGAGCCATCCGGTCTGTAGGCCAGATCTTCCTGTGAGAAGGAGAGCTGGCCCAGTCTGCTTGGTCTCTGAGCCTGGCACATGCTCAGGTGATGGGCAGTGCTTCTGCAGTGGTGTCTGTGATGTTCCCAAGTGGCACATGGGCAGTTAGTCCCAGGCAGGTCAATTTTACTCATTTTATCATGGCATGGAATGATGCTTGTTGATCGCATGATTGAGGACAAGCTGTGGAGACAGCGAAGAGCCAAGCTTGGAGGCCTGCAATCACAGCCACCTAGAGGATCAAGGCATGAGTTCTGTAAGTTCAAGGCTGGCCTGGCAGCTCAGTGACTCTTTGTCTTAAAAGTAAAAATTCAAAAAGGTCTGTTGATGTGGCTCAGTGACACAGTACTTGCCTAGCATGTATTAGGTCCTAGCAAGGGGAGGAAGAGGTCACCATTGACATGCTATGCATTTAAAAGCATCAGGTTAGTTTTCTGCTGCAGGAGCTCCTTCTGCTCCTTCAGCCAATAGCCTTTGAGATACCAGCCCACTGGGGTGTGGTCTCTTTCTCTTTAAAAAGCAGCGGCAGCCCTCCTCCTCTCTCACTCTCTCTTGCTTCGGACTCCTCTCCTGGTAGAGGGCTGTTGTCCAGGATGGTGTTCTGTAAGTTTTTTCCCCTCAGATAAATAACCCTTTTAATAATAATTCCAAACTGGTGTGGGATTGATTCGCGTTTTAGTTTTCTTTGCTATCTTCAATATAAAGCTAATATATTATCTATTCAATGTGCATACCAAATCAAGAGAGCATCATTCTTTCTACATCGGAAGCATCCATCAACGCTTAGGTGATGGTAGGGTCAGCTGATGGAACCTGGAGATTCTAATCCTGCTGAACATGATGGAGGTCAGCTACACACCATCTTTTCTGTCTCCGGGTGGCTTTTAGAGACAGTTTGAATCACTGTGTGACATGTTACTTCCTCTGTAGTAAATGTGGCATGTGACCTAAGACCTCGGTCTAGAAGGATCCAGAAGACACACTTAGTGTATCCCCACGCCTAGGTCAGGGCTTTTCTGCAGCGACCTGTGCCAGCCGTTTCCCTGTGGAGGCCTTAGCGGTAATAGTGACCAGAAACAGGAGGAACCCACAATATGTCTTTTAGTTTATCTCTTAACCCCTAATAATAGAAAAGATCATTTCCTAAAATCTTAAGGGTTTTAACCATAGTGTTTTAGATTCAGGTATTTATATGAATTGTAGAGATTTCTGCCAGAAAGAAATAATTATCCCCTTTCAAAAAATGCATATTGCGATTTTTTATTAGCTTAGTGAAAAATCTGTTATTTGAATACTTAAAATGGCTAAGTCTGAACGTTTTCTCTAAGGTGGTATTTATTTCAAAATTTCCTGTTAGATTTAAGGTTACTGATCTGCTCATTTTCTGTGGTAGAGGTGAAAGGCTGAAGCATGAGAGGATGGTTGTGTTAGCAGAACAGAAATGTTTGCGTGTTCTCAAGAGGATCATGAGGAACAGTCAGCCTCACGGAGGGCAGCCACACAACTGTTAGGCTTTGGGGAGCTTCCTGGAGGTATCCTGATGTAAGAGCCAGGGGATACACATTAGAGGCTGGAGAATACACGGTGGTCATCTATATCCCAGAGAGGAGAGCCAGAGAACCCTGGGATGCTCAGTCCAAGAAGATGGAAGCTGGGAAATATGGGAAACCATGGCTGAAGGCCTGGCAGCTCCCTGGAGCTTGCTGGTGTGTGTGACATGCACGTGATTGCCCACAGGCTGAGGAAGTTCAAGGGCAGAGTCTGGAGAGCTTTTTGGCTTTCTGCTCTCTCTCCCTTTATTCAGTCCAGCCCCCCACCCTACTGGATGGTGCCGTCCACGTATAGGTCGGATCTCCATCTCTCATCCCTCTCTCTCACATGTCTGTTGTCTCTGGAAGCAGCAGCATGCCCAGAGAGGCATGCCGTCCCGGTGCAGGGCTCGCTCCATCCGTCATGAGACCTTAACCATCTCAGTGACTCCTGTGAGTGGCAGCTAATAACAACTTTCATTGAGAGGTATTTATTTGACAGTCAGCCGCCTCCCTCCCTCTAACTTTCTGCCTAGGCTGGACTCCTGGTAACTTGGTTCCCTGTCTTTCTCATCTCAAACTCTAAATGAGCAAAGGCAACAGGGTCAGCCAGGCCTCACGTTCTTTTATCTCCTTAGTCAATCTTGTGGCATTCATTGATTATTTCTTGAATATACCTACTAGCTTTAGCTTTTCCTAAATTCAGGGTCACACACACACATGCATTTCTAAATGTATGTTTATATATATATATATACATACATACATATATAAATATATGAATGTATATTTAAATCTGGGTATTTAAAACCAATGCTAAGCTTTTGTCTTCAACTGGTTTCTCCTCACTGCTGAAGACATGTCTCTGTCTTCCCAGGTGCTCAGGCCCAAGTCTCCAAGGTCAGCCCAGGTTCTTTGCTTAGCCTTAGAAGTCTCGTTGGCTCCAGCTTCATCTGGTTTTGCTACCTGCATCACTTTAGGCTTGCACCTTGTAGCTGGCCAACATGTCCTTGTTCATGGGCAGCCTGATTTCCAATGTAGTTGCCAGAGGTGGTCTGGAGTGTGCCCAACCTGGTGTCATGGCAGTCAGGATTGAGGGTTGGCATCCCTGAAGCTACCCAGCTTCTTTCAATACCTGCCCTTTCTCCTTGGGCCCAGTGTGGTGTTACTGGCACTCTGAGCATGTGAAGCCCTCTTCCTTGCAGCCTTGGTGCTGCTTGATGCCCAGACAGCTTTTCTCAGGTCCAGACTGGAGACTCAGCCCCCTCTGTACACTCAGACTGGCCCAAAGCCAAGCCCTTCCTCTTCGGGTTGCCATTTTGTGCCTCTTGCTGAGCTTGGCTTTCATCATGACACTTTGGAGCGTGTGATGGATGTGGCATACTTTTCTTGTCTCCCATGATCCCTGCAGTTAGATCCTGGTCGCTTTGTTTCCTGTTGTGCTGTGCTTCTGTGTTGGCCCTAGTGCCAGGGTCGGAGAAGATGTCCCGCAGTTTGTTTGACTTCTAAAACTGAGTAGAGTAGAAACTGAGTAAAACCACTCATTTTTTCAGAGTGGTTCCTATATATTAGGTTAGGATTCAGAAGTCTCAAGTGTGTAGCCAGTCTCAATACTCAGAGATTGGAACCATGAACTAAATGAGTAGATGTTAGAATTTGAAGTTTTGGAAGGCTTTAGAAGAAAGGAAGAAAGAAAAATTGAAAAACTCTGCAGGAGAGACATAGGCCAAATCAAGCTGGTCTAATGAAAGACTTCCCTCTTGAAATGAATTAGCATCGAAAATGAAGAGGAGTACGAAAGCCTGACAGAGTGAAGAGGATGTCCATGGAGGCTGTGCTCAGTCAGCTGGGAAGGGAGATGCAAATGGGTGTGCTGTGCCCACCAGAAGCCAGAGGTCTGGAGTCAGAGGACAGCTGGCTAGTGACCATGACTCCAGGGCAGTCCATCATGGTAGCATTCAAGATGGGACAGTGAAGGGGAAACACAAGTGTCAACTGTTTGCATGTGTGTGAGGGGCGGAGCTTACATAGGCTCTGATGTGTCAACCGTTGGCATGTGTGTGAGGGGCGGGGCTTACTGAGTCTCTGATGTGTCAACCGTTGGCATGTGTGTGGGGGCGGAGCTTACTGAGGCTCTGATGTGTCAACCTTTGGCATGTGTGAGGGGCGGGGCTTACTGAGGCTCTGATGTGTCAACCGTTGGCATGTGTGAGGGGCGGGGCTTACTGAGGCTCTGATGTGTAAAGGGCAGTGGCTTGTGGTCACCACTCAGTTTATGTCTCGACCGTGGGACACACTCTGGTCTGGCAGGAGGATGACAGTGAAGCCTGAAGCTTCCTCCTGGGAAGGTGTTGTGGGAATTCACTCAGCCAGTAGTTTCTGGGGCTCCCAGACTTAAGGGCGTGGTCTTCTGTCTGCAGACATGACTGCTTTTAAGAGAGAGGAGGGGCTCGCTGGCTGTCTTGGGTGTTAGTCAGAGATCAGATGGCAGCTCCCAGTGCCCGCAGAGCAGAGGACTGCAGCGCCTCTCTACCTTGTTGTACCCTGATAAACATTTGATAACCCCGCCCCTTTATCAGGGGCTCTCCTGGATTCACATACCCAGGTTTACAGAAATGAACCATTTAAGTTCCCAGATGAGACAGGCAGTTCAGTGATTTTATTTGCGCATGCACATTTGCGTGAGCCATGGCACACATGTGGAGGTCAGAGGAAAGTTTTCTGGATTGGGTTCTTTTCTCCATCACGTGGGTGCTAGGAATTCAACTCCGGTTCTCAGGCTTGGTGTCAGACACCTTGACCTGCATGCCTGTCCCATTGCAGAGGTTTTATTACTATTGTTACTTTCAATTTTTTCTGAAAGACTTATTTTACATGTATGCATGTTTTACCTGCATGTGTCTGTGTGCCACATGGATGCAGTGCCTGCAAAGATCAGATGAAGCTGTCAGATCCCCTGGAGCTGGAGTTACAAATGATTGTGAGCCAACAAGTGGGTGCTGGAAACCAAACCTCCTCTGCAAGAGCAAGCAGTGCTCTTAATGGCAGAACAATCTCTCTAATCCCGTTTGTTTGGTTGGAAGCATCACCTCAGTTCCCTGGTACCCCTTTATCCAAAGAGTCTGGAATGTTTGATTGGGGGGGCTTCACCCCAGCCCCCTGGCATCCATTTTGAAATGTTGGGTGGAAAGTTCCATTTCAAAGTTCCCCCCAATCCTGGGAGTTACCTCAGTCCAAACTCCACCCCCAAGAAAGCCCACCAAACTGTGACCCCTCCCCAGGGAAGGCCCCACCTAGCCGCTTATGGGGTTGGGTGCCTGGCATGGCTGTGGTTTTGACAGGACAGCCCTACTAGAGAGAGGGGAACTCACCCAGATGAAACCCATCTTAGCCTGGCAGAGAGCGCACTGGAGAGAAGGGCATTTTCCAACACATAGCCCTGGGCCAGTGGGAAAAACACCCCCCCCAATGTGGGACCTCCAAATGTTAAGTACTTTCTGACCAACAAAACTCTCCACTGACACAATAATCCAAATCAAACCAGAAACCAGATCAGACCAAATTAGAAGATGCCCAAGTTTAATGGGTGCTAGGGCTCCCCAGTGGCCCCCAGGAAAACACGGAGGGGGGAAAGGAGAACCAGAATGACCACCTGAGAGGGAAAAGGGGAGACCATGTGTTCATTCTCTGGGGGCAGTTTAAATAGCTTGTGGGAGTGGTCTTGACCTTCCCTGGGGAGGGGTCACCGTTTGGCAGGCTTTCTCGGAGGTGGAGTTTGGACTGAGGCAACTCCCAGAGGAGAGGGTTTTGAATGAAACTTTCCACCCAACATTTCAAGATGGATGCCAGGGGGATGGGGTGAAGCCCCCCAATCAAACACCATTCAAAGGTCTTAAAGAAGAACTCAGAGCAAAACCCCAAGAAATCCCTGCCCTCTTACATGTCTTCTCTGACAATTTGGGCCATACGCACCCCATCTGAGACTATGTTGAGAGGATAAAGGGGTTTTCAGTCTCAGAAGGAAAAGTGGTTCAATTTCATGTCTTATATCACACGCTCTAGGGCAGCTCTCAGATTCTTTCTGAAACTTGGTCAGTATTATGCTCACCCTTGTCACTGGAAGCAATCCTGAACATCCCATCCACCGCTTGTCACCCCTCCCCCAAGTCTTTTAGATGCTTCTTAAAAATGTGTAGTTTACTGATTTCAAAATCAATTTGGCCTTCTTTGGGTTATTTTTAACTAGTAGTGGGTAGATTTGATCAGTATCTTTTAATCCTTCTTCCCTAACTACTCAGGACAGTGATGTACGCAGAGAAAGACCTGCAATAGAGTGACGTCACAGCAGCCGTCACCTGTCTTATTTATCCTCAGAGATCATTTGCTGTGCCATCCAGAATGGAGGACAGAAGATTCCAGGCCAGTGGTTCTTAACCTGTTGCTTGCAATCCCTTCAGCATACCTCTAGCTCAAAAATATTTACATCACAATTTATAACAGTAGCAAAATTACAATTAGGAAGTAGCAACAGAAATAATAGAAAATAATTTCACGGTTGGGAATCACCACAACATGAGGAACTGTATTAAAGGGTCACAGCGGTAGAAGAACCTAAAAGTCGAGAACCCCTGCTTTGGGTTCTTCTGTGGTACCTGGAAGCAGACAGAGCAACACCTCCTTTCTACAGCGTTCACCTCTGCCACCTCATGTCACACTTACGTCCTTAGTTATTTCAGATATTTCTCTCTTTGCCTTGTTTCCACTGCTCCGCATAGTACTTTAGTGCTTTCGGGACCCAGTGTGGCCCCTCAGGTGCTTTGTGATAGTAGTAAATTCAAGGCTGATGGGAAGTCGCTTGGCTCTGATGTGTGGTGCCTACAGGAAGTGTCTCCTTGCTTATAGCTTCCTCTCATCCCCACAGTCCGTACTCAGACCCCACTCAGCAAGGGAGGAGAGAGAAAGGATCAATCATCAATCAATCAATCGAGAGAAAGGATAAAACCGGCCAATCAATCGGACAGACAGAAGAACCCACTTCATGTTGGACGCTGGTCCTTGATTTAAAGTGGCAGGCTAGGGGGGGTAGCTTAGTACTTAGAGCACTGGTAGCTCTGCCAGAAGACTCCGCTTCAATTCCCAGAACCAGCATGGCAGCTCACAACTGCTTGTAACTCCCATTCCAGGGCAGTCTGACTCCCTCTTTTGGCCTCCATGGGCAATAGGCAAGCAAGTGGCGCACAGATATACAGGTGGCAAAGTCCCCCTGCAGATAAATAAATTAAATATATATCTAAAATAACCTGTGGCCCAGAAAGTGTCAAGTTGTTTTTGTTTATTGTTATTTCTTAGAGGCTATGAACTGACACGGGAGTGACGGGACACGAGCAGGGAAGAGTCACTGCATCCTTCTTCATGGTCTTCTTGGATTGTTAGCAGGGGAGGTTTCCACAATAATTAGCGAATCTGGTTGGGAAACGAAGGCCTTACCTCCTGTTTGGTAGTTTCACGCTTGACCCCGTTCTAGTCCCTCAGATAAACGTCTCTCTGCCCAGTGGCAGTCCTTAGTCACGTCTGTATCCATGAGGTTGACCAACTGGGACTTTCCATCTTAGCCATGTGAGTCTCATATCCTGGGAAAACCCTCTGTCCCAGGCCAGCCTGGACTGGTGGCCTCCTGACATCAGTCCTCCCACCCAGGGTACCACGAGGTCCCCATGGCAGTGACAGTCTGGCGGGTGCTCAGCCATAGGGCTTATTTTACATTGCTTGTGTGGAGTTTGAGGCTGTAGAGCTGTGGATGATGTTGCCGCGTGTGAAGTTGTTTCCTGGGTTTCCTCCCAGAGTTTGAGCCCCTTGTCTATTGCTGCTGTCACCACTGGCCAGGGCTTTGTCTGAGGTGCCATTCCTGCCTGCCAGAGGAAAACTGCCTGAGAGTGCCCTGTGCCTGAGTAAACCTAGATGTTTCCTGATGATGTGAGAGTGTCTCTAGTATTAAGATGCATTCTTTTCTTTAAAAATAATCTTTATTTAATGTACATGTATGTGTGTGTCTGAGTGTCTCATGTGTGGGCCTGGCACCTGTGGAGGCCAGAAAAGAGCATCAGGTCCCCTGGAACTGGAGTTGCCGTCAGTTGTGAGCCCCCATGTGGGTTCTGGGGACCCAGATGGGGTTCTCTGCAAGAGCAGCCAGTGCTCTTAACCGCCAAGCCAGACATGCTTTCTTGAAGTTGTGCAGTATAGCCTCAGTTCTAGGCATCGGATGCAGAAATAGCGTGGATGCCCTCCGTATTCACCCAAGAGAAGGGCCAAATACAGTCAGACAGCTTTAGCTGGATCAGTTGGGGGGATGAGGAGAGACTGTGTTTAAAAGTGAGAACCTGCTCCTGCAGAGAACCTGAGTGCAGCTCCCAGCACCCATGACAGGCATTGCCCAACCGTTGGATCCGACACCTCTGACTTCTGGGAGTACCAGTGCTTATGTGTACTTTCCTATACACAGACCGGCACACACAGAATTTTAAAAAATTAACTGTGCAATGTCGTAGCTTAAATTTTTTTTCAATAAAACACATTGAAGAAAAATACCTGGTCCCAAATCTTTTGTGTAGAATTTTAAATGTTTTGTGAAAATTCTTGTGGCGTGCACACACGTACATGCAAGTCTTTATTTTTGTGCTTTAGAAATTAAACAATTTTCCTTTTATTTGGGTTGGAAATTCTGAGTAGTGCATTTCTGGACTTGAGAGGAAGTGATAATTAACAGAGAAATTCAATTGTGTCAGAGGGACACAAATACAGTATTCCCTAGTACTACAGTTTGGGGTACCAGTCAAGTGCACACAGCGATACTGCCTCCTCCATCCCGTTGCTGGGGTCTAAACGATCATGAAGAGACCCTAAGAACAGTTGGTAGCAGGTCTCCATCATTTAGGCTGCGTGCACAAGGGAAATGCTTTACAGATGAAGTGTCAGCTTCTCAGGATACAGTCATGTTTACAGAGAGCCTTTTCCTATTGCCCGCCAAGGATCAACAGCCCCCATCCTTCCACCCCACCCCCACACTCTGGCCACAGACTGGATTCCTGGAACCCTGCACTGGTGTGTGTACTCTCCCGTGCCACAGGGGACACTTATTTCCAAACTGGTTTTTAAATTGGCTCCTCATAGGCCTCTGGGTAAGGACTGGAGACTCGAGTCCCCTGTCATGTGGACAGAGACAAAGGGGACTCAGACACGTCTGACCTGGAATGCCTCTGTTCATTCCTGTAGGAGAATGCAGGAAGGAGGAGATTGGGTTGAAACCGGTTACTTGAAATTCCTTATTTCCAAACTGTCTATCAGGCATAATACTGAAAGAATTGAAATCTAAATTTTTAGGTAAAAGTCAGTGTTTAAAACATCCAGTTTGAATCAATGAATATAGGCTTTGCCCAGCTGTTTCTTCTTTTTTTTCTGGTTGGGGTGTGGATTCCCACATTCCCCTGAAATGTTGCAAGCCCAACAAGGGCTTGAGGTTAGATCATAGAAACCAGAAAATGAAAGAGGCTTCCAGCAGGCACTGGGGGAGCTGAGGGCCCTGGAGGAGGCTGTGAGGGTGTTACGAAGCTGAAAAGTACCCCTTGAAGTTCAGCTTAGTCCAACTTCACCAAGTCAGTCTTGCTGGTATACGCAGAGTTATTACTCTGCTCAAAGGAGTTTAAAATAAAACGGGGTATTTTTGGTATTTATCATCTTTTCTAAAAGACTTGCAAATACTTTATCATCTAAAATAGCCAGGTGATTTTTGTCTTGTGCTTTCCTCACAGCCAACAGCATTGCCTTTGGCTCCTGTTTGGCACACGTGCAGAAACTCCAGACTTGTTTTGGGCACACTAATGGTAGAAACATCTGGCGCAGCTTACTGAGCTGATCTGATGGAAATGAGTTTCTAGAAAGCCAGTAGATTTGCAGTAGGTTTTATGGCATTGGCACAGGCAGTCAACTTACCTGAATAGCTTTTTTTTCCAGATAACTTTATCTGCAAATAATGAGTAGAATTATTATTGTCTTACATATGTACTTCTGTAAATTTCATCCAATTACTTTAATCCCTGGCTGAGAATTTTATTATATTATATTCTTTGCAACAAACAATTCCCAAGTTCAGAATCCCTTCTTTATGTTTGAATGGGACAGTCAATAAGCCTGCCTAGGGAGTTTTAAATAGTTTCTCCATTTCAAGTCATTTAAGCAGTGATTCAAATATTCAGATTTACTGATACACCAAGAACACTGCTAGATATTACCAATACAGCAATAGAGCCTTGAAGAGAATTCAAAGAGCCCTCCTATCCAGAGGGGACACAGGGAGAACCTTTCCTGGAAGAGGCTGAACATAACAGGCTCCCCAGGTCCTCAGGGGCCCGTGGGGGAGGGGTCCTTGCAGGAGCAAGGACATTCCAGAGAGTGAAGGAACAGTGTGAGGCAGCAGTCACAGAGGAGCTTGGCTTATGCAAGCCAAACAAGGTCAGATCAGACCTTCCAACAGTGAAGGCAGAGGACAGATAGCAGTGAGGTGTAGCAGCCCACCAGGGTCCAGGAGCAAGGAGATGACGGAAGAGAGGAGGAGCCATGGGAACTGAGATGTCTGGGGGGTGATAAGCACAACCCCATGTTCCTGTTCTGAGACAGGAGTTCCGCGCCCAGCCCAGCATCCTCCAGTTCCAGGCCAGGTCAGGGAGGGTGAATGAAGATGCAGAACCTAGGAGCATGACTTGCACAGCAAGATGTTCAGTGTGGTTTCATCCAATTGTTCGAAGGGCTTTTTGCCCAAATAAACTGAAATCACAGGTAGTCAGTATCAGTGTCAAAGCCAAAGAGGGACATGAGGGCTAGTGTATATCATTTAAAAAGATTTATTTACTTTTGTGGTGTGGAATAATTTTGTATCTGTCAATTATGTTTTAAATAAATGCTGATTGGCTGATAGCCAGGCAGGAAGTATAGGTGGGAAAACTAGACAGGAAGTAGAGGTGGGGCCATGGGGACAGGAGTATTCTGGTAAGAAGGAAGCTCTTTTGACAGTCCTGCCCAGACCACCGAAGAAGCAGGATGTGACCTGCCCTGATGAAAAAGGTACTGAGCCATGTGGCTAACATAGATAAGAATAATGGGTTAATATAAGTTATAAGAGCTAATACAAAGCCTGAGCTAATGGGCCAATCAGTTTATCATTAATATAGACCTCTGTGTGTGATTTCGTTGGGGCTTAACAGCTGTGGGAACTAGACAGGACAGAAACCCCAACAAGCAGGACCTCATGTTACACTTTTGTGTCAGAAGAGGGAGTTGGATCCCCTGAAACTGGACTTACAGACAATCGTGAGCTATATGGGGTGCTGGGACCCAAACCTGGGTCCTCTGTAAGAACACTAAGTGTTTAACTGCTGAGCCGTCTCTCCAGCCAGTGGGATATGGTTAATTACAGTATTACTCTGTAACTTTTATGTTGCTGTTTGAGAGACTAATTGAGTTAAGTACCACAACTTAAGGAGAACTTCAAATAACAACTTTATGATTTCTTTTTCACAACTTGATGGCTTCCTTTATGCCTACAAATAGGATTTATTTTAAGATTATGTTGGTTTACTTATTTGTATGTGTGTGTGTGTCCATTCACATGCATGTACATGTACACACCATGGCATAGGTGTGGGTCAAAGAACAACTTTCTGAACTCGGTTCTCTCCTTCCACCACATGGGTCCCCAGGATTGAACTCAAGTTGCCAGGCTTGGGAGGGCAGTTATCCACAGAGTCAGCTTGTTGGCTCCAAACAGGCATTTTAAATCTGTCCTCAGGTCAGCATTTGTCCCACTGAATCCTGGGTTACTAAATACTGGATGATTACTTTAAAAACTTTCCCAGGCATGCAACAAGTGTACAATGTTACTCTTCAAGACACTTCCCTGTAGAACTCAAGATTCCGTTTCATCATGTGTGGGAGGGGTTAAAACAGTAAGAGGTTTGTTGTTCAGTTTAAAATATACCTGTACAGCTCTGCAGAATTCCAAAGTCATTCTATTTAAAAACAAGTCTGCCCTGGCTGGTATAGTGGTGTATCCCCTTAATCTGGGGCCGAGGCAGGAGGACCTCTGTAAATTCCCATCCAGCCTGGTCTACATAGTGAGTTCCATGGCAGCCAAAGTTACATATAATGAGACCCTGTACTGAAAAAAACCAACCAACCAACCAGTCAACCACCATCAACAAAAAGCCTGTGCAAAAATTAATGGGAAAAACAAAAATTATACTACACAAAGATAAATGACTATTTTCTGTTGTATATTTTAAGTATTTTACTTGTTAATTTGGGTTGCGTTTTCACTGTCATGCCTGGGCTCTGGTTGCAATTGCAATAGTAACCAAGGTCTTGGCCACTCATTTTCATGTTATTTATGTATTAACATAAGAACACATTTATGTCATATGAGTTAAAATGGCAAGACTTCAGCTTTTTCATGTACTGAATGCCTGGATATTTTGATAGTTATTGAGAAGAAAACTCTAGCATGGTCACTCAGGCAGGAGAAAGTGTTTAGTGGACCTATTTTCATACTTTTTTCATCTAGTGTTTTCAGTGTGTATTCATAATGGCAGGGTGAGAAGCTCAGACTTATTCCACATGACATTTTCCCATCATGAAACTGTCATGTTTCTGTTCCTGGGATTAGGTAGAGTCCATGATGTCTTTTTCCCTGAGCTGGGAGGAGCGGCAGAGGAGGCCCTCTAGCTAGGGTCAGAGGATAGAAAGCAAGGCTTCCCTGTCAGGAAGCGACATGCCTTTATTGTCTAGAAACATAATCCAATCGGGTCTGTTTTATGGCAGCTAATTTAACATGAGAATCTTACAGGGATATCCGTTGCTAGTGGTAATTGTTCAGTATGCCATAGCTTTTTAAATTCTAAGTGAATCTGAGGGGTCTCACATGTAGAAGTTTGTACTCCAAGGTGAGGGAGAAGCAGGGATATGGGTGCATCCCGCTCAGCAGGAAAAGACAGTAACTGAATGGTTCCCTTGCAGTGATTACTAATGATGATGTAATTTTCAAATGGGACTTGATAAGTTACTTCATAGGCCAAAGAGGAATGTCAATTTTAAGTGCCTGGCCAAACTGCCTGAATATTATGACCTTCGCCATGAGAAAATCCAGCCTATTTAAATCCAAACACTGGGGTAGCCTTTCCTTTAGAGGATCACATTCAAATTTCTGGAGAATTTCCTCAGTATTGCTCTCAAGGAAATGCAGTGTGGAATGTCTGCTCCCGCAGTGCTGGTGGCAACAAGAGGGAGGTCTACGGACTGTAGCAACTCCTGCTGACTCAGCGGCCCGGCTAATGCTCTCACATCCCTTCTGGCGACAGTCCTGGCTTTCCTGCCACTCAGAAGGTGTGTGACTCGGGCCTGGCCAGCTGCAGAATCTGCTAGCCAGACTCGAGTGCGAGGTCACAGTGGGGCTCAGCAGAGCTTTCTTCCCCTCCCTTTTCCTGTGGCTGTGAAACAGGGTGGGTCTGTGTGTAGTCATCGAGAGTCATCCGTCGGGACCAGCTGGGATATCATGCGGTAAGAAGCACGGCTCCTTCTCTTGGCATGGCTTATTAGCAGGGCATACTTCCTTTGACGTACCGTTTGCCATGGGTCCCAGTTGATGATGTCATTATGAATCATGTCTTTATCTTGCAGTTGATAGGGTAAGTTGGCATTTCCCTCTCCCAAATAGGAGAGGGAGACAAGTGAAGCCTAGGGGTAGGATAGCAGGAGAAGGAACTCTGACATTAAGCACCACACACATACATGCATACATGCAGACATACATACATACATACATACATACATATATATATACTTCTAGTGGCAGTTCAACTTATTTACCACCTTTGGTTATTAAAGGGAAAACTGAGGTGTGACAGTAGGCAGGGAATTTGGGTCTTTTGCAGGCATGACAGGGGTTTACTGATGGGAACGAACACTAGGAAGCTCTTCTGGCTCTCTGGGACGTATCTGATCTCTCTCACACAAGCAAAGCTACTTCTCACAGGAAGGACCTGTGGCTACATCAGGGCAGCTGCACGGTGGGCACACGTGTGTACCAGAGCTGGCTGTCTGTCGTCTCTGAGACAGTCCTCATGCTATGAACACAATCCTGAGTGCAAGGGGCTAGTGACAGAAAACCGAGTCTTTGAGAGGTGGAGGGCTGGCATCTCCGAATTCCACAGGTGACGTGGGGCACGCACTGTCCTCTCAGGTGCTCCCTGAGCTCAGCTGAAGACAGATACTCTAGGGTGATATGCCATCCAGTCGGTGGGTTTTCCTGGTGCCTCTGTCTGTCTGGTCAGGGGTCATGGTTTTAGCAGATCAATACCTGATTAGATAGATCAAACTTTCTGCTATTAAAAATGTGTGCTGCCTTTTATCCCTATGAATGAGTCTACAAAATAACCAGATGAAAAACAGTCCAGATAGACCGCCGCTTTACTCAAGGAATTGGGTGTGATGTAAACAGCCTCCCACTCCAACAAGAAGGGCCAGCTGCCCTGGTGGGGGTGGGGTGTGCTAGGAGCTTCCGTGGGTTCTGTGCTAGGCAGGTTTCCAAAAGGAAAGGATAGCCTTTCTCCTTCTAAGTTGGGCGAGGCGGGGGGGGGGGGAGTATCAAAAAGAAAAGACAAACAGAAAATAAAAACATTTAATTTTCAAATTAATAAAAAATGAAACGTGTAATTTTGACAAGCTAGCAACATAAACACACTCCTCCTGGAACGTGAAGAGTCCTGAGCCGGTGTCCGAATAATCTTCCTAAGGTATAGATTTTACTCTGTTATCCTCTGGGTTTCCATTCCTCACGTGACTGTAAGCACAGTCTCACAGCCTGGGCAGCCAGTTCCCTGTGTGTGAGCTGCAGCTTGCTGCTTCCCCAGGCTGGCCTGCCAGCTCTGCCTGCTAGCCTTGGTGCAGCCTCTCCTTTGCTTGCCAGACCCCATCCACTTGCCTGCTTTAAGAAGTGGTCCCCAGTTCTCACGGCAGATGTCAGTGATGAGATTTTTCTTCTAGTTTCTTGGGTTTGAGGTAGGGTCACATTTCCCTAGCCCTTTCATGCTTATGATCATGTGACTTGCTGAGATCAGGAAGAGGTGCAAGGGAGACATGTGCATCCTCTAATAGGGGTGGAATTTACCCTGTGCACTGACCGACCTGGTCATCTTAGTGGGGCAGAGTAGGGAAAGAGGCCCCGGGCTGTCAGAGCTTATGAAGGGAGTCAGCAAATCTAATGGTTTAAGTTACCGAGACTCTGGGCTTTATTGTGCCAGCAAACACCCGTCCTTGCACACCTGTGGCGAGGCCCTGAGCTCGCTGAGAATTCACCTGTGCAGCCGCTGTGTGTTGTGTGTGTTACCTTTGTCATTAACAATGTTAATCATTCATTTGAGGTCACCCTTGTGTGACTTCACGGACTGTGCCTGTGCTCCTGATTCCCTTATCTGCCTCCCTTGGCCGTGATCCAGCAAGCCCAGTGAACACCTGCTGTGGGCCTGGTTCCCTACAGGATCTGAGGATGGGAGCAGGAGCTGGAAGTGGCTCCGGTGGAATAAGGATCCAGGGAGAGAAATCGAGTTCTGTGTCACGCTAATAAAGGGAATCTAGTGAAGCGAATACTGGGAAGGTCCACTGAGCAACTCTTTCTTTTCACCTGTAGTCTTAGAACTAATCTTCACGCCTCATTCCTAAAACAGGAGGAAGTCCAAAAGTTTCAAGTGGTCAGGTATGGACGGCTACCATCCTGAGGTAGCTTTAGTGATGAAAAAGACAGCGTTTGAAGTCCACAGTCTAGGTTAAATGGTTGTTGTTCCGGGAGTCCTGCTCTGAGGAAACTCATTCAAGGGACAGGGAGTGGAGCAGCTGTGTAAAGCGGGCCATGGTTGGTTGGTTAGAAGTCTACCCTGGCAGGAATAGGAAGGAAAGTACCTCCCAGGCTAAGGGAAACAGCATGAAGGAACCGTGCAATGTTCTGGGAACTCTGAGAACACACAGACCAGGACCGCAGCAGAAGTCAGTCCGGGCAGCTGGGCAGAACTCAGCAGATGCAACTGGCTATGTGCCAAACACACACCACACAGAACTTTTATAAAGGATCTATCTGGGCTATGGCTTTAAGAAGTGGGTTCTGGGAGCACAGAGGCATGTGAGGATGGGAGAAGACACAGGGTGGGGAGGGAACCAGCTGGAGGGACTGTTGTGCCGTGACTTCTGGGCTCTAACCAGAGCAGGGGGGGTGGACAGGAAGAGACAGATAAGTGAAGCCAAGGACACAGAGCTGATAGGAGTGAGGGAGAGTAGCCCCGGACAGAACCCAACTTGCCGGTTTGTATCCGGAGAGGTTTGAGGTTAAGGTTGAGAGTACATAGAGTTTTACTTTCAGCTCTCTAGTTCTCTGCATAGGGATTATGTGGAGACAACTTGCAATGTGTTCAGAGATGAAGGAGAAATTATAGCTGGTACCCGCAGGACCGCACTCCTGCCTTACTGTACACCTCCAAAGCTCTGTCTACAATGATCGTTTCAAAGCCATCTGGCTTCTTTTGCAGTTGTCCTCTGTGGTGCGATGACAGCGTCCACACTTAAGTCACACAGAAAAGGGTCAGCTGGGACCATTAGTGGGAGAGCAGGTGTCTCCTGCCCCATCAGGGCACTCCTGTTTCTGCATATTTACTTTCGCCAGAAGTGCTACCAAGAACACCCTTTTGCGTGTCTGCTTTTCCACACCTCCGACAATCTGGACAAAGGATTCTGTGCTGTGACTGCTGGGACAGTGAGTGGACAGTGTGGTGGCCATGTTAGCCAACAGGCAGGACCAGAGGGGCTGCTGCTTCTGTAGCAGGGCACACCTGGAGGTCAGGGCCCACCTGGGAAGACATTACGATGGGAATGGTAGCTAAGAAAGCTCCAAATCATCACTCGTTGACTGAAATTATTTTTTTAAAACAAGACCTTGTATCTCTTAAAAAAATTATTTAACTTTATTTTTTGTGTGTGGTGTGTAGGTGTCAGATCCCCTCGAATTGGAGTTACAGTCAGTTGTGAGCTGCCATGTGGGTGCTGGCAGTGGAACTCCTCCAGAAGAGCAGCCAGTGCTCTTAACCGCTGAGCCAGCTCTCCAGCCTCCTGAAACTGTTTTTCAAGGGTCCACCATTTGCCAGGTTCTGTGTTATCCTGAGGATATCATGATCCCCATTCTCCTGCCGCTTTACTGCAAAAATGGGAAGGAGACCATTAAATGCATTGCCACAAATAAATTAATAAATCAGCACTGAGATGCATTACAAATGAGAATGAGTGTTTGTGAGACCATGACTTAGATTCCAACAAGGGTAGGAAATGATGTACATTTTTCTTTGAGACTCCCAAGTAGTGTTTTCTTCTGTGCTTTGTGTGCGTGGACTGTGAGAACGCATGTGCACTACATGTATGCCAGTGTCCGTGGAAGCCAGAACAATGTCAGGTCACCCTGAACTGTATAAATGTCTGTGAGCCACCCCATGTGGGTGCTAGGGACTGAACCCAGGGCCTCTGGAAGAACAGCAATCATCCTTAGCCACTGAGCCGCCTCTCTTTCTCTTGACTACTGTACTTTGTGTATTATCTTTGGAGGAGCCGGCTGTGTAGGAATTGGCCTAAGTAATCAGAAATATCCATTTGGATGGTAACTGATTTTTTTTCCCTTAGTTTTGGCACAGCCTTGCCTGGGCTGGCTACTGTTGGCTCATTTGTTCATCTTACTTTTTTCCTTTTCTTTTCTTTCTTTTTTAAATGTTTACTGGATGAACATTGAAGCCGGATTTCTCACTATTATAAAGAAAGTGCTGCTTCAGAACATAAAGACTGGGTGGCAGCTCAGTGGCAGAGTGCTTGCCTGGCATTACAAGTCTCTGGGTTGCATCCCAGCACCTCTATACACAACAAAGCCCACAGTTGAGTGTGCCCTCTTCCTCTGCATGCTGGGTCCTGTTTCTGTGTCAGGCACCAGTGGGCGGGGGCTGCAGGGAAGCCACACTGCTTCGGGTGCAGGGTTTGGGAAGCCCCAGACTCCAATAGGCGAAGGGCTGTGTCTGAACAGTGTGGGAGGAACTTGGAGTGTCTGAGGAAGAATGGAGTGTCTTAAAGACTCCTGCTCTCTGAAATCTCTCTCTGCTGCTCAGACGCCTTCGCTAGTCATTTCCTGTTTTCCCTAGAAGGCCTCCAGCAGCCGGGGCGGGGACGGTGTTGTTGGAGGTGTCATTGTGCTACTAACCATTGCGTCTCCTGTTGTGACCACTTCCTACTTCACTTCCACGTGGGTCACGACCTCGTTGACCCTTAGGTCACTACTGTGTAGTGCTCAATCGTGACAAACACCAGGAGCTGCCTTGGGCTCATACCTGTACCTCCAAGAACTTCCTGGGCCAGCCCTGGAACTCTGTCTGTTAAGAGAGGCCTATGGTCTGCTCAAAGCACACTTGAAAGGGAGGTGCAATTGTCATAACCTATCTTCATGTGGCTGTTTTGTCCTTTTTAGAGATGAAACTTGTTTTGACTTCTCTTGTAACCCCTTATAAACTCAACCCGCTTCCTATTCTGGGACAAGCAGCTTCCACAGTCATGCAGAAAAGATGACCTGGACTGAGAGCGACGCCACGGAGCAGTCCACCGGCCTTGAAGTGAGCCTGATTGTTTTTAAAGATGTGATCCAGAAGTGCTGGGCTTTGAATGCCCATCGAACATGTGCTTTCCTCAGGAGCAAGAATGCGAAGCTGCGTTCTTTTTAGCTTTCTCATTTGTAGGCCCATTTCCAGACCTTGACCGGGTCCAAGTATGGGGCCTTGACACTCAGTTTCCTGGTAGATCTCTTTTTGCGCCTCACCCTTTGTCTCATGGATATTGAGACCACATTCGCGAGGGTACTTTCACAGCATTTATTTCCCTAGGAGTCTTCTATTAGAATTGAAAATTCCCTCAAGAGGGACCAAAACACTTTAGCCAGTGAGGCAAAGAGGCTAATTCTCTAGGCCACCTCCCATAGGCTGGGCCCTGTACCCTGGAGTACTCTATTGGGAAAGGGTGTGAGAGCAGGGGTGAGTGGGTGGGTCTTGAGGGTGGGTGGCATCTAGAAGTGGGAACAGGGCAGGAGGTGATGCCATGGTGGGTCAGGAGGACTTGGCTGCCGACCCTGCTCCAGGTTACCACTGCCCACATTTTCACATGTGTTACTTGCTGACTATATAATCTCCTCCTATCTCTGTCAGAGGCTGTGGAGGGTGCTGGAGACCCCCGGAGCAATGAGAAGAACAATAGATAGCAGCATAGGGCTGGGGAAATGGCTCAGCTGGCAGAGTGCCCAGAGCATTCAAGCCTAAGGACCCACGCTGGGATTCCCAGCACATGTAGAAAGCTGGGTGTGTCAGGTGCATGCTTGCAATCCTAGCCCTGAGGGTGGGGTTAGGTAGAGATGGGAAGGTCCCCAGAACATGTTGTCTCGGCAGTTTAGCCAATTGAACACCAGTTCAGTCAGAGACACAGTCTCAAAAATAAGATGGAGAGCAAGAGAAGGATATCTGACCTCCTCATGCATCTCAGCAGACAGACACAGACAGACAGACAGACAGATACACACAGACACAGGCATACACACAGACACACTCACAGGCACAGACACATGTATAGGCACACATATAAATACACAGACACAGGAATACATACACACAGACACAGGCATACACACAGACACACATACATAGGCACAGACATGTATAAACATACAGACATGCTCATACAGACACACACGCACACACAGGCACACAGACACAGGCACAGACACACGTATAAACACACAGACACACTCATACAGACACACATGCATACACAGGCACACACACAGACACAGGCATATATACAGAGACATACACACAGGCACAGACACACGTATAAACACACAGACACACTCATACAGACAGACATGCACACACAGGCACACACACACAGACACAGGCATACATACACATACACACGTATAGGCACACATATAAACACACACACACACTCATACAGACACACACACACACAAGGCGTGGTGTATGAATCAGAAAGTAAAGCAGAAGGCAGCTGAATGCTCAGAGTGGAAGATAAACTTCTCTTATCAATTTTTATCATGGCCTGCGAATCTGATTTTGAAATGCTGATTTATAGTGAGTTTTCCCCATTGCTTGCTATCATCTTGTGTGTAAATACTGCAGGCAGGACAAAGTCTGGTTAAGTGCTTTTGATTAGATCAAGCCTCTTAGTTGTGGGATTCTTTCTGTTTGGCCACTCTGAGAGAAGGCAGTGTAAACTGGTATGAAGGGACTCTTTGAGTAGTAACTGCACCTAGGAACTGTAAATAAGGCCACGAGAAAAGCTGGAAGCACCCCACCCAAAGCTGATGCTGGCTAGATGCAGAAGTGGCATCTTCGGGACTAATAAACAATGATAATAGATTATGTAAAAGGAGACTGCGCGATTGTTTCCGGTCTACCCAGACCCAAAGAATCACACAGAAACTATGTTAATTACAACACTGTTTGACCAATAGCTTAGGCGTGTTCCTAGTTAGCTCTTACATCTTAACTTAACCCATTTCTATTAACCTGTGTATCACTATGAGGTTGTGGCCTACCGGAAAGATTCCAGGTGTCTTTCTCCTTCTGCAGCTACATGGTGTCTCCTTGACTTCATATGTTCTCTCTCTCTGTATCTCTGTTCGGATTCCCCACCTGGCTTTACTCTGCTAAGCCATTGGCTGAAACAGCTTTATTCATTAACCAATAAAAGCAACACATAGACAGAAGAACATCCCATTATCATCTCCCCTTTTCTGTCTAAATAAAAAGGAGGTTTTAACTTTAACATAGTAAAATTACATATAACAAAACAGGAATCAAGCAAGAATTACCATTACAATATTTAGTCTATTTGTATGTGGCAAAATTAAAGAAAGTATTCTACCATCTACTCTATCTTTCTGAAGTGTGCTAGAAAGATAAGGCACACAGGTCTTAAGGAGCCTGCCAGTTCGATTTCTTTCTTTTTCCCTTCCTCTTTGCCCTTTTTACTTTTGGGGGGCAGCCGGGAGAGGTTGGAAACTAGGTCTTTTTATGCAGCCCAGGTGGCCACCAGCGCTTTGCAGCCTCCTGAAATCAGGCCCCAGACGTGTGGACCACATCTGTCTAACACATCTTTCCACATCAGATACTCCTAAGATATCCTAAGATCTCAGTCTTCAGTCATCAGGCGGGAGTGGAGGGGACACAGTAGGAGCAGGATTCCCAGTCCCTTTTGCTTTGTTTCATGAGACAGAGCCTTGTGTAGCCTATGTTGGCATTGAGTTCCCTAAGTGTTGGAGGTTGGCCTTGAACTCCTGATCCCACCTCAGCTTCCCAAGTGCTAGAATTACAGACAAGGATTCTACACCCAGCGTAAAATCCCAACTGTTGATTGCACTGATGTGACCATGTGTCTGTGTGTCTAAAAGGAGTCAAATAAGCCCTGCAGGGCCTGCTGTGGGGTGATTTGGCAATCTCAAGGCCAGGCCAGCGTAGAACACACATCCTGCCCGGGAAAAGCCTGGTGAGGAAATCTATGAATGTCTGTCTTCTACGGGGAGGGCAGTGGACAGCAGCGAGAAACGGACGCAGCGCTTCAAAGGACGCTTTCCCATCGTTCTAGCCCAACCACCAAACCTCACCTCACAGAGAACCCATTCATTACGGTATCACAGACAGCCTGTCTTCAGAACTGCACACCGAAGGGCCACCCTTTCCCTATGGTTGGCCACTTGGAAAGGCTGCAGGTCATCTTGGCAATCTCTCCCTGAATCTGTAGGTCTGAAAACACTATGCGCCCTCCTCCGTGGGCTCCCTGAGGAGTGAAGGGGTGGCTGATGTCAAGGTGTTGGGTTCTCACTTCGGGCCTCTGGTCAGGGAAGGATGTGTGGGGTGTGGTGAGGTGAAGATTCCGGATCAGCTGTGATGTCAGCAGTGTGGAGGGCGTACGCTGGGACCAGGAGAGAGCAGTTGGAGTCTGTTGGAGGGCGGTTGGTCAACCCTGACCCAAGGGAGCTGAGCAGCGGAAGACCATACTGGTGGTGTGTTGCCTTTTTCTCTGGGAAGAAGAAAAGGAGTCTGAGGATTTGAGCAGAGCCACATTCCGGGAGAAATCTGCAGACTGATGCCAAACCCAAGAGCTCAGCTGTTGCTGAGACCCAGGGGGCGGCCCATGTCCTCTGAGCTGTTGGCTAGCAAAGCGTTCCTGTTCCAGTCTGCTACCCTGGCAGTTAATGGCTACTTGTGGCATGGCAAAATTATATGGTGAGGAGGCTGCTTGTTCATACCATCATAGACGTGTGTGTGTGTGTGTGTGTGTGTGTGTGTGTGTGTGTGTGTGTATGTGTGTGTGTGAAGCGCACACCAGGTCTTGTCTCAAGACAGATTCTCTAAGGGGCTGTCTTATGATACTGGTTGGTAGCTGATGTGAATTCCCTGTATGGGTCAATGATGGAAGTAGTAGTAGCTTTAGGGGTTCCTTATCAATCTCACTGCTCCAAGAGGTCAGGAGGTCACAACAGCAAAGCCCCAAACTGATTGCACCAGGAGCTTGGGAAGAGGCTGGGTTGAGGGAAAACCCAGAGTCCTGCGGACACACGCTGTATTCTGCAACAGTGAAAGCCCCATCCAGGCTGCCAGGGCTCAAGCTGACCCAGACAAGGACTACACATAAAGATCTGTCTTCCTTGTAAGGTGAGGACTTGCACGTTACAACGGCTTCTTTTTATTTGCTTGCCCTGGCTTTCCGTCGTTTTCAGCAGAGCGGTTACTCTTTACTCGCGAGAAACACTGGCAGTCTCGGCAGCGAGAAGGCTGGCATAGAACTGACTGTGGCTGCTTGCTCCTTTTCAGGTCACTCACAGTTGCCCTGTTAGTTCATAGATTAGCAGGATGAAGCAGATGGGCTAGCGTAGTGTGGGCGGATCACACTACGTGTGAGCCCGCGAGTACTGGCGAGGGGACTGTCATGTCCTTTGAGTGGCTGGAGAGAATAAAGTGCAAGGGAAAGGGGTGGGTAGAAGGAAATATGCCAGCAGAGACCTGAGGGAGCTTCCAAGATGCAGAGAGGATGGAGTTGACTCCAGGGGAGTCACAGGCACCAAACCCGTCATCTTTATTTTCTTTGCATTGAGTCTGCCACCATGCTTCTAGCTGGGAGCAGAAGAGGCCTGACTTCTGCTTCAGGGTTCAATAGTTTAGAAGTTTTCCTGATTTGTTTGGAAATGGATGGGAAGCAGGTGATTTTTGTTTAAAAGTTGATTTGTTGATTTTACCCAGTAAATGAGCCCGATTGAAGCAGAGGAATCTACGGGGCCATTTCCTGAGCAATTGCCATGCTCTACGTAGTGGGTTTAAAGTTTTATATGCCTTAATTAACTGTATTCACAGGGATCCTTAGAACAGTGTTCTTAGCCTTCCTAATGCTGAGACCCTCTAACACAGTTCCTCATGCTGGGTTAATCTCCAACCATAAAATGATTTTTGTTGCTACTTCAAAAATGTAATTTTGCTATGCTTATGAATTGTAAGGAACTATCTGATATGCAACCCCCAAAGGGGTTGCAAACCACAGGTTGAGAACGATTGCCTTTATGGGATTGGCATTGCTTGTCAGCACTGGTCTCCAAAGCCTTGAATCCGAGGCATACGGTAGGAACTGGATTGTTGTGCCTAAAACGTAAGGGCAGGGAAGAACTGCCTAAATTTGGAAAATTCTAGACACAATTTACTAACTGTGCTTGCCTTTAATTTTCCTTGTTTCAAGAGAAAATTTGACAGTAAATCGCTAGCACTCGCATCTAGGGCTTCAAAGTCCTATTTTTGGGAGCTCTGTGGTATTTAGTGTTTTGATGCGTTCTCTCTCCCAGATCTGGAAGGAAGGAGAACAGATGTGAGTAACACGTCGAGTTTCCTTTAAATTTCGCAGGAACAAATTATCCTCAAATACACTTATATAATTGATAAAACCTATATTGTCATCTTAAGGTCAAACCAGCAAGCTCTTTCTCTTAGCAAAAACCAAGAAGGAAGCAAAGTGGTTTGTTAATTTGGGCTGTGCGTGGCCTGGTGCCACCTCGTGTGTCAAGTGGCCGCTGTGTTCAGGCTGCTCCGTGTGTTTGCTTGGTTTGAGGTACGGCTACCTACGGGGCTATACACAGCCAGCCTGGTGCCTCTTCTGTTTTGCAAAAATAGCTTCCGGGTCTTTTTTCTGTTGGCTCCCGTCTGCACTATATCACAGCAAATTGTACTTAAGGTTCTGTGAAGGATGTGGCTAAATCCTGGCCTCATTCTGATTTTGCCTTTTATGCTTTAGTTTGGTACTGCTAAGATCAAGTCCATGGTGACTGGGTTGCAGAGAACCAGAAACTGAAACGTTAAGGTGCTTCCTTTTGTCCTGTGCCATGTTTCCAGATCTTCCTGTGCCATGTTTACACTTATTTGAGGGAGTCTGTTGTGTGATGGTTTACTCTTTATTCTTTAGGATTTTGTGGGGGGCCACCACCCAGCTCCCAAATAAAGCACACATGGAGATTTATTCTTAGTTATGAATGCCCAGTCTTAGCTTGTCTTGTTTCCAGCCAGCTTTTCTTAAATTATCGCATCTATCTTTGGCCTCGGGGCTTTTATCTTTCACCTTTTCTCCCCTTCTTACTCCGTGTCTGGCTGTGTTGCTGAGTAGCTGGCTCCTGAAGTCCTCCTCCTCCCATTCCTAGATCTCTAGGAATTTTCTCCCAGATTTCTACTCATATTAATCCTATCTGCCAGCCTGCCTATTTCTCTCTTCTGCCTTGCTATTGGTTGTTTAGCTCTTTATTATGAACATCAAGTGTTTTAGACACAGGCAAAAGATCATAGCTCCACAGAGTTAAATGCAGCATCAACAAAAGTAACACACAGTAAATTAATGTTCCCCAACAGGAGTCCTTCAGGTTAATAATGCATTAATGTCATCACTAGGCAGCTCAGGTTACCTCAATGGGAAAAACGATTTTCTGACTAAGATTTGAGTTCTAAGTGGGGAAATATTTGTGTACAAGTACAGCCATTGTTGTATTTGGTTTGCAGTCATGTGTGTACTTTAGGAATTGAGGTAACTTTGTGACGAACTCAGTATTTAGGACTGTGTTTTTTCCTCATAGTTCCTGGCAGGAGCTAACTTTTAAGAAAAATGTTATTCACAGGATACTTTGCCTAATCCATGCCTTGTGTGTACATATCCATATGTTTACATATAGGAATGTATACACACATGTTTACATATATGTATGTATACATGTCCTTTTACATATGTAGTGCATATACTTTATACATATATAGGTGTATATTTCACATACACATGCATATATGCATATATACATATGCACACACATATATAAATTTACATGCATACACATACATAAACACATACACATAATGTGTGTGTATGTGTATTTAAAATTACTTTCTTTCTTGCTATCTGTTAAGGGAAAGAGGGTAAGACAGAAGTAACCAATCAATAAGATACACAGATGATATTCCAGACTCATGGTAGGTGATATGGAGGATGGTTATAATTTTGATTATTTCATAAGGCTGAAACAGGAAGAAGTCTGAGCCCAGATTTAGTGCAAGGGAGTTGTGCAGAAAACCGAGGAGACGGGCTAGGAGTTGGGGACCGGAAAGGACAGACTCTTTTGTGAGCACAGCGGCTGTGATGTTTAGAGGCACTGGGAAAGCCCTCCAGGTGGGGGAGAGGAGCAGAGGTCATGGGAGGAGTTTGAGAAGTGACCTCACCACTTGCTAAGATCAGTCTGTCTCCTGAGTTGGAGAAGGGAGATAAGAATGGGAAGGAGACAAGAAGGAGACTGGCGATCAGCACAGAGGGGTGGAGACTTGGGCTCCAGAAGAAGCAGGGGCCCCGCTTAGAATTGGAATCGCAGATACACTTTAAAGGCACAGTAAACAGGACTTCCCAATGGCCAGGGTACCAGGTGAAAGAAAAGATGCCTATGGAGACAGTCAAGTTTTAGTTTAGACAGCTCCCAAGATCAGGTTTTGGAGGGAAATCAGGGGTTGGATTTGGGATATTAGTTGGATATGAATACACATGTGCTCTTTCAAACTCACATGTTGAAACATAATCCCCAAGGCAACAGACATGCAAATGTGGGGTCTTTGGGAGGTGAAGGTCATGAAGACCCCACTCTCACAAATGGGATTAATACTCTGAAAAGAGACCCCAGAAGGCTGCCATTATTTTCTACCCTGAGAGGATGCAGGAGCCATGTGTAAGACACAGAAACTCCCAAGAACTGTATCTAATGGTGCTTGGAGCCTGGTTTCTAGGCTTCCAGAACTGTGAACAACCAATGTCATTTGTCTGTGAAACTACCCAGCTATGAAGACTTTTGTGTCTAACTAAGGCAGACATGACAATTAGAGTCTCTGAGCAGATCTTGACTGTACAGTGGTAGAGGTCTGGGTGTTAAAAGTTGATTACAATGAGCACTGACTTCCGTCAGATGTTATAATGGAGCATGAGCAAGCATTTCATGTGACTGATTGCTTTCATCTTAATGACTACAACGGTGGTACAATGATAACACTCTTTCAAATCTGTTCTGCAGGCTTTAGCGCTCCCTATTAGTGGCATAGAAAGCCATCTATATAATTGATATTATTTTCTTGACTAGAATACAGTCAAAGACTTTTAGCCTCCTGTTTGTTCATCTTGATCACCAACTAGATGAGATTTAGAATCACTATAGAAATAAATCTCTGGTCATACTGAGGAAGTATCTAAATTATATTAAGTGAGGTTGGAAAACACATCCTAAATCTGAGTGGTGCCATTCTGTGGCCTGGGGTTCAAAACTGAATAGAAAGGAGAAAGAAAACCGAGCACCAGCATTCCTTGCTCTCTGCTGCCTGACCAGATGCAGAGGGGTCAGCTGCCATGCCTTCCCTCCATGCTGGACAGCATCTCAGGGACTATCAATGAAAACAAACCCTTTACTTCTTAAGTCACTTTTGTCTGTCACTGCAAGAAGAGTCACTAAGGGAGGACATTGGTACCGAGATGTAGAGACATGGTTGTGAAAAGGCTGCCCGTTTGGTTCTCCAGAACTGTTTGGAGCCATGGACTAATGAAGCTTTTGAATACCAAGCAGAGCTTAAATGGACCATTCTGGTAGGCGTTTGGAAGACCAGAAGGCTGAGAGAAGCGTAGACAGTGAAGGACTGGGTTATGAAGGTTCAAAGGGAAGCAAAGACTCCATTGGGAGCTCGGCTAGAGGCCATTCAGATTATGTTCTGGAAAAGAGTCTGGTTGCATTGTACCCATGAAGGTCTGCGTTAGGATGAATTTAACAGAGGTGGAGGCAGGTGTTTGGCAGAGCAGTCTCAAGGCAGGGTGGTACCCGAGCAGCAGCACAGTTACTCCGCACTGCTCCTTCCAGGGCTGCAACATGAGAGCAAGTCCTAGAGCAGAAGTGCAAGAGCAACACGACATGCGGTGGGGAGTGATGTGTGCAGGTGGCAAAGAAGCTGTAGCTGCTAAAGCGATGAGCGATATTAAGGAGAAACTTGGTACTCTGCACTGGAACCAGGAGAAAGATGTCTTGAGGGAAAGACCCTACTGATCAATGGCTCTGTCTTGTAGAAATGAAAATTGATTTGTAGAGAGGTCCTAAACCGAGAATGTCGTTGAAAAGGTTCCCTGCTCAAAACAACAGACTTAAAGCAGTGCTTCCTCAGGGTCAGCATATAAAGGCCAATGCAGCTGTGGTCCAGTGGAGCAAGACTCCATCCCAAGATGTCATCAGAACTTGGCAGCATCGTCCATGTGGTTCTGGTCTTGTAACATTAAAGATGTAGAATTGAGGGGCATCATGGAGTCTTGCAGCTCAGTTCCAGAGAGCCACTGAGGCCACTCAGTGAGAGGTAGGACCAGAGTTCTTGCAAGACGGCAAAGGAGCTGTGGAGGTTAAGCCCAAGTTACACTGGAGACCCCAGAGTGTTGAAGATAGCAAGACCATGAAAGTCTGTTGAGGATACTGCACGTACGGAGTAGAGCTGGCCTAAGAGAGAGACTATGTGCACTGCAGGCAGCAGAGCAGAGGAGAATGATTATCTAGTAATCCCGTTCGGCACCTAGAAGATCCCATAATGAGCCCCAGATAGCACACGTGGAACTGAAAGCTTTTTCCGTCTGGGTTTTGATCTTGCTTTGGTCCAGTCTTTCCTTGCTGTGCCCCATCCTTCCCTTTTGGAATAAGAGTGTTTGCCATGTGCCATTGAGTATTAGAAGCTTATAACTTGATTTTTCTTTTGTAATTCAAAGTTGAGATATTGCTTCGAGTCTCGCTGAGGCTTTGGCCTTGGTCTTTCAAACAGCATTGGGACTCTTGAAGGTAGTGTGGGCTTTTGAAGGTGCACCAGAGTCCATGAGCTTATACAGACAAGGAGAGGAGACTTGTGGCTTCAGACTGTTGTGTTTAGGTGTCTGGTTGATAACATGTGCGACTGTAACAGTTAATCCTGATTGTGGACTTGATGGACTTTGTGGTCACCCTGGAAATGAATCTCTGGACATATGAGGGATCATCTAGTTTAGGTTAACTGAATGTGGGTAGTACCATCCCATGTACTGGGGTTCTAGAAAGAATAAAACACGGAGAAGAGAACTGAGAAGCACCTGTTGTTCCCTGCATCCTGACTCTGGACATAATGTGATTGTCAAGTTGAATTCCTGGTTAATAGAATCTGCCACCACTCATGTAGTAAGCCAATCAAACCGAATTAATAAGTCGAGGTTTATTCTGAGCAAAGCATTCCTGGGTGGCCCCAGGGGAAGCTGAGGAGACCACGAGGGGAACCCATGAGGTGGGGGCTTTTTAATGACCTTGTTGGGGGGGATGGAGCCACCGATGGCGGGCCTTACTGGGGACCGAGGCAACTTCAGGGGAGGGGACGCGAGGTAGAGCTTCCCCCAGAACAGGGACCAGTGACTGTGCCGCCTCTGCTGTGATGCTCTGTATCCCTGGAGCTATGGCCACCCCAGATCAACACTTCACCCCTTCGGCTGCTTTTGTCAGGAATTTTAAAGTTTTAGTAGCAAGGCAGGAAATACACCATCCTTTCTGTAACAACCTGGTTTCGGCAGGGAAACATCCTAAGAGAGAAGGTGTGGAGGGGAGGAGGGACCAAGGGGCAAGGTGGACAAGGCAAACTTTGGTGCTTATCCAGTGGTGGCTGGGACCGCGGGTTAGGCTAAAGAATCTGGTTTAGAGCCAGATCTGTTTTGTTTGGGGGCCTAGCTTTGCAGATCCCTTGACGCCTGGCTTTGAGACAGTTGTTCAGCATCTCTGCAAAGTCTGCAAAGTATTTGTGGGCTGAGGGTAAGGATAGTTCCAGGATCTTGATCAGCTTCCCATGGCAGGCTCACCTCCACCAATCCTGACAGTGCACTTCCTTTTCAAACCATGCGGGACAGCATGGTTGACTAGCTCAGCAGATGACCACCGGGTCAGCTAATGTCATTTCTGTTTTGGGCGGTGCTAAACTTGCCCGCTAGGTTGAGATGGCATTTGCCTTATGCCTCCATGGTAAAGGTATTTCTTTTCTCCTTTTTGGAGAGAGGGATCCGTGGGCTGATACTTTGAGACCCTGTAATACCATGTTTCTCAATGTCCCGCTGCTCAGTGTGGTTAGCATTAGTTCATTGCCTGGACTGACTTTGGGGCCTACAAGTGACGGTTGTATAGGAGCTGTGCTGATGGCTTCTGGGTAACTTTGTGGCAGTGTCCCACATTTGTGCTTTTGCTCACGTTGGAGGCCCACGTGGAGACCACTAGCTTTCTCAGGGCAATGCTGGCCATTTTGATTTGTGTGACAAAACTATTTTGTCTCTTTGTACTTCCAGGTGGATATTTGATCTCTTCTGAATGAAGATTAATTGAAGACCTTTAAATGGGGGTGGGGGAGTCAGTTTTGTGGATTTTAGTGTCTTTTTGTAAACAGCATAAAACCCGTGATGGCAGTGCCAGGGTTGACAACGTTCTTAATTCAAATCAGGCTACGGTGTATCGCCAGCTCCTCAGAGCTGTTTTTTAAGCATCTTGCGATGAGCTGTTTGAGCTGTTCATTTTCTGAGTCCTGAGGATGAGGTGAACTTGACACTGCCTTTTGGCCATGACGGCAGAGCAGGGCCGGGCCAGATGAGTAATGCTCACGGCAGCTCAAGCCTCTTGGCGGCCCGTTCCGTACAGCTGCGGTGCTTGTTATTGGGAAGCGTGGACTTCAGATGTCAGAGAGCAGCTGGGAGAGAGAGCTGTGCAGCAGGGCTGTGCAGCAGGGCTGTGCAGCACGGCTGCTGCGCAGCAGGGCTGTGCAGGGAAAAGCCAGCAACAGGCAGTTTCTGCACCGGCCCCACCAGTGTGAACGCGAACCCTTCAGGTCTGAGGTTCTTCCTTGAAAGGAAATCTGTAGGGAAAGGCCTGAAATCCATTCTTCTGGTTTGGGGGCTGTGGAAGAAAAGCCCCCCGTGCTGGTCACTAGGGCTCAGCGACAGGAAGGCTGCAGCATGATCCCCTTCTCTGTAGCACTGCTGGTGAAGGAAGAATTAGGGGTGATCCTTTGAGTTCTCCCCCTTCTCGCCACCGTCACCCTCTGCTGTGCCCTCTCTCCCACGTCAGAATGCCCTTCTCTTGGTTGTCTGCTTTTGGTCCAGACGAGTAACCACATGAGAAGTGTCCGGGAAAGCAACCCAGCCTCATTTTCTGGTTTATTTTGACTAAGCTATTTTGCTCCTTGAAGGGAAATAGCTGTAAGAAACCCAAGTCATCCTCATGGTTGAAATTACCTCAAACTCACGTGTTGACATGAAGAGAAAAGAGGCCGTGTTCTCGCAATGGGCACCTAGTGGGCACTCAGAAAATGCCCGGGAAAGTCGAAGGCTGTGCTAGGCTTCATCTTGATTCATGAAGAGTCTCTCTCCCTGGGACTACAGTGTGACCATGAAGCAAACACGTGGGCTTTAATTTCACTCTCCCTCAGCTTTCTCCTCTGTACAGTGAAGGTAGTAATTTTTATAGAATTTTTTGGGGGTGAGGGGAGAATAAATGATCTGATACTATTAGCTACTAGAATATTCCTGTACATAAGTACCCCTCGCCTCTGCATTTCTTTTTCTGAATCTACATTCTTTTTCTTAACTACATCCTCAGCAATTCAAAACGTACCTCCAGCTCCAAATGTATAGAACTGAAAACCCAAATTCTTCAAGTATAGTCAAAAGAATCTGTTTTTTTAAAAATAATCTTTAGTTTGAAATAAAAACCAAAATAAGATAGAACAGGCATACTTAAAACTAACGTTTTACATTCAGAAATATGTTTTTCTTAACTCTCCAAGTGTACAATTGGAGAAAGAATTTCAAGCACACTGGTATTTCTCCTTTTGGTTCCCGAATGGTTGGACTTGTTTAACCGCCCCCTGTTGCTTCCCCGTTTCCAAGTTAACCTGCAGTTCATACCACATTGCAATGGTTGTGGGGCTGGAGCCTGCAGAAACGCCCCTCCCCCCTTCCTCACTCCAACCTTCCCCCTCACTGTCCATCCTTTCTTCCTGTGGAGCTGGATATTTATCCCCTGGTCTTGCCCAAGCTAGGCAGGCCCTCTTACACCAAGCAACACTCCTGGCCTCATTTTCTTTACACTTGCCATTAATCTTTGAGTTGCTAAAGGAATAAGACCTTTTAAAAGTATAACCACAAATTTAGATATTAAATTAAATTTTTTTTTATCTGTATGGGTAGTTTGCCTACATGTATGTCTGCATACCCCGTGTCTGTATCTGTATGGGTAGTTTGCCTACATGTATGTCTGCATACCCCGTGTCTGTATCTGTATGGGTAGTTTGCCTACATGTATGTCTGCATACCCCGTGTCTGTATCTGTATGGGTAGTTTGCCTACATGTATGTCTGCATACCCCGTGTTTGCCTAGTGTCTGTGGAGGACAGAGGAGGCTGCCAGGAGCTGAAGCTATGGGCAGCTGTGAGCCTCCATGTGGGTGCTGGGAACTGAACCTGTGTCCTCTGAAAGAGCTACCAGTGCTCTGAACCACTGAGATGCTTCTCCAGCCCCAACCAGCACTTTTTCAGTGTAAAATGGTAGAAGCTTAAAGAAGTGAGTAGGCGAAGGAAAACCTCCTGTTAGCCGTCGTCCAGCACATGCTGGCTGTGTGTGCGAGGCTCCACATGGGCACAGAAAGCAAGAGGCCATATTGACATGACATCCATTGTCATTTCATCTCTCCTTTTTGTCTGGTCTTGTCTGGGAAACAGAGTGAGCTGATGTATAGAGACCTACATGGATGGTGTAGCTGTGTGAGTTTGCCTTTGAAGAAGTCTGCATTGTTTGGGCTTCAACCCATCCGTGGAGACATGTCCCAGTGTGCCCATGTGGTCGTGTCTGGTCAGCATGGAAACCTCTTTTACCCTGTTAGTGTTGTCGCCAGGACAGATGGGAAAGAAAGTGATTCCTGAATGGCTGATTGGCCAGTAGGATATTTCTTCAAGTGAGTATTTTTGAAGAGTTGCATTTTCATGAATGTCTGATTGAAACACTCGCTGAGTCATCTCTTTGCTCTGGGCCATGCTGGAGCCTCAACAGATGATCCCCTGAGCAGTCACAGAAGCCCTGTTGTGTAGGTGGGGACACTCATGCAAATGTTATGTTAGCAGCAAGCAGAGCGAGACTGCAGCTCCTCGCTTTCTGCTCGCACATCTGTGTTTCCCCTGCGACACAAGAAGTTCTCAGACTTGCACGCTTCACAAGCAAATTATGTAATATTTTCCTTAAGGTAGGAACGATGTTTAGCTTCTTGCTGATAGTATTCGATAGAGCCACTTCATTTCTGAAAGGTAGTCTGATAACCCCGCAAGCACTGAAATGTCCTCTTAACAAAGTGGACACACCTCTTTAATCAGAATCCTCTCGGATTTATTCAGAACTCACTGCTACGCTCAGCAGCTCTCACGCTGCAGGGGCCTGCTTTTCTGCGTGCTCCAGCTGGGCCCGCTCTATCCTCAGAGCAGCCTCAGTTCCTCTGGAGAAGGCTCTGAAGAGAGCTTCATACCTACTCAGGTGAGCCTGGGAGCCAGCTCTGTTCTGTAAGCATCAGATGCTGCGCTCTTCATTTGGTCCTTCGGCCTCTGTGCTGCGCCGGGCTCTCAGGAGGTATTGGGGAAAATGTTTATTTAAGGATGTTTGTGTCGTTTGAACTGTTGAATTGCTGTCCGAGATCCTGAAGTGACTATCAGGGATATTTAAGAGTTCCTGTGTTTCTTGCATGTTGCGTGGAACAGTGGTTGGAGACAGGAGCATATGACTTAGTTTCTTAAAGACAGAAATTGAGGAAATCTACAGTTTTACTGGAGAAGTTGGAGACTCATTTTCTATTCATGAAAAGATCACACACACACACACACACACACACACACACACACACACACACACACATCCTTTTCCTAGTCTGATTAACAGACAAGGAAACGTTGATATATAAGATTTAACTGCAGCTTGGTATACTTATGTTTGGAATGTAGCTGGAGACAGTGGGGCCAGAACTGACTTCATTTCCTGGGAAAGACTCAAACAACATTTTTCTAATAGAAGGTGCTACAGGGGATGTTTTCTTTGTCAAATGGAAGAAAAGATTGTTGGTGAATTAGGTTGGTATGATAAATGACCAAGCCGGCTCAAGAAGAACAGTTATATTTTAATGGATAAAAAGGGGAAACTCATGCTACAAGAGTGGGAGGTCCGACGTTCTATCTGTCCGGCAGGCACCACACACACACACACACAGAGAAATAGAGAGAGAGAGCACCTGGGTCCTCCCGGTTTTTCTACCTGGGCCCCAGGTAGCCACACCCTAACTAGATGTGAATGATTGGTAGAGTTTCCCCATCATCTCCCCCTTTTGTCTAAATAAGATTGATCCAAACCCAACACAGCTATATACAATAGGAACATATACCAAATATAAAATTACAAACAATAAACAATATTAAGCAAGGAATGCATAACAAAAGTTTTACTAAACATTCTGTTTCAAGGAGTCTAAATATTGCATTGAAATTAAGCTTGGTTAAATCATGAGGAAGGTAACTACAATTATCTAATCTTCAACTCCATCAAAGATCTGAGAAGGGAAACAATATTACTTGAGTGAACAGGAAGTGCAATCGAGAAACTTCCAAAATGTGCAACAAATGACAGAGACAACAGACTACCTGGGCAATCACCCAAAGTCCTATTTGTAATGTTGAAGCAACCAACTTTGGCTAAGGCCTAACGTAACTGACATACCATTTTTAAAGGCAAGAAACTTTTCAAAACTATCTTACCTTGTCTTGGAAGGATATGAAAGTTCTGTTTTGTCCATTTACGGATACTCTGTATCTCTGTCAGTGGTTGAGGTATTGGCATTTCTTTGCCCAGAGGCCAGTTCTGCCAAGAAGAAAGGCTCCAGGTGGAGCGTCTTTGGTGCTCAACATTCTCTTGGGAATAGATTGGTGTTGCCAGGGGCGATTGTGTCTCACTACCATGGAACTCTAAGTTAGATTAAAGGCCATTTTCTACAGCTCCTTGAAGAGGTTGAAGATTATCTATCTATACTGAATATAATCTCTATGTATCTAAAAACCCGATTAGTCTAATTATAAATATGACAAACATAGATGACTATTGATCTATAATTCTCAATACCTATCTAACTTAAAGACTGAGACAATAAACAACTGTGCAATAAATGAGGACAATGACCTTCAAATGTAAACAATGTGTAAGTATCTTGATCAGAGGTAGTAATGTACACTGTGGCATGGTAAATATATATATATCAATACATAAACAATGTTTTAAACAGAGGTAGAAGCATACATGCATACAATAGTCAATATAATTTAACTTTGTATCAATATATAAGAATCTATATCAATATAATTGTCTACAAACAATAACTCACAAATACCAATCTATTATCCCACCATCCAATTATCCCTCTTTTTTTTTTGGCGTTGTGTGGGCATTGGGCACAGAGTGAGGGAAGCCAAGGGGGTGGTCTATGTCTGCGGTGGTGGCGATGGAGCTGGGCTGGATGCCTACGCTGAGTGGCGAGGGCTCGGGGACACTGTGGAGAGTGGGGGGGGTGAGTGGTGGCATGAGTTGTGGCGGGGAAGGGAGCTGGGACAGTCTATGCCCAAATAAATGCAGCATGGCTGCGGCTGGTGGCAGTTGGCCAGGCCGCAAGAGGCTCTAAAAGCCCCACGTTGGACACCAAGTGTTGCCGAATTAGGTTGGTATGATAAATAACCAAGCCAGCTCAAGAAGAACAGTTATATTTTGATGGTTAAAAAGGGGAAACTCATGCTACAAGAGTGGGAGGTCTGATGTCCTATCTGTCCAGCAGGCACCATGCAGAGGGGGGGGCACCTGGGTCCTTCCGGTTTTTCTACCCCGGAAAAACCCTAACTAGCCACACCCTAACTAGATGTGATTGGTTGATAGCCTTTCCCCATCATCAGATGTTTAAAAAGTATAGATCTATAGTTGAGCGCCATCCTCCTTAAGAACAGTGTTCACTTTTACATAGCCTTATGGACAGAAGACATATATTTTTGTGGATAAGAAGTTTATAAAGGGCCATGCTCCCATCCCATGACTAAGCAGGCCTGACTCTGCTTAGCTCCCAAGATCAGGGGACTAGGGCACATGGTGCTTCATCTTGCATATGCTAGTTAAAAAAATAACAAAAGCCCATGCTGGTTAAAATGCAGGCGTTTAGAGGAGTGTCAACAGAAATAAAAGTTACAGATTTTGTAATAAAATCCTGTCTTTGCCTCAGCTCTCTGTGCTTAGCTTAGTCCTGACAGCCGTCATCTCTGAAGCCAAATTGTTTCAGCATTGTATTCCATTTGCAGAGAACTTTGTGAGCCGTGTAACCTCTGTAGTCCCTAGCTTGTAGGCCAAAAATTAATTATCCTCTCCTGGGAGATGTGGACAGGACATCTTGGTTTTCTAACAGTGTGTTTTTATACCTTAGTTCCACCACACCAGTCAGGCAAGTAGGGAAGCAGCAGATTCATAGATTACAGGTAGGGAGACCTCATGAACACTCTGAACAGTTGTTGATGGGTTCACAGTCAGTTTGCTGGGGCTGTACGCCATTATCTAAGATGGGGTGCTGTGTGGAGGAAGGGTCATTAACTACGACACTCAGTAGACTCCATGCCACAAGACTGACTCAGCTTTGATATGTCTAAGAATCACTGGGCATTTTTTAGCAGTTTGTTGATGCTGTTTATGAAACATGTAAGTCATGAAGCAGTCTGAATATACTGTGATCCCTTCTGCTTCTGAGGCGGTCTGTGAAAATAATTCTACCTGCCCCCTTGCTGTGGACACAGCTTCTCCTTTCTCAGAGAGAGCCTACAATCACTCAGGTAGCCCCCAGGAATCCCACAGCTAGGCCCTGATCACTGGGCATGGATCCGCCAAGTCTGATAATTCTTTCTGATTTTACTTGATGAAACATGCGATGTTTAAATTTTCTGTTTATTTTGCTGCTGTTAGTAAAAGGAGGTAATGAATTAAATAAATCCCTTTATCATTCAAAGAGTAAATTAAGAACATATAGGAAAAAGTAATATACTGCCATGTAAGGCCTGAGGAAAATAAGATACTGCCTTGTAAGAACTGCCCAAGGAGCTGCTCATCACCATGGACCCAGCACCAGAGGAAATCACCCATTTTGCCATGATTTGGGTTGAGAAATCTGAGAATTGGCTTGAACTTTGGAAACTCATTTTTGTCATGTAACTTTCTCCTTGAGTTGTTCTGGCTGCTTTCTCTCCATCAGTACTTTGAAGGGATTGTGGTCTCCCCTCCTTTGTCCCACCTCCATCCTGTATACGTTAATTTATCTCTCATAGTTATATACCAGATGTCTACTCCGTTTGCACAGTGGTATACCTGATGTCTATTCCATTCTGCACAGTGGTATGAGCATAGCAGAACACTACCTTGTCCCCCTGGAGGCTGGCGTGCTGGTGTCTTCCTTCTCCTCTCCTTCCCCATTTTCCCAGCTTAGAAGGATTGCTCTCCCTGCGTGGCTCCATTTCAGGGTTGCCATTCTGTCCTGCAGATCCTGAACAGGCTCATGAAATGTGTAAGACCTTTATTCTGAAGGTACGATCGCCTGAAGTTTTGGTCGCTTGCTGATTAACTGCACAAAATTTGAAGGTAGTGCTACTGCATTAGCTCTCAGTTACTGAAATAAAATGCTCATAGTCATCAGCTTGAAAAGAGGAAGGGTTTCTTCTGGCTTACAATTTGGAGAGGGCTCAGCCACTCAGTCAAACTGCCTTCACGGGTGCTTCGGGGTTCGATTCCAATAACCAAGGACGCTGCGTTGGTCAAGTTCACTTACAAAACCAGTCACCACAGCTCACCCATCATCAACCAGGTATCCACACGTATCTCAGGAGGTCGCATCCAGTCTCCAACTAAAGACAGCAGCAAAGCCGTGCTTCCACAGACCACTGTGCAGCTACACAGCCTGCAATCCACAGTGTGCTGGCCCTTTCCTTGGAAGGGTACGTGAAGTTCTCAACATAGGCCCTTTCTCTTAACACCGTGTGCTTTAAATACCATGATGCAAAGCTGAATATTAATAGTCTCATGACATGTGATGAGGAGGGAAGAACACAAAGACATGTATATTACATCTTTTTATTGACATCCACAGCGGGATGAGGCATGCTCACAGTAATACAGGGACAGTGTCTGCATTTCTACAGCCGGTACTGACAGCTACTGTCTCTCACTGTCTGTTCCATGTTCTCTTTACCCACCATGCACCTCAGATGGCCATGGCTCTTTGCCTGTAGTGTGAACCAAACCTTTTGCAGGGCCTATGGCATTAGCAGTCCTGCTGGGTTGTTAATTGTCAATTTCCTATTGACTGTAATCACAGGGTATGACAGCACCAGGTGATGTCCTGAGGTTTCTGCCTTCCGGATCTTTCTCTCTTATGTCCTTTGTGTAGATGACAAACAGGTGTCTGGTTTATTCAGTACAACAAGGATCAAAACCAAATGGGGATAAGCTTTTATTCCTTTACAGGAACAGGACAAGCAGAGACAGACAGCAGGGTTCCTGTGTCTCTGGGTAAGAAGCAGGTGGACCAGCTCAGATGGGGTTAGTTGTTTGCAGATGAGGTGTTTTGGGCATAAGGCTCTTGCTTCTTTATGGGCCTTTTGGAGGAGTAGGCGTGTGTTGAACCACAGTGGAGGATCCAGCCCTGGTTGAGGCCCAGAGGTCACTGAGCAGAAGATACATTTGGACTAGTAATAGAGATATTTGTATAAGAATGCCTGGCCCAGAAGTTGGGGGGAGCCTGAGTCTTCAAAGCAGTTCCTTCTAGAAAACACCAGTGTACCAAGTCTTTGTGTTTGTTTGGGGCATGTGAGCCAAGCTCTGTCCCTGCTTGTGGCTGGATTGGGCCTGGGGCTAGGTTCCCCAGTCCTCAGGCAAGCCTCCTCCTAGCTGTGAAGATCAGACACCCTAACTGTGGTGGCTGTCCTTGGTTGTCAACTTGACTACATCTGGGATTAAGGAAAACGCAACTGGTTGGGCACACCTGTTTTTTCTTAATTAAATCACTTGAAAGGGGAACATTCACCTTTAAGGCAATCCTTTTTAGAGGTGCAATTTTAGAGGTGCAAAATTCTACTTTTAATCTGGGCCACACCTGCTGGCAGCCTCTTTGCCTGCTTTGCCTGACTTGCTCGGGCTGGCAAGTCCTTTCCTTCACTGACATTAGAGCCTACTTCTCAGGGAGCCAGCACACACTGAAGGTTAATGGAGACATCCAGCTTTGTGGGCAGAACAATTACTGGATTCTTGGACTTTTCATTGGTAGAGAGCCATTTTTGGACTAGCAGGACCACAGCCTATAAGTCATTCTAATAAATCCCATATATGTAACAAATAATATAAATTTATACTTATAATTTATAATGTATTTATTTTTATACACTATAATATTTATTTTACATAATATACTCATATGTTTATGGAATGTGTTACATAGTTATGCATCATATCATATATTAAAATGATAATAATTATGTTATATAATTAAATATACTCATTTACAATACATTGTATACTATGGGATTTATTATATATAATATAGGACAATAAATCATGTTATATATAATAAATTCCATACTTTCAATTCTGTTCCTCTAGAGAATCCTGACTAATACACTAACCGAGCCAGTAACTCCCATCCTTACCTACTGACTCAGAGGCACGGGGGCCTCAAGTGGCTGACTGGTGGTTATAATCTCCAGGTTGACATTGTGTTTCCTGGTAAAATGCTTGTCCTTTTGCTACTAAGCCCTCTCAGTAGCATAATAGCAGAGCACAGGCTTAAAGACTGGAGGCAGTGGCATACTGGTTATCCATGAAGCGGTCATAGATGGTGACATCCCCTCCCTCCACTCTTGTTCTGGGCTTGTGAAGAAACACACATATATTAGGAAGTAATTAGAATGGGACCATCACATAGTAGGCCCTCAACAGATGCCGACTCAAACTACCACAAGCACGTTTGTTTGAAGAAAGATTTTGCAAACCTCCAGTTGCAATGGGAGCCAGTTCCTGGTGGTCGCTGTGATGGCTCCTCCTGATTGCCAGCTTGATAGGATCTGGAGTCACCTTTCTGACAAGCCCTCAGGCGCACCTATGAGAAACTACCAGGAAAGGTTAACTCAAGTGGGAAGACCCACCCTGAAATCGGGTAGCACCAGTCCTAGGGCTGGGCCCTGGATTTCATAGGAAGGAGAAAGCCAACTGAGCACAGCCTCACCCTCTGCTTCCTGACTATGGATATGATATGGCCAGCTGCCGAAGCCCCTTCCCTGTCATGGTAGACTGTGCTCTAGAACCGGAAGCCAAAATAAGTCCTTCATTGAATTGCTTTAGTAAGGGTGGTTTTGTCGCAGCAACAGAAATGTCTAGACAGTAGCAGACATGTTTGTAGCGTTTTCTGCTTGCATTTCTGAAAGAGGAAGGAGCCATGTGTGGCCATGGTTTATGCCTACAATCCCAGTAATGGGACGGTGGAGGCAAAGAGATCACGAGCTCAAAACCAGCCTGAGCCACCTAGTGTGTTAAAGGACGAACCGAGTCACAGAGACTCTTGTCTTAAAACACAGCAACAACAAAGTGAATGAAGTTATTTACTACATGAAGTAACACTGGTAAGTCACACACTTCTGTATTTTTCTGTATTTTTAATATTTCCACAGGGAAAGAGTAAGAAAAAAATTATTTAATGCCTATGTGTATGTGTGTGTGTGTGTGTACCTGAGTGTATATATGTACTCCATGTGTGTACAGTGCCAGGGGGCTTGAGAGGGTATCCGATTCCCTGGAACCAGAGTTACAGGTGGTTGTGAGCTGCATGTGGGTTTGGGAGCACTGAACCCAGGTCCTGTGCAAGAGCAGCAAATATTCTTAATTGCTGAGCCATCAACCCAGGCCTCACAGGGAGAAAGCGGGTATAAGCATGAATTGCATGTGTGTGTGTGTGTGTGTGTGTGTGTGTCTTGTCTTGTGTAGTTCTGGTGTTTGAATGTCTAGAGACTTGAATAGGGTAACTACAGAGAAGTTGTATCAAAGATGAGAAGTTCATAACAGTTCATCTGTGTGTGTCACAATTACAAGATAAGTTAGGAAAAATCCCCAGAGAGTGAAAGTCAGACTTCTGTCTGTTCCCATGACTCAAGAGCCCGTGCTCCTTGGTGTGTGATGATCTGTCCTTTGACTTGACTCCAGATTCTGTGATTCTTTCTTAAAAACTTTTGTTTAAATTGCACTTTTAAAATCCATGCTTTTACTTTATCTTAGAAAAATATGCTTAATTGTAGATAATAGTCGCACAGGAATCATGTTTACAGTGACATAAAATATACCCTTTGTATACTTATGGGCCCTTCCCACACACTTTTTAATTTCCCATTTTTATTACATTATCTTTACATTACTAAATTAACCCTTTTGCCCCAGTTGATCCACCAACTTCGTTGCATGGCAGCAGGATACCCAGTTATGCTTTATAATGATCAAGAGCCCCCCGCCCTGGGAAATCTGCTGCCCTGACCAACAGCCGGCTCACCATATCTGCAGTTCATCTCTATACAGACCTTTGCAGTTATTGAGCACAGTTTCAAAGCTTATCAACGCTTCCTAAGAAGCCCTGGGAAGTAGCTAGCTCTGCTGTGGTTGCTGTTACTTGCATGAGTAAAAGGGAAGGGCTGTGCTTCTCACTGCCTCAGGTCTAGTATAGCAAATTAGGGGTGCAGCAGTAATTGAGAGTTAGCCACATGGAAGTGACTAGCTGGAGGAGAGTCACCAGCACCGCGTGTCCCGAGGTTCCTGAGCGTGTGGGAGTCCTCCAGTGTTTACTTTACACGTGAGGCCAGTTTGCAATTTTGAAGCGTCCTGTCTGTCTTGGCTGTGGACACTATTGTGCCTGCTGTAAACTGGAGTCCTCAGCAGCAAACATCGCTCAGGCCTAGACAATGCGAAGGCCAAGAGGGAGTGGGTTCCTCCGAGGACACTCCCCCAGGCTCTGCAGATGTGTGGATCCCTTCCCTTTTTTCCTGATATGGTTGAAATTCTCTGATTCCCCCAAAGACCACAACCCACTTTCAGATATACAATACTGAGGGTTAAGGCTTTGACACACAGATCTGCGGGATAAGTATGCATTCAGAGCAGAGGACCATCTATCAAAGCATTGTGATTGTCCTGTTATCATTCAAGGGACCCAACCATTCTTATTAGTATAGAGGATTTAAATTTAAATCTATTTTATGGATTTTTGTCCATATAATGGGCAAGGGCAGGTTAACATCGAAAGCAATTGCCAGGTTTCCTTATTTCCAGTTTCTCTTCATCGCGGGTGGTTCTGAAAGGAAATTAACGTTTTTTATTACCCATTTCCACAACTTAATGTGCCACAGTTACACCATTTAACATGTTCAAAGTTGATCTTACCATTTTAGATTACTTTAAATTGCTAGGTGGTTATGCCATGCCCACAGCCACCGAAACCTGGAAACCAGGGCCTTGCTCTCATTCACTGCTGCCCAGCAGCCAGTCAGTTCATAAGCCCCACTGCATATTCCTAAGTGTTCCTGTGCCCTGTTTTCCTTGGCATCACATCCGCCCCTGCCTTTTAAAGAGGTATGTCTTAAATGCATCCCATTATCCTATATGGACATTAGTTTTTGACCTAAGATCACCCGTCACCAGGAGAGTCAGATGTTTTACGGATTCACGGAGAACATATCAGAGCTGGGACACAAGGCATTCTGTAACTGGGTCCCTCGGATGGCTGACAACACTGGTCCCGTTGCTGCCTCTAATTTAAGCTCCAGGAACTTGAGATTAAATGTTGTACCACACCTGTCCCCTGCCCCACCCACCCACAGAGGACCCTGCTGGAAACTCAAGCCACTTGCTCAGTTTTTTCGTGTGAGAGGCAGCCCAGGCATCATCTGTGGAAATGGGCTCTGGTCCATTCTTTCCTGTTTCTTTTTCCTGATCCCTGGTCCTGGGTTCATTGATTTTAGTTTTTACTAGGGGACTTGAGATGTGAGTCCGTGCTAGACCAGGAAGTGCTTATTCCTGCCATCCTTTGTTTGATCCCTATCACCAGAAGAGAAACAAATAAAAGGCAATGATCTACTAATTAAAGAACAGGCAAACACATCAGTGAGCAAAAGCATTCTATTCCCTTTCATAAGAGAAACTAAGAGAGAGTTAAGTAATAAATAAATTATGTAGGATATGAGAAAGTTATTGAAGTATACCACTATGCAAATGTTCCAATCGAACAGTTAGGCTGTTCAGAATTCATTTCAGTGGGGGCTGGACTCTGTCAAATCCTGTATTGCTTGGTTCAGGTGGCATCACAAGGCTGGAACATTTGTCCATATAGATATCTGAGACATGTCATCATGCCAAGCATAGGCATCACTCAGCATGCCTGGGCTGAGGTCAGAAAGGTCATAAAAGGAGAGTCAAATCGGTTTTGTAAACTGTCACTGTCTTACCTCTGTGGCTGCTAGATGGCTTTGAGTGTATGCATGAACCTGTGATTTGGTTATTTGAGGCCAAACTATAGGGAACACCACTTAACCAGTGAGGAGCCTACTTCAATGTCCAGTGTAATATGACAATGATGGACTGAATGGAGGTGTCGTCAGGTGGAAAGGGAAATGTGTTCAGGTTCTGAATGGCTGTAAAAGTCCTGGAAAATAGAATTTTGTGATGGTGTGGTGAGAGGTCACAGCTGGTACATTCTCCTCACTCATTCTCCCCGATGGTGCGCATCTAACCGGTCCCCCGTCTTGTCAGCACACATCTTTCTTTTATCCCCCACTGTTTCTCAGCTGCATCACTGCGGCCGCTAACTGGCATCCCTGGCTTCGATTAATTCTTCCCACAGGAGTAAAGATCATTCTGAAATGTTAATCTGTTTATAACCACCTTGGGGTTAAACTCTCCATGTGTTTTCCAACTGTGGTCAGATTAACAAGTTTGAAGTCCATAGCAGGTCCTGCCATACAGAATCCTTCTTCTGCCTCTTCCTTACTCCACAGTTTAGTCTTCCAGCTCTTCCCTGTGCCCCTTATTGTCTCTTATTTCTGAGTTTGTTAAAGGCCATCAGTCCTTGGAAAACACATGCTCTTCCTTTGGTGTGGGGCGGCCTTGCATCTTGTCTCCTGGTGCACTGTGGGGCCAGTTTGTGTGTCCCTTGGTCAGGAAGACCCTTCTCTTGCTTTGATTTGACCCATTACCTGCTCTGATACGTTTCCTTCTTTCTCCAGTGGTCCTGGTGAACACCCCAGTATTTTCTAGCTGCTTATGATCTGCCTCTGGCCTTGCCATGAACACACAGGATGGGGGCCCTGGTAGTGTTTCTCCAGTCACCCAGCATGAGCTTAGCACATACGCCTGGCTTTTTTAGGCAGTTGGCACACTAGGCAGAAATGGATGCAAACCTTTTGGCAACAGTGGTGCTGTGCTATGTACTAGCAGCAATAGTGGAAGCAGAAGGAGCTTCTGTTTGGGGTCCCTAAAAAGGACGAAGTCATTTTCTTGGAAAGAGTTGGTATTTCAATGTAGTTGTCATGGAGAGCCGAGGTCCATAAAAGAAGGAAGACTGGCCAAAGAGAAGTGGGCAGAGCAGAAGTGGGCAGAGAGAGGCGTTTCCTCCTCAAAAGTTTCCTTTTTTTCCTCTGAAACAGTGAAGAACTGATCAGATTCTTAAAAACAGAGCAAAACAAAACCAGCCCTACCCCTCAACCCAGATAGATTTATGTTGTTTTGGTTAAGATGCACTGTGTCCCTATTCTCCAGAGACTCTGGGTTGTAGCAGGTACAGAAGACAGTCTGTGCGATAGAGCATGCTTGTGAAGTCTTCCCAGGAAGTGAGGAATGTGGGTTCCCTTGCCATCGAAGAAGTGATTTTTAATTTTTATAGTACGAAGCAATGTAATAGTTCAGTGTGGGGAGTAAACTTTCTAGAAAGGATGACACAGGCTGTCAGAGCACAGACCAGTCCAGGCTACCTAGCAGGGGCTTTGGCGTAGCCCATCTCGCCTGTGCCCATGCTCACTTGAGGGAATAGAGTCAAGAGCAGCTACCCACAGTAGAGAAGCCACAGGGAGCAGGGAGAGCTTCCTCAATGCCTTTGTCTGTAACCCAAGTGTCTTAGTTAGGGTTTCTATTGCTGTGAAGAGACACCGTGACCACAGCAACTCTCATAAAGGAAAAACATTTAATTGGGGTGGCTTACAGTTTCAGAGGTTTAGTCCATGATCATGGTGGGGAAACATGGTGGCGTGCAGACAGACATGGTTCTGGAGCTAAGAGCCCTACATCTTACAGGCAACAGGAAGTGGCGTGTCTCACTCGGTGTAGGTTGAGCATATATGAGACCTAAAGCCCACCTCCACAGTGACACACTTCCTCCAACAAGATAGCACCTGTTCCACACCTTCTAAGAGTGCCACTCCCTTTGGGGGGCATTTTCTTCCAAGCCACCATACTCTGGTCTCCTCAGCAGCCGGAAGATTTCTGTGGTCCAAGTTTCGCTTAGTAATGGCAGAAAGTAAGCAGCCGGAAACTGGGGTCCAGGGCTTCTGCTGATGTCACTGGAAGCAGCTTCATCCTCCTAAGGTACTTAGGTGAGGCAGTGTAAAGCTTCTCATGAGCCCGGGGCTTCCTGGACATTAGTCTTTCTTGAAATTCCACGGAGCGCCAGGTGCAGGAGTGTCTGGTGAGAAAGATACAGTGCCTTAGGTGGACACCTGTGGCAGGGTTCACGCCAGCTCCACTCACCTAGTCCTGTGGGCCACCATGACACTGTGCAATCTCTTCAGGGTCCACTTAGCGCTGGTGTAGCCTGGTAAGGTGACAGCACCGTGGGGCCAGGCCTGACGTATGAGGTCATGGATGACTCTTGATCATGAATCGTGGGTATGGCGATCTCAGAGAGTGTCTTCCCAGCCGTGCTCGACAGCAGTGAGACCACTTAGACTTTGGCACCCCAGCACTCCTCTCACCAGAGGGGTGCACTACTGAGAAAAATGCGAAGGCAGAGGAATCAAAAGGCCTGGTGTCAGAGGTCCTGTGATGAGGAAGGGTGAGCGCAGGCACAGGGCTGTGTCAGTTACTTGGCACCAGTGGAAGGAGCTGAGTTCTAATTCTGTAAACTCCAGGGAACCTGTATGTCTGCACCAGATGTCCTGAGGTAAGGCATCTTGCTTATCTCAGCTCTGCACGTCCTCTTCCCCTCTGCCCGCTTGCTGTTCTGATCCTGGTGATATGCGCTCTTGGGTTGTAGACCTGACACACTTATCGGGAGAATGAATTTCTCTGTGCAACGGTAAACAAATAGCTTGAGGGGAATTAGAGTGCCATTCTTACTCTGTTTAGCTCATCTGGGTTGGTTCTGAGCTAGAGGTGGCATTGGTCCTCCCTCAGAAGAGGACATGGTGCAAACAGAGTTCTGACAAGAAGCAGTAACAAGGGAATGGAAAGGCTAAAAAGGATGCGGAAGTCCCACGGGGTCAGTACAGGTAGAGGCCACACTTATGTACAGTACCCTAGAGATGGAGGGGGCGGGCTGGAGGATAGCTGTGACTCGGGAGAAGATGGAAGATGATTTCACTTAAGAGATGGGGGTGGAAGATGAGGCAGTGATGGCGCAAGAGGGCTGCTGTGCAGCGATGCAGAGAATTCGAAGAGTTACTTGATGCTTTGTTTGTCTGTTGGATTTTGCTTCGTTTAGAAGCCAATGGCAGTGATATAGAAGTCACCCACAGAGATGCTGCGGAAGGAAAGGGACGTAGGATGGAGATAGAAGAGGGAAATTTAAACTCTCAGTTAACAAATGTGTAGAGGACCTGAGCCAGCAAAAGAAATTGAGAGGATCGATTCAAGAAGACAGGATGCAGCTCTCAGTTTGCTAAAACTCGTTTCATTCAAAAACTCAACTGTCTGACGCCACGTAGGATCGCTGACTGATGCCTGCTGTATCCAAAGCTTTGGGTTATTCTGCAAGGCTTAGCGTTTGTTAAAAAAAATAAAAAATTTCTATTTCTGTGAAGTTTCATTTTGTTTTCCGTGGTGGAATTGGTTTGCTGGAGAATGGATTTGCTTTAGGGAAATGATATGGTTAAGTGCATCTCGTTGCTGATTTAGAACGGAGGAGTAAATGCCAAGAAAGTAGGGAGTTTGGTGGGAATGCAACTGTCTGACATTGCCGAGACCAATGCAGGGGGGAGGGGTGGGGGAGGATGAAGAATGACTCACTCTTCGGGCTTCCTTGAAACTTAGGAATTAGGGGAATTTTGGTTCATTCAAAAATGAGGGATTTCAGTACATTTCAGCCGTGGGTCTGAAATCATTGGGCGATGACTAAGGAATTAATTAGGATTAATTATATGTATTATATATATACACGTAAATGTGTCAGAGTAAGCACCAGAAAACACATGACTTTGGGGTCAAATGGGGTAAAAAAGAGGTGATTGGTTTTCTGGGTTTGAAGCAAGTGGTCTTGCCAAAGGTGTCATTGTAGGATTCCTGGAAATGAGCGTTGTATTTGAAGCCTGCGTAAAGAGTTTAAAGGCATGAAATACAGAGCTGGCAGTAATGGAGTGAGCAAGGCAGAGGAAGGGATCAACCCCAGAGAGAGAGAGAGAGAGAGAGAATGGGTAGAAGTTCAGAAAAACGTTGAAGTGGAAAAAAGAAGCCTCTTTCTCAGGAAACAGAAGGTCATGTGTCAGGGCCTAATGATGGGTCTGAGTGCTCGGGAGCAGTGGGACAGGGGTCAGGGTGGGGAGCCATCCCTGGGGAGTGCTGCAGTTGTCAGGGCTGTTTCTCACAAGCAGGACTGTTGGCTGGGTTGGGTTTACAGCAGGAACTCTGTGGGGTTCCCCCAAAGTATCGTTGCAACATTTGCAGAGGCTTTCAAACAGTAGGGAGGTAAAGTTGATTCAAGTCATAAAGAAATAAGGTGGTGATGGGGAGGGACACGATCACAGAGTAGAGAGTGAAGACTCCATAGTGAGGAAGGAAGAACAAGGGACAGACTGTGTCTGACTGCAAATTAGCAGTGTTTGTTCTAATCTAATGAGCAAACGCAAAGGAATGGTAGCTAATGGGCTCAATGTAATGTTAGAAATCCTCGTGGGCCATATGAGCGGATTGCAGTGTGGCTCTGAGGTCAGACACGGAGAGACGGTTGTGACCCCTGGTAAAACTGCACACTTATTCTTAGTTTAGTTGTGCGGAGCACAGTGCGAGCTAACATTGTGGTGTTGGTTCTCCTCAAAGCACACACGTGTGCTGATCTGCGGAGCTCACACGAGTGTGCTGATCTACGGAGCTCATTTGCATTTAACAAGATGTTTTTCTAAATATCTAAAATTTACTCTAATGATGTCCTGGCTCCAGAAGCCTGTGATCCTAGCAGTGAGAGACTCAGGCGTGATGATCACAAGTTCAAGGCCTGCCTGGGTTGTGGAGAAGTTCAGGGTTGGCCTGGAAAGCTTGCTGAGTCCTTACCGCAAAATAAAAAGTGAAAGAAGGGAGGGGGTGGTGTCGGGGTGGAGCTCAGGGGCAGAGTACTTAGTTAGCCTTGGAATCATGTTCTACTTTCCCTGAAAAAGATTGATTAAAAGTCATTTTTAGGATAAGGCCATTTTAAAAATGTTTATTTACTTATTATTATTATTTAGACCCATTACTTTTTATTTAGGGCCATTATTAGTTATTATTTTTTATTTAGACTCATTATTAATTATTATTTTTTTATTTAGACCCCTTTAGGGAAACTTTCTGAGACCTCCTTAGTGTGGTTTTCAGTGATGTAACTGTCTGAGTCCCATCTGTCATATTGTGATACTCCCCCGTCCCCCCCCCGCCCCTTATTTTTATAGGTGTAGATACTGGCAGATTTTTAAAAGCAGCCAAATCCTGCCTCCATCCTAGAAGAGCCTTTTCAGTGATGCTGACATAAGCTGTGTGGTTTCATAATCTTGTATTTCTTTGCACTTTTATAAATGAAATTAATGCAAACCCCGATGAAGAAGTGGTTGTTATACATAGCCAGGTCATTCTTTAAGCAAAAGCCCTTTTAAGGCTGGCATCGAGGACAGGACTTTAACCACGGTTAATGTAATGTGCCGAACAGTGAGTTTTACTAAGTTGCCAGGGTGCATAGCTTTGGCTCACCTCCCTGCATGCACAAGCACAAGCACATGCACACACACACACCTTCCTTCCCCCAGGCTCTCACAGCAATTGTTGAAGTGCCAGACATCATCAGCCGATAAGATAAGAAGCACGTGGTCCCGTGGTCCCTGGTGCCATCAGCAGGGTCCCTGCTGGCCTGCTGACGCACACAGTCCTCCTCTGATGTCAAAGGGTTGATAAGTAGCTGCTTGGCTCCGATCCTGAGTGTTGTGCCAGAGCAGAGTCTTTGTCTCAAAAGCGGCTCTGCTGCATTTTTTTTTTTTTGGATCGCTCTTGAGTAGGCCAGAGTCCTGTCTGCTTAAATGCTTTAGTCTTATTTATGAATGATTTGGCAGAAATAGTATCAGCAAAGCTCCGTCTAATGCAGTGCATGGCCTGTGACTTTTTTCCCGCCATCTGTAAGGTTCACATTGTGGATATGCCTGTGTGAGGGTGAGAGATTTGATGTTAAGGGTGGCCTGGAAGTTCCCAGGAGAAGAAATGGCTACACCCTGGCGTTTACCCTCCCGTTTTCTGAAATGGATGAAGGGAAGCGTGAGCTGGTCCAGAGCGGGATTACCTCAGCTGCCGTTGCCCCAGGGCAATCTGTTGACCTCAGCAGTCTGACTGTGTTCACACCAGAAGATGAGGGCAGATCCCCTGAGACTGGCTGCCTGCCACTGCTGGTGGTGACCTGCTGGGCCCGATGCTGAAAACACGGCCTTCAGCCACATTGTCACAGTAATAGTGATGTCTGAGTGGGACCGTATCTTGTAACTGTTTGCTTGGCCATCTGAAGGCCTCATTCTGACACCCGGGCACCGGTAACTTTACAGTTACCTAGTTAGAAACGGGCATGCATGGCGCTGCTGCTGGGAGGGAAGAGAGACCTGGAAACCAGTTAGCACATTAGGTACTGACATTATCAGTTGCTCACCTCACCTCAGCCACATTTACCAAGTTCTTCGTTATCCTCAAAACATCAGCCTGGAAACACTCACTAGTTGAAAACGGCTGTCCCTGAGAACTGTGGACTACAGTATAAAGCACACAAATTCACATACCCATTTAGGACCATGGAGAATAGTGAAATGTGCACTTGAGGAACGACAAAGGTAGCAGTGTTAAATGTCCTTATTTTATTTGTTTATTTTTTTTTTGAAAGAAACACCCCAGAAATTTGTTTTGAGAATGTAGAAATATCACTGACCTCGCAAGAGCTACTTTTCAGGTGTGGCTTTTTTATCAAGGCTGCTTTCATAAGCAATATAGTGGTATGTCTTTATTAACTAAGTACAAATTATTTTTATATTGGTTTTAGTAATCGCTGACACTGACTGAAAGCTACGTTAAGCAGTTTTCATCTGTGGTACTTAAAAACAGTCACTTGAGGGCCGGAGAGATAGCACCGTGGTTAAGAGCACTGACTCTTCCAGAGGAGCCAGGTTTGGTCTCCAGCACTTACTTATTGGCTCATAGTCATCTGTAACTGCAGTTCCGGGGGATCCAGTGGCTTCTTTTGACGTCAGTGGGCAGCAGGCATATATGTGAGGCATACGTATACATGTAGGCAAGCATTCATACCGATTAATAAAAATAATTTTTAAAACTCCATGTTGTCTGTATTTCCCAGGTGAGGAATTTGGGATACAGGAATGGTAGGTGAGTCCGATCATCTGTCTTCACACTTAGTGGAGGGCGGGGTGTTTGGCAGCAGCAGAGGGCCCCAGAAGGAGTGATCTCAAGTGCCTCAGATCTGTGGGGAGCAGGAGGATGGGTACTGCCAATGGCCTGGCATGACTGCATTATGAAGCACAGCCCTACCTTTCCAAAAATACAATGAGGAGACCCCTCACGTCCTGTGCCAACAAGTCTAGTCATTGTGCAGTGCCCCCGGCAGGTGCTGTGGCTCCCAGGCATAGGAAGGCTTTTCATACCGGCTCATGACTGGCTAGTCTAGTGCTCAGCCTTGAGTTCCTAGGGTTTCTGACAGAATTTAGAATTTCATGGTGCTTGCTCTCCCAGTGTTTTTAGATGCGTTGCCAAAGATCTGGTTAAGAAAATATCATCTGTCTATGTGTGTTTAGGTGGGTGAGCCAAGCAGAAGTTTGCAGGTCAGTTCCTGTAGGCTTAAAAGTCTTGCATGCTAACAACTCCATTCACAGTGCGTACAGCCTTCTGCTTGGTGGACCTGCCGTCACAAGCATGCTTTTGCAGAGATCCCACGAATGGGGTTCCTGGGAGTAATGAGGTGCTTCTGCGTGGTCATGGTTTTATTCATTCATTCCATGTCGAGGTGCTGATGAATGGTGGTTGTGGCAGCACAGATGTCCCTCCTTGCTACATTTGCATTCTGTGTTTGCAGACTTGCTTAGTCACTGAAATACACCGGTAACCCGAGACTAAATCCTTGCGGCGGTTCTGTGGTCATTCATAGCTGTGCATGTGTAGACTGTGTGATGCTTGGCTGGAAAAGTGTACCCTGAGAAGCCACTGCCTCTGGTGGGGGCCGCGGCGCCCTGTGCTGATTCAGAACGTAGCTATGACTAACTGAGGATGTCTAGGCGCTGGGATGAGGAGATTGAATGAGAGACTAGTTTGTGCTTTCAAAGGCGATGCTAATGGGGACAGCCCCAAGTCAGTGTTTAAGGAACCAGTGTGCCCTATGCCCCTGTGTGACAGTGTTCTCTCAGCAGGTCTTGAAGATGCCTTCCTGTTGTGTGAGATGCCAGTGACTAACTTTATTAAAGAAAATCGACCTGGGCATGGTGGCACATGGCTGCAGTTCTGCTTGAGAGACTGAGGCAGGAGGTCATGAGTTGAAGCCTGTCTGAGCTATGTAGGGATTTCTCTTAATAAAGAAAACAACAACAAAAATCATTTTCTAAAATCAGCTTGGACTTGAAAATGTTACTTTTGAAAACATCGTTCCTTTAAGGAGATGAATGTAACGTAGCAGTGTGGAGTTCTGAGCTTAGGTGGCTCTGTGTGAGGATGCAGGGCACTGTGATGTGAGCTCCCCTGCTTCTGCTCTGAGTGGCTGGACCTGTCCTCAGGTGGTAGGAGTGCCACCGCCTCACATTTGCAGGATCAGATGCAGGCCAGCTTGGTAGCCCTCATGTCTGCCTACCCATTTTCTAGTTGTTAAAAAGCTTCTTCTAGAGGCCGAGCAGATGGCCCACAGGGGAAAGCGCTTCACAGGAGGGCGAGAATTCAGATCCCGGCACCCAGAGGAATTACCCGGCAGGCGGCAGGCATCGTGGCCCACCTGTTCTCCCAAACTTGGGAGGGGAGGATAAAGAACCAGCTGGCTAGCTAGCTGGATTGGCAAGTTCTGGGTTCAAGTGTGGGGCTTCTGGCCTCCACATGCACACACATCCACATGCCTCCCCTCACATACTAGTGTGCCTGCACATACCTGCAGATATGTGTGCACACTTACATGCCACAGACCTAATATTTTTTTTAAAAGAAAGTTCATATTGTCCTTTAAAGCCATTTTAGAAATTAGCATGAGTTTTAATCAAAAAGGAGGATTAGCTAAATTGTATTTCTTGGAGATTCACACGTTGAAGTCCTGATACCCAATACTTCAGCATGGAATTCTCTGGAGACAAGGCCTTTGAAGAGACAATGAGGAGGTCTATGTGAGGCCTAGGGAGCAGAGGTCTTCTACCCAGTCTGAGAGAATTCTAAAGGTGGCCCTTGAAAGCTCATGACCCTTTTTGAGATAGATGTCACCATGGACCCCCGGTTGCTCTGGAACTAACTGACCAGGCTCGCCTTGAACCAGTGGGGGCCCAGCCTGGGCAGCCTATGGGAATCTGAAGGGGAGAAGGTGTGGTCACATGGCAAAGGGGTAGCAGAGAAGCACGGTGGGCTGAGAGAGTTAGTGGGAGACTTTGGGAAGCAAGGGTCAGTTTGGAGTCTCAGAGTGTTGTAGGCAGAAGCGATGATGCTGAGCGTGTGTGCATTTTCATCTTCAGAGTGAAGTCAGAGGCGTGGAGAGTGATATATTTTTTTTATTTTAGACAAAGGGGGAAAATATAAGGATATTTTATTTATGTTGTAATAAATAAAGCTTGCCTGAAGATCAGAAGGGCAAAGCTAAGCCACTATAGGTCAGGCAGTGGTAGCAAACACCTTTAATCCCAGGATTTGGGAGACAGAGGCAGATGGATCTCTGTGAGTTAAAGGCCATCCTGGTCTACACAAGTTCAATGCCGAAACAGATCCAGGTGGTGGTGGCTCACCTTTAATCCCAGTACTAAGGAGTCACACACCTTTAATCTCAGCAGTAAAGGGAAAATAAAATGGGAGGAGAGGTTCTGGCCGCTTAGTCTGTAGTCGCCCAGCATTGTGGAGGGAAGACTTCTCTAGAGGCTTGACTGCTTTGCTTTTCTGGTTTTCAGGTTGAACCCCAATTTCTTTCTCTAGGATTTATTATTCATGTTACAGGCGTATCTGCTGGTAACACTGAAGGGAAGAAGCATGACAGACTTGAGGTCTGTCCTGGTGACCAAGTGACAGTTGTGAGGCCCGGGAAGGGGGTCTGGCTCCACAGCTGAAGAAAACAGGCATTGCCCCTGTCCTGTTAACTTGTGGTGCCAGCTAGAGGCCTGACAAGGGGACCACCCACTTGCCCACTTTGTGCACATGTTAAAAGAGGTTTTTAAATGAAAACTACCATGTTCTGAGTGACCCCCCCCCAGATGGCTCATGGATCGGATCGGAGTAAGCTAATTGCCGAGTTCTTTTATAATACAAGGAGACTTTACAACAGCACAGAGTTGCTGTTAGGTAGTTCAGAGTGTTAGCTACCAGGATGCGGCTTGCCTGGCTCTCTGCGAGCTGTTCTGTTTGAGAAGAGCCCAGTGTCTTCCGGCTAAAGTACAAACCTGAAGGTGGTTCCAGCCCAACACCAAATTGTTGTTAATCATCCAATGCAGTTTTCATTTTTGTTTTGTCTGATTTTAAAAAAGCAGCTGCTCTTAGGAACAAAGGCCAGAGACTGTAAAGAGGAGGACAGCCCCTCACTGTTTAGAGCAGGAGAGGGTTGGAGTTAGGCACCCCATAAAAAGATGTGCTTATGTCCTGAATGCCGAATCTGTGAGTGCTCCTGTTTGGGAAAGGGCCTTGGCAAACGCGGCCAGCTGTAGGGTCTTCCGCTGGGATCATCTGAGAGAGGCAGTAGGGTGTGCCTTAGGGGAACAGGCAGTGGCTGCAGAGGTGAAAGTTTTGGCCCCAGGTCAAGGGCTGGATTCCTCTCAGAGCCCCCATCATGTGAGAAAATTTTCAGCTAGAACAGTGAGCCGGGAGGGGAGAGTACTTGCTCATTCTGAAACCCACTGTGATGTGCCCACAAACCAAGGCTAGACTCAAACCCAGGCTCTGCCAATGACTGCCCCGTGTTCTTGGGCAGATCTCTGTGTGAGGACTTTCATCAGGAAAGGGAATTAGAGGAACTGTCCTATCTACCATTATGGTTCATTGCAATCCGGTGGGCTAACTCCTCCATGAAGCCTTAGGGAACAGTGATAAAATCCCCTCTGAATAGTCTAGAGGGGTGTTGGCTCCGCTTGTAAGGTTCTGGTCAGGCTTAGTTCACCTGGGCAGCTATAACGAAGTAACCTTGGACTCAGGGACTGCTGAACAAACATTTCTTTCTTGTCGCCTGGAGCCAGGAAGTCCAAGGGCAGGAACTGGCAGACTCCGTGCCTTGTGAGGACCTGCTCCATTCAGAGCTGCTGCCGTCTTGTTGCCTTGTGAGACCTCTCTGATAAGGGTACGGTCTCATCCACCCTCCTGACCAAACCACCCCTAGAGGCTCCCTCCCGATTACCATCACCGGAAATTAGGTTTTAACATATGCATTTTCAAGGACGGAACATTCAAATCGCAGCAGAGACTCAAAGGCAGTGACATCAGTAGAGAAGCAGGCAGGAATCTGCTCACCCGGCAGTCACACAGTCCTCGTTTCATTCCTACCAAAGAAGAAGAAAGATGAATGATTTCTCCACGTGGAACACAGGACCAAGGGTGTCAGCAGTGTGGACAGTTAGTTCGCTATGCATTTCAGTCATCAAAGAGAAGAGGATATCTCAGGGGAAATGTGTTCTCTGCTGGTATTGTCCAGTAGAGGCAGACTATGAAGCATGGGCTGGGTGAGTGTGCATACCTGTAATCCTGACCCCCCCCTCCCCCAGAGGTAGAAGTTAGAGAGTCGGGAATTCAAGGCCTGACTTGGCCACGTGATGAGTCCAAGGGCTATGTGACCCTATCTCAAAAATGCTAAGAGTCAAAGATGACAGTTTGGAAAGTGTGTGAGATTTTAATAATAAACTTGACTTATAATTTTAATTTGTAACTAATATATAATTACCTAGTTAGCTAATTTACATCTTAAACTTGTGTTGCTGCTTTCAAGGTTCACAGGGTCTTTTGTATTGGAAGCCGATTGCTTCTTGGGTGTGGCCAGTTTTCGGGCTTGGCCTTTGCTAATGGGCTCAGTGGGTGCAACCCTGCAGATACCAGAACAAGGTTCTCCCATGCTATATCCCCTGCAGATACCAGAACAAGGTTCTCCCACTCTATATCCCCTGCAGATACCAGAACAAGGTTCTCCCACTCTATATCCCCTGCAGATACCAGAACAAGGTTCTTCCACTCTATATCCCCTGCAGATACCAGAACAAGGTTCTCCCACTCTATATCCCCTGCAGATACCAGAACAAGGTTCTCCCACTCTATATCCCCATGCAGATACCAGAACAAGGTTCTCCCACTCTATATCCCCTGCAGATACCAGAACAAGGTTCTCCCACTCTATATCCCCTGCAGATACCAGAACAAGGTTCTCCCACTCTATATCCCCTGCAGATACCAGAACAAGGTTCTCCCACTCTATATCCCCTGCAGATACCAGAACAAGCTTCTGGTTGTGTTATTTTGCTTTCCATTTGGTTTGTTTTAAGTTTTTTCTTTCCAGAAAGTGTCTCTGGTTCTTGGAGTATACCCGTCCAGCGTCCTAGCAATTGCCTTTGTTTCCTGACAGCCTGGTCCTTTGAGGGCGTTAGACCTAATACATACATAATTCCTTAAGGAAACCTTGCTCAGTGATGCTCTGTGATGGGCAGATGTTAGCAAGATAGCGGCTTGGCTCTGGAAAAATTAAGCTGATGTCCAAGTGGATAAACAGCTCATTAATAGTAAGAGCAAATCAAAGAGGGAGGGATGGGCAGGATCCAGGATTTGGCTTTGAATCAGGAGCCACATGAGTCTGGGTTCTTTGTCTCAGGACCCATGTCTAACCGAGGAAAATCTAATGAACGGTAGCTCACGAACACGGAGTTCTTTTCCTTAAAAGTCTTGTTATGGGTGTGCCCAGGCTGTGGGGAGATTGAAATGCTCTCATAGTGGCGTGGTGACCAGACACCTAGGGAAGGAGAGCGCAAACAGAGGCACTGTGCCAGCGGCGTTGGCAGGCTTGAAGGCCTACAGAGGATGATAAACTTTTCTCGAAATAGGTCAGTTTTTCTGAGTAGTAGTTTAACACCAGTTAAACCTAGCTATGGAAGCCGATTGGATTCTAGCACTCACTGCTAAGCCCCAGCTTCCCTGGTTGGAGAATGAGGCCTGATGATAGTGCTTCCCAAAGCCCGACGCTGGCCTTCTTGGACACGGCCTGCCCCAGTGCGCCACAGTTCCGCAGTGCGCCACAGTTCCGCAGTGCGCCACAGTTCCGCAGTGCTTATGCTTTGCCTCATTCTTTCCTTCTGTGCAAGCGTGTGTCCTTCATAGTATTGTCCTGTGCAGTAGGGGTCCCATTGTGTAAATACTCTAAGGTATCCTTTGGTTCAGTTATTGATGAGTATTTGGACACTTCCAGGTTTGTGTTCTGTCTTTCTGTCTGTCTGTTTTTCTGGTATAGTTGTCTGGATGACCACATAGGTGTACAAAGCATTTCAGAGGGGAAGAATGCTCAGCTTGGAGGCTATCTTTGGGATTGTCTGTAGTAGATGACAAATGTTTCTACAACATGCCAAGGCCCTGCTACACAGTTGAGGTATAAAGCCCCCTTAGTCCCAACTTCATGTGGGGTGCCGCGCACTTCTGGCTTGCTGAGTTTCCCACGTTCAGTCCCATCGTGTTGTCCCTAGGCATGGATTGTAGCAGCTGTGTGCGGCTTCTCAGACCCAGCAGCTCTGGGCTCCTCAGGTGCTTTGTTCTCTAGAAGTTTCTCCCTGTCATTTTGCTTGGCCCTGCCATGAGTCAGCTCTCCCGGGAGCATTTTCTGGCCTCCATCTCCAGGCCTTGGCCAAGTCTGTTGCCTTTGCCAGAGGCCAGCCCTCTTCTCACCCAGCCTTCATTGGTTCTTGAGACCCAGTTCAAAGGTCACCTCTTCCTTCATGCCCCCTGTCCCCTCCCTACATGCTGGCTTTCTACACCAATGTTTCTGACTCCCTCACCAGGTTCTGGACTCTTTGGTGAGGACTGCAGGGGCTGTTTAACACTTTATTTCTCGTATAGCTTAGCACATGGTGCCTTTAACTTCCCTGGCTTCTAATAGTCTCTTATCTGTTAGCTATCATAGAGATAGCTAACCACTGCTGCCCCATCTTGACCCAGTGAAAGTAGTGAGCGAACAGTCAGCCAGCACATGAGGGGGAGACCCTCTCTGCATGCCCACTGTGTGCTTTTGATAACCGGAGTTGTGTTGTTTGGAGGGAAAGTTCTATAACCTCCTGATTTCAACCTACAGCTTATGTCATTGTAAAACTACCAGGCCAGGCCACGCCAGGCAAGCTGTCCGGGTCCTCAGCCCTCGGACACTTACTAATTATTTGACCTTGGAGAACATTTTTATTCTGTGCTTAGTCATCTGACTCGCAGAGTGAAGAAACAGGAGTCACCGGGAGAGAGGAGGACAGAGAGGAGTGGAGATGGGGGAGAGGGAGGATTAAATGCTGTAAGGATTGTACTCTCCCCAGATAGAGCTGGGTCCTCTGTAAGTGACTAGCCTGTGAGCACTGAGCAACTGCACTTTCCCGGCTAACAAGTGCTTTCTGTTCTGTGTCCGTCCAGAGGGTGAGTTGCCTTTCCTACCACATACCATGAGGTAGTTTAACCCCAGAGTCTTCACTGCCCTGACTGAAAAGCAAGGATCATTGTAACAAAGCCTCCTGTGTACTGCCTCCTACCGGTTACCGAAAAGGAGAGGTGATATGTTGAACAGAAGCTGGACCTTAGCTGTCTTAGGATGTCTGAGATGCTGGACACACAGAAGCACTCAGATGCATCGGGGCTGGTCTCCCGTTTCGTGGATTATCGCCGATGCACCTTCGCTGATACACAGCTGCGTCTGGAGCCAATGCTACCATTACCTTCCTTCTCCTTGTTCTTGAGCTCACATCAGCCCTCTATATCTGTAGAGAATATGTAGCATACCAAGATCATGTATGTAAGATAAGGTTCATGAGTATATGAAGTCACTATTTTTTCTTCCCAATGAATTTAAAGTATGTCATGGCTCTTAGCATCTTCTGTGGTTGATCAGGTTGTACAGTTGATCTCACCAGTTCCTGGTGATGCCAGTGTAGATGGACCTGCCTTGGATCATGGGATGGCACGCATGTGCATGCAGAGCACATGCCATGTGGTGACCAGTAGCAACCAAGCCTCTGGCTTCCTGCCAGCTGTGCTTCTTGTTACTGTAGATGCACCCCTACCAACACAAAGGTCTACCGTAAAGCCACGTATATCACTGCTGACTGCGTTCAGGGTCAGCAACCATCGCAGTGTGTACGAGGGTGCAGGCATTCTGCTGCCTCTACCCAGGGAGAAGTGCCTCACGTGCTGTGTCTCAGAAGAAACCCTTAGTGAGCAAGGCTGCCATGACTTTATTATGCTAATCTATTCAAATATTTAGCTTTAGATTTTTCTTTTCTTTTCAGAATACTTCCAGGAAAACATGAATTTATTTTTAGGATGAAAATGGTTAAGAAGATAAATTTAGTGTGTAATTATTCACTGTACAGATAACTTTTCTAGAACATTCTGTGAACCCAGATGCAGTCTTTAAGACCTAACCCTGGTTTGTCAGACTTTGCATTCATTTGTGCTTTGATTTGGTGAAACTTTTGGTAGCAGCTGGCAATCAGGTGGTGGAACAGGGTGGTGATGCCCTGGAGTCACTAGGTTCCTGACTCATCCCCATCTCAGTTAGTTATGAGCTGCCCATTCATTAGTTAAGATGCCAGTCAGATGATTTGGATCTGAAGAGGAAGCTCTCCTCTTACTCTGATGAACGCGCCAGGTATTCAACAAAATGACCCTGCCTGTCTGATCAGTCAATAAACTGCATTGCTGATCAGAACGGCGACGTTCAGTAAGTGGGACAGAGAAATGTGAAAAGCAGGGTCCTTCTCGTGGACTTGAACAGTTCTAACGAACAATTCAGACCTGGCCTCAGGCCCCCCCCCCCCCCAGTCTGAGTGGACCCACTGCATGGCGCTGCATCTCTCTGCCGGCACTATGTTTACTTCTGTTCCTCATGAGAGCGAAGACCTGAAAGCATGTTGTCCGTGTGTGTTTACATGTATGGCTTAAGGCTTTAACATGTTGGGTTTCACATAGCCACCATAGGCACAAAGTATAGTAATTCTCCCATCACAAGGAGATGTCTTTTATCGCGACAGCTGTCCTTCTTCAGCCCACGACTCTCTGATGCTTCTCCGTTGTCATCGTTCTGTCTTTTCCAGAAAGCCTGTGAGTGGAATCAGAATCGTGTCATTTTCTGAGCCTGGCTGCTCTCATTTAGTGGGATGCCATAGAGCGCCATCCATGACGTTGCGTGTGTCAGCCTGTGTGTGGCACTGCTAGGTGGCATCTGCTGGGCTCCTCTCAGCCCAGCGTTGAAGGACTCGAGGTTGTTCCTAGCACAGGATGATTCCGAACAGAGCTGTATTAAATGTTCTCATCCTAATTTTATTAATCATCTGTTTTCATTTCTTAGGAGTGGCATTGCTAGGTCATAGGTAATTCGTTCAGACCGCCACAGTGGCGGCATCATTTTGCGTTTCCGCTAACGGGGTCTGAGAGGCCCTGCTTGCTTATCAGGTGTCCACTTGTGAAATCAGTTCTGATGGGTGGAGCGGCATTTCACAGTGGCTCTGATTTCCCAGCTTCCCGTGGGCTTTTGTGTGCTTCCTCTTTGTCATATTTTGGATGTGTCTCTTCAAGTATCGACCATATATTAATTGTCATGTTTGTCTTCTGTGGATTATTTTTCAAGTTCATTGTATATTCTGGATTCAGATCCTTTGCAGGTAAGTTCACTGAATCTGTAGCTTGTATGTCATTCATACAAAGTTTCTTCCACAAAGGCTGTGCACTCAGTTTCGACACTGCATAATTTATACCTATTTTCCCTTTTCGCTTTGGTTGTGTTAGGGCTGCCTTGGGTGGTTTATTCCACGTTGCCTTCACTTTGTTTGTTTGTTTTGGTTTTGTTTTTTCAAGACTGGGTTTCTCTGTAGCTTTGGATCCTGTCCTGGAACTTTCTCTTGTAGACCAGGCTGGCCCTGAACTCGCAGAGATCCACCTGCCTCTGCCTCCTGTGCTTCATTCAGAGAAGTTGGCTTTATTCAGAGAAATCATTTGTTAGCTTTCCATGTCTATGACCAAAATCCCTGACAGAGGCAACTTAAGGGAAGAAGGACGAAGCTATTAGGAGTATCCTTCATGAGGGCTGAGTGTGGCAGACACAGTGGGCAGGGATCAGGAGGCGGGGCTGCGGCAGCCAAGGTGAGCCTCTTCTCACCCTCTCCCTTTAGAAGTCTGCTTTTCTTTGTTGCTTAACAATCTTAAGTTTTGCTTATATTTTCTTTGCATTGTTTGGAATTTCTCAAGCTCCTTGGATGCTCTGGGCAAATCGTCTTCCTACCTTTTCTTCCCTGGCTCTCCTGGGACGAAGCTGTGCTCTGCTGTAGGAGGCGGCTTTCTGCGGGTCTCCATTCTCTTGCCTTCTTCCCAACCTCAGCCACTTGAAACATAGTTGTCTTTGACTTCAGACATGGCTGCTGTTTCCCGTGAGCACTTGCTGATGCAGTTGTCCGGAGCCGCTTGCCTTTCAGTCCCTGTTCTCTTTGGTGCTAAGGTGTTTGACAGCTTCCTGTAACAACTGTGCCTGCGCGCTGGTTCTAGTTATTAGAACAGTGACCTTCTGGTTTCCACTCACCCCTTGCCTCTCATTTCCCTTATTTCCGAGTGTACAGAAGGCAGTTGACTTAAACTCTGCATGTGAAGCCTGGTGCTTTCCCACAGACAAAGAATTCCCATCGGCGTCTGTGAGCAGACAGCGCCATCTTCCTTACACACTTCATGGGTTCTGGTGAGCAGACAGCCGGGTCTTCCCTTACACAGGAGTTGGAAAGTTGTTTTGATAGTCAACAATCGATTCTCTGCAGTGTTATTTCTTGCTGTAGGTTGTAGCTGTTTATTTGTTTAATGAGTTTGCTGATCTGTTTTGTAAACTGTTTCACAAAGTAACTTTTAAATTCCGTCTTTGTCCTGTAAGGTCTCTTAAGTCTCCATTAGTTTCATGTTGTTGAGCTAGTGTGTTAGTAGTGTGTTGCGTATCTGAGAGAAGATGACTCAGTCAGTACAACACTTCCCCTGCCAGTGTGAGAAATTGAGCTCCATCCCCAAGTGTGACCTGTGCCTTCATCCCAGCACAGGGAGGGGGAGACAGGCAGATCCCTGGTTGTCCATAGGCTTCTGAACCATACACACCCACCCACAAACACACACACAAACACATGCCTTCATCATTTTCTGTGAGATAGAGGAGTGGAAAATGAACAGTGAACAGAGTCGAATTCTTTTCTTCCCTGCTGTAACTTCTACTTCCTGTTCTCACTGAATTTAAAGAGAGCATTTGTCAGTTTAAATTCTCAGGAGTAATTCCTGAGCAAGTGTGGGGCCCCAAGGCATGGGTGAGGTTTTCTCTCTCTCTCTCTCTCTCTCTCTCTCTCCACCCCCCCACCCCATCCCTGTGTCCAGAGTCCCACCACTAGTCAGTCTCTCTTTTTACCCATTTGAAGCACGATTAATAAAAATTCAGATAGAGAAATTGGAGTTCAACCTGAAGATCCGAAAGGCAAAACAAGTAGCCACTGGCTCTTACCTCGACCTCAGTCCGAAATGGCGATCCTGCCTCCAGGAATCTCAGAATAAGACTGTGTCTATGAGCTGTCTCCTCCCATCTTATATTCCTCTCTAGGGCTGGGATTAAAGGTGTGTGGTACCACTGCCTGGTCTGTAAGACTGGCCACTGGGGCTGTTTTACTCTCTGACCTTCGGGCAGGTTTTATTTATTAAAACACAAGTGAAGTGCACTCCACCCCTCCCAGGGCTCCAGCGTCTGCACTTTCTTTCATCTGCAGTCACCCCATGGGCAAGAGTGGATTTTTTTTTCTTTTTGGCTTTTCAGTGTTTATTTTAAAAAAAATACTTATTTTTATTCTTTTTTTCACTTATGTGTATATGTGAGTATGTGTCTACCACAGTTCTGTGTGTGACTTCCGGGGCCAGAGGAGGGTCCTGGAGCTGGAGTTATATGCAGTTTAATGTGGGTGCTGGGAGCCAGATCCTGGTCCTATGGAAGAGCACACTTACCCACTGAACCTACTCTCCAGTCTCCCCAAAGGTTTTTTCTTAGGCACCTACTAGCCTGGGAATTCTAAGTTGGGTGAAACAGGTGGTACACCCAATGTCTGTTCTTAGGTAGCCCTCAGATGGCTCAACCCAGGCAAGAAGAACAAAGTCTGCTTGCTACCCTAGAAAGCAGACACCAGGGTCCCATCCTGAGAATGCGCTCTGCCTTCTTCCAGACTGTGATGGATCTGGGCTTTGGGAGAACAAGGGGCTTTTAAATCCTTGCTTTGCCTGAGTTGATTTCTGATTGTTCTCTTAGGTCTGAATGTTATGAGAGTCATCGTGACTTCTCCCCAAGGAGCTTTCTGAAGTATCCAGAAGACAAAAAAACCATTTAATTTAAATGATCTTTTAGTTTAAAACACACACGTGCACACACACGTGCGTGTGCAAGTACACACACACACGCATACACTTCTGTGTAACCTTCGGCACTAAACTAAAGCCCTTGTCCTGAGATAGTGACATAGTATTCTCAACCAGTCCCAGTGCACTCCACAGGCCCCCTGACCATCACCGAGGGGCTGAAGACGGCTCAAGTCTCTGTGCAGTTAGACTGTAATAGAGAGAGTGTCTCCCCAGATCCCACTCTCATCTCGCTCCCTCCCTCGCTTACAAAGCCAGGTCTGCAGTGATTTATGAGGCTCCCTTCCTGCTGACTGGTGCTGTGTTCTCTCCACTGACTCTCACCTGTGACCACAGGATGTGGGTGGTCGAGCCATGGGATGCGCTGACGTCGTAGCCTTAGGATTTCCACACGTCACGCTTTCTGAAACCTGGAATCTGAGCTGAAGGCAGTCAGTCTGGTGTGCATCCGAGCGGAAGTCTGCCCTTGTTTGTTTTCCTTTCTCGGTGTCTCCCCGACCTCTCAGTAGATACTGTGCTATGAAAGAGCAGCGGAACTTTGACCTGCGGTCGGAGAACTGTTACTGCAAGCTTAATTCTAGCTTCCGCCGCGCTCTCGCTCTCTCTCTCTCTCTCTCTCTCTCTCTCTCTCTCATCTTTCTTTTTGTTTTGTTTTCCTGGGTGCTGAGCATCAAACCTAGGCCCTGTCCATGCTGTAATTAATTATTAAGGAGGTTGGGGGAGGGATAGTTAATTCTGCCCGGCTGTGAGGAAGCCTTGACTTAATGTTAAAGATTTCTAATCTATAAATGGAGGACACAATAATGATCTATGAAATGCCCACATGCTTCTCATCAGTTGCTTCACTATGTGGGATTTTAATTTAGAATATGTTGAGTAGATATGTCTAATGAAATGACAACCTGTTAAATCACGCGATGTGTTTAAGGGTGAAGGATGTGGCTCTTCCTTGTACCCGGGGGCTCATCTGCTTTGCAAGACTCGACTTGGTGAGGACAAAGCTTGTCTACACTAGCTGTAACTGCTGCACGTGGGCACGAGCCAGAGTGAGCAGCTGTAAGCGTTGTTTTCAATTACAAGATCCGAATAGGTTCTGTGCAAGGTTCTATAGAAAATTTACTTCTGAAGTGTCTGTTTTATAAAGATTACCTCTGGGTCATTTCGCTGTGTCCCATCAGGCTGGGAAAGGGTCCCGCTGGCCTGGTTCTCACTGGGGGCTTAGGCGAAAGGCCAAGAAACAGGCCCAGAGCATCTTCCCCCCACTTCCTGGTCCTTTGTGGGAACAAACGCCCTAGCGCTAGAGGCTCTGATGAGTAGTTTGTTCTTCTTGGCTGTCGAGTCCTTGAAAAATCTGTTTGACAATCAAGCTCTAAACACTTAGCCTCCAGGAAGAGCTTGAATTGGGGACTTACATTTAAGGATTCTTGGGAGAGGGGAAGGATTGAAGCTCAGAGATGTGTATTTACTGGAATCACAGTGTCTAGGCCCTTCTGTTTAAACACCTTGAATCACCAAGTGGGAGGTGTGCGTGTTTGTACATACATATATATGCACACATGCACACACACACACACATATATACACATTACAGGTCCCCATTTATATCTTACGTGTAGCTGCGATTTTAAGTCATTCTTTATTTTCTCAGGCATCATTTCTAAATTTAACCTATTCATTTTTTTCTATCTTCAAAAGACATACATTGGTCATTATGTTTGTGTTATGTATATGTTTACATGTGGGCTTAGCATACCCACATATATTGACAAATATATGTGTGTGTATGCATGTGTTGGGGGGGAGAAAAGAAAATTATAGCAAATCTCTTCTTATTTCTTTAACCCCGAAGAGTAGGAATGACTTTTTTTAGGTCAACAATTGAATTCCTGTTCTGTTCCTCATATTTGAACCCTTTCTGCCTCAGTGCTGTCTTCTGTGAAATGGGGGTCTATGGAGAACTCTACATCTGAAGTAGATGTGGAACACTAACATGTGGCACGCTAGCCCTGAAGCTCGGGAGCTGTAGTAATTGTAGTAATGGCTCACACTTCTCCCTATGGGTAGCTGTGTTCCTATAGAGGTGTTGCTTGCTTTCTCTTAGGCTCTGCTCTCATCCCCCTCATTCTGCTCCTCTGTGCTCAGCCTCCTCCATCTCCTGCTCACACACTCTGCTGATGGGTTCCAAACAATTTACACTTGCACTGCAATCTGTGGCAGCGTTTGTGTTTCCACGAGTCAGAGCTGTGATGGTGGATGCATCGTGTCCCCTTCATCCATACTGTCTCTGGCAAGGGTAGTGGTGTGGGTGTGGAAATTCCCTTGTTGTCTGTTTGCTGAGCAGCCTTTCGGGTCTAGGCAGATCCCATTCTGTCTGGGAGGTCTGCCTGTGCAGTGGCTGCCATTTGCCACTCAGTGAGATGGGCAGTGGGAGCCTTTGACCACTCCAGGAGCCAAGAGTTGCTTCTTCATCATGATGTTGGATGTTGGCACCTCCTTGTCTTCCTGCTTTCCATGTAATCGGGAGTTACATTGCTGACCATACTTCTCTATTTATGACTACGTACATGTTTATCTTGTAAATAAGTGTTTCATGCCTTTAAGTTTGGATATATTTCATTTCACATAGTATATTTTTATGATAAATTATTCTGACTGACAGATCATGTACAGTTGTCTTCATATCGTATGAGGAGAAACAGCATTTTAAAGATGTTTTATGTGTATAGGTGTTTTGCCTGAATGTATGTCATAGGTCTGTGTACTACATGTGTGCCTGGTGCCCAAGAAGGCCAAAAGAGGGCATCAGGTCCCCTGGAACTGGAGTTACAGATGGTTGTGAGTCACCATGTGACTGGCTGGGAATTGAACCAGGGTCCTCTTGCAGTGTGGGAAGTCCTTCTGTATATGTGTTGCTTTTATTGGTTAATGAATAACTGTTTTGGCCAGTGGCTTAGCAGAATAGAGCTAGGTAGGAAAACTAAACTGAATGCTGGGAGAAAGAAGGCGGAGTCAGGGAGAAGCCTTGTAGCTGCTGCCAGGGACAGACACCTCTACTGGAGCCCGCAGAAACTTTGCCAGTAGGCCATGACCTTGTGGTAATGCACAGATTAATGGAGATGGGTTAGTTTAGGATATAAGAGTACGCTAGAAATACACTTTGTAGGGACATGGATGGAACAAGAAAAAAAACCATCCTGAGTGAGGTGACCCCAACTCAGAAAGACAAACACAGTATGTACTAACTCATAAGAGGATATTAGATGTAAAGCAAAGGACAACCAGATTACAAGCTACAACTCCAGAGAAGCTATGTAAGAAGGAAGACCCTAAGAGGGACACATGGACAGCCCAGGGAAGGATAATTAGATGAGATCTCCTGGGTAAATGGGGTGAGGAGGGAGTGGTAAAGGGGAGGGAATTGGAGATGGAAACATGAGGCAACTGACTTGTCAAAGGGGAGAGGTATGGAGTGGGAGAGCAATGAAAGAGAGATCTTGATAGAGAGAGCTACTATGGGATTAGGGAGAAACCTGGTGCTAGGGACAGTCCCAAGAATCCACAAGGATGACCCCAGCTAAGACTCCTAGCAATATTTTCTAGAGGGAACCAGAACTGGCCTTCCCCTGTAATCAGATTGATAACTATCCCAATTATCAACATAGAACCTTCATTCAGCAACTGATGGAACCAAATGCAGAGATCCACAACCAAGCCCCAGGCCGAGCTCTGGGAATCCAATTGAACAGAGGGGAAAGGGAATATATGAGCAAGGGAGGTCAAGGTCATGATGGAGAGATCTACAGAGACAGCTGAACCAAGCTCATGGAAACTCATGAACTCTAGACCAACAGCTGTACAACTTCCATGGGACTGAACGAGGCTCTCCATATGTGGGAGACAGTGGTGAAGCTTGGACTATCTTTGAGGCACCTGCTAGTAGCACCAGGGTCTATTCCTGGTGCATGAGCTAGCTTGTTGGAGCCCATTCCCTATGGTGGGATGCCACGCTCAGCGTTAATGCATGTGGGAGAGGCTTGGTCCTGCCCCAACTTAGTGGGCCAGGCTTTGTTGACTTACCATTTGACTTTTTGACTTGCCACTGACTTTGTTGGGAGGTATGAATGAGGGATGAACTGGGAGGAGGGGAGGAGGACTTGGGAGGAGGGGTGAGAGAGAACTGTGCTTGGAATGTAAAATAAAATTAAATTAAATTAAAAAAAAAGAAATACACTTAAGCTATTGGCCAAACAGTATTGCAAATAATATAGTTTCTGAGTGATTATTTCGGGTCTAAGCAGCCAGGCAACGAATAAGCGGCCTCCCCCAACACTCAGGAAGCATCCAGTGTTGGGAGCAAAATGATCTGGAATCTCAACATTTACAGAAAAGAGACTCATTCAAAAGACTATCTATAATTCTATTAAAGAAATATACTTGCTCTGAAAAAATAGTGTTGGGCGAAAATGGGAATTTACATTCTCTTTGCTGAATTGTTCAGAATGAAGTATCCTTAGGCAATCCCAGTCATTTTAGGGCACACACTCACCCACCACACCGGGGGCATGCATGCTGGCATGCTTGCCTGTGCAGGTGTGTGTGGAGGTCAGAGGTCGGTGGATTTTATTTTATTTTTTTTTTTGACACAGGGTCTGCAGTTGAGCCCAGAGCTTGTTGTGGCGCTCCTTAGGCTGCTGGGCTTTCGAGGCCCTAGTACTCACGGTGCAGATAGAAGCTTCCATATCCAGGCTCTAGATGGATGCCTGAGGCCCTCCTGCTTGAGCCTCATTCAACTCTCCAGCTGTTCCCAGTGTGGTGATTCCTTCTGAGCTGCAGATGTGTGTTCCCTATACCATAGAAGTTTCCATGCCGATAACCGAGGTTCAGCAGGTCTAAACCCAGCCTGTTTTCTTTCCCTGCAGTGCCTCTGGTATTTGCTATTCAGTTTTGGCATCATTGGTCACTGTCCCACCTAGAGTCACCTTTGGCATAAGCCCCCTGGCTCGCTGTCTTTAGTTGGTCAGGGCATCCTTTGCGAGGCTCAGACTGCATTAAAGAGACCTTTGATAAAGCGAGGAACGTGTTGCTGTAAGCTGAGCACCAACCACAAAGTGATTGGTTTGCAGAAGGTTGCTAAGCAAACATTTACTAGTAGGGCCTTAGCCTTGAGAACGGATTGCCTCAGCACGCTTGTGTTCCTATGAGTGTGGTCTGACGTAGACGATCTCCTGCAGACTCATTTGACACTTGCACCTCAGCTGGTGTTGTTCATGGGAGACTGTGGAAATTGGGGCTTAGCTGCAGCAAGCAGGTGCCTGGGGTCTGGCTTTGGGAGTTAACCAGCCTGCTCTGCTTAGCCTGTGACCTCAGTTTTGCTACCTTCACTGTGTGGGCCACACCTGCTGTCAGGCCTTCCTGGCAGTGGCGGAGCCTGTGCCTGGAAGCAGAAGACAGAGAGTTGTTCTGTAAGTTGTTTGTGTGACAGAGGAGAAAAAAGTAGCTTGTGTGCCATTATCAGCCTTGCAGTGTGTTCATCTATTTATTTATAGTGTGTTTTTAATTCTGATTCATCCTAAGGCATGGTATATGCCTGATTGTCAGGCCTCAGCATGATTTATAAGCCAAACACTGAGTCAAAGAGGTGTGAATAGTAACATTATCTCATATATTAAGTCTAAAAAATAACATTTCTATATGACTTTATGATCAGACATTTTAAGAAAGTGTGTTTTCCTTCCCTCTCTCCCCCCTCTCTCCCCCTTTCCCTCTGCATCCCCTTCATCCCTCTCTTTTTGAGACTGTGTCTTGCAGTAGAACCCACACTGGCCTAATGTACCGTACAGTGGCCTCAAACTTTTCAGTCCCAGTCACTCTTCCCAGTGCGGGGGTTACAGCCATGTGCTGCCATGTGCGGAAAAAGGTGTGTTTCCCAATTTTTCTGGAAAAAAAATGATTTCATCTCATCCTGAGATTTTCATAATTTTTGATTTTCTTCGTTTCAGATCTGTCAGTCAAGTCTTTTCAATTTTTAACAAGCGAACGAGGTTGTTCCTGGGAATACTCAATGAGAGGGTGTGGGGCTTTCACTTCTAGGGCTCCACAGACTTAAAGGAACGAAAGTGGAGATGAGGCTTTTTTTCTCTTATCTGTGTACACATGGATGGTGACACCTGTCCCTCAGGGTCAGGGCTCCTCATCTGTGTGTACTTGTGTGTTGGTAGGTGTGTTTCCATGGAAATCAGGGCTCCTCATCTGTGTGTACACATGTGTTGGTAGGTGTGTTTCCATGGAAATCAGGGCTCCTCATCTGTGTGTACACATGTGTTGGTAGGTGTGTTTCCATGGAAATCAGGGCTCCTCATCTATGTGTGCATGTGTTGGTAGGTGTGTTTCCATGGAAATTAGGGCTCCTCATCTATGTGTGTACACATGTGTTGGTAGGTGTGTTTCCATGGAAATCAGGGCTCCTCATCTGTGTGTGCATGTGTTGGTAGGTGTGTTTCCGTGGAGGTCAGGGCTCCTCATCTGTGTGTGCATGTGTTGGTAGGTGTGTTTCCATGGAGGTCAGGGCTCCTCATCTGTGTGTACACATGTGTTGGTAGGTGTGTTTCCATGGAAATTAGGGCTCCTCATCTATGTGTGCATGTGTTGGTAGGTGTGTATCCATGGAGGTCAGGCTTCCCATCTGTGTGTACACATGTGTTGGCAGGTGTGTTTCCGTGGAGGTCAGGACTCTTCATCTGCTGTCTTCCATGAGTGAACTCCAGTTCAGTTTTCAATATTCATCTCTCCCTGAACTTGCTGCTCACTGCTGATTGGCTGGACGGGTGCCCAACAAGGCCCTGGCATTCCCCTGCCTCAGTACCTAGTGCTGGAATTACAGGGCTGTGTCACCACAGCTGTGAGTCCTTGTCATCCCAGCTCAGTTGCTTGTGCTCATGCACTTTGCCCAGCGAGCTATCATCCCAGCTCAGGTCAGACTTCTTAAGTAATCATTTGACCCAGGTAGTAAATACCCATAGATGATGGCTGTTGGTCCACTTTCCTTTCTAAACTTAATGTTAAAACCATGCATGCCATGTTTTAAATTTCTGAGTTTATCTGCATGTTTTTATGATGCTCGTTTTGGAGGGCGTCTCCCTTCTTTCTCCAGTTTTCCTTTTCTTCCCTCCCCCACTCTACATTACATTACACACAACCCATTTTTCCTTCTTTCCTCTGTAAATTATTTTAACATGTTCTTAAAACATGGTGTAAGACTGTACAATTTTGTCTCTGTAGGGAGGATTTATTAAACACCTTTTAAGAGACCCTTTATCAAGTGCTGTCCTGAGAACCGAGGCGACAATGACGGATTCCATCCAATGATGGATGGAAAGGCAGTGTGCTTGCCACTTTAAGTGGGGATGAGATTTGACCGACAGGCAAGGTTGCTAGCCCTCTTGGCAGCAGGCACACGTGCCGTGCCCACAAGTTCACTGCCCACGTGGTGGCTGAGGCGTAACGTGTGTTCGAGAATGTTCCATCACGTTGCATTTCAGGTTGTTGTCCTGCGCTTGGGACGTCGTGTCCGATCATTTGAATACGGCTGCGTATTTGATCTTGACTTTGTGACTATCATTATCAATCCGTGTGTCATGCCAATGTAGAATTGATCCGATGCTAGTTTAGAGACTGTTTCTGCCTTTAGCCCAAACTGTTTCAATTTGGTAACCATTTGAGCCAAGTTACCTTCAGCCAGGAGGAGCCGTGCCCAGGCCTGCTAGCCGGGGGCTTTTCTCAGGGGTTCTGGCTCTACTGTTTGGTTCCCACCTGCTCTTACCTCTGACTACAACATCCAGGCAGAGCTCTCATGCTTACCCATCAGCCCTCGGGTTTGTCTCCTCAGCACACATTCACTGCCCCTCCAGCTGGCTGTCACCATAGTCCTGGGCTCTCCTCCCTGGGTGATACTGCTGGGAATTCTCACATGGACTAGCTTTTGGTCAGGCTAATGTAATGGTTAGTCGGGTAATTCCCGTGTTTGACAGGTCTCAGGCACTCGTGACTGCATCTGAAATATGAGCTATTCTGAGATGCTGTTAGATGCTAGCGTACCGCTAGATACAGGTTTCTTGAAAACGGTTATTGCTTTAAAACAGCAGCCTGAGTTTTCCTAGCGAAAGGCATACCTCGGTTTCTGGATAGAGCTGTCAGTCAGTTGCATAGCACGTGCTCAGATCTGCATATCTGTTTTGCCTGTGCTGTGTATGGACACAGTGGGGCTGGGCGTGGCCTTCTCGGGAATGTGACCTGTTTTTGAGTGTACGTCTGCTGATGAAGACCCTTAGTCTGCCACCAGAACTGAGAAGTAGGGGGGTAAGTCCTCCCCACTCTAGACTTCCTGTGGGCTTAATCTTACTCTTAGGAGTTTTCTCAAAAATCAGAAACCTGCCTTCATCTTTACCAGAAATCATAAGTGACAAGTTTGTAGTTAGAGATCCTAAAATGACTTTAATTGCCTCCCTCAGTGGTGTGGGAGGGGCCAGGTAGGAAGGGGCCTTTGATAAATGCAAATAATGGACACTGGAGGCAAGGCCTTTGAAGCTGTGCAGCCCGCAACAGCACACTATACCAGGTTCGGCACTGAGCCTGGGCCAAGCGCCCATTGGGAGGACGTGCCTGTGTGGAACAAGAACGTTTTGACGGTATTTGTGAGAGGCCTAAGCATCACAGGACCTTCGTCTTAGCTTCACTTCCTGCTTTTCTCCATCGGCACAGAGACAGCATCGTTTCTGGTGTCGTTTCCTCTATAACCTCAGGGCTGCCGCGTGCTCATTTCTGCATAAGACTTTGCCTTTTAAAACAACTCCGAAAGAAACCAGCTTAGAGCCCATTAATCCATTCCTGTATGTGACAAGCTTTGAGAAGGAACCATGGCACCCATGACCCCCCACCCATGACCGTTTATCAGGACAGGCAGTACACTGAGGACACTCCTGCAAAGCTGGTACAGTGTCGGTGGACGGAGAATGTTAGAATGTTGCTGGGTCTTCACAGTGCAAAGTTGGTACAGTGTCGGTGGACGGAGAATGTTAGAATGTTGCTGGGTCTTCACAGTGCAAAGTTACTACTTTGCCAGACAACTTCGCATGGACCTAGGAACTTTGTGCAGGAACAGAAAGGCAATGCATGCAGGAGAGAAAAAAGACTCATCGAGGCTGAGGCAGCAGTAATTGAGGTTGGAGCAGCGAAGACTCCCTCAACCCAGCACTCACTGAGGGCGTGGATTCCAGGTTGCATCTGGCATCTCGTGCAAGGGGGCAGTTTCCCGTCGGCACTGTACTGTGCTGCTGCTTCACCAGCCCTCGGCTAACTCACAAGACAAGAGCTACTGACTGATTCCTTTGCCGAGGACGACAGTCTGAGTGCCTGAGTGCTGCGCCTCTAGAAAGACCCCTGACCTTGGAGTCACTAGTGTGAGTCACGGGACTCAGCACACGGTTGTGCTCAAGACAAGATGACTTACACGCGAGTCCTTCCTCACAGCTGCGCTTGGAATCTCTGAGAGTCATTATAGCCAGAGGGCAGAGGAGAGATGTGTGTCATCAGCATCCAGGGGACAGCTGGCTCATGCTGCCAAGAGCCTTTGCTCTTGGAGGAGTCACCTGGGGCACTCTCAGTTCCTCCATTGCTAGCTTGTGATGTGTGCTGTGGACTGCCAAGGGAGCACGTTGGAGATTCAATACTCAGACTTTTTACAGGGGCTTTGGTCATACTATATCATATAGATACCCTCTGCCTATACACTTCCAGATGTCACACTTCGAGAAAGAAGGCAGGTGACACAGGCCCTGCTGTCATCCAGGACTTGGCCTTTATTTGAGGACCGTATGTGCCTTTGGAGCCTTGTTTGTACAGCCCAGCCAAGGTCTACTTTGTGAGCAGGCCCTTCTGAGAGGGGCTTCTCAGGCCTGCTGTGACTCTCCAAGACGCCTGCTATGTGGAGACTGAGACAGACTAGTTACCAGTTACTGCACCCACAGTTTTGCGAGTGATCACTTGACACTTAGGAGATTTCACTTGATAGCAGGAGCAGGGTGTAGTTCGAGCATGATACCCTGGGGCATCAGTGTGCCCCGGGATGTGATGCCTCAGCACTGAGGGTATGGTCAGGGAGAGGTCTGTGGTCAAGTTGCTTCTGGTCTGAATGCCTCGCTTAGGCAGATGCAGGGTGAGGAGGGGTCAGGCAGATAGCACCATGGCCGCAAGTGTGAGGGCTCAGTATACTGGAGCAAAAAGGAGGAAGAACCACGGGGAAGTGGTGCTGTTTTTCTGACCACTCCTCACCCCCAGATTAGACCAGGGTGAGTCTTGTGAAGTAGAGACTTCCTGTTAACCCTTCCCTCCCACGCCCTTGCCACAGGTTTTTCAGTTTGTGATCTGGTTGGAGAATGACTCCACATCAGAGGTGGTAGTGGCCAGGAGCAATCCTGAAAAGTCGTGGTCGCAGAAGGAAGAGAGTCTAAAGAGGCAGGACACAGTTGGGCTTTGTGAGACGGGCTGTTGTGTCTTTGTTCTGACCCTAGTTATTGTCTCTGTGGCCAAGAGAAGGACGCCACACCTCTGCACTTCTGTCCTTATTGTACACTGGGGACTGTGACTCTCGTGGAGTGTTTGCTGTGCACCAGACACGTAATTCTTAAGGCCTAACAGAGTCAGTACATGGTTGTATCCCACTGTCTGCGTGTGGAGCATATTCCTGCATGCCAACTGCACCAGAAGTGATCATGTATTAATAGCAAATGCTATTTAGCTGTTTTATCATTTATGCAGGGAAGCCATTCAAGTAGCAGGAGTGTGGATGCCAGCAAAAGAAGACCCAGGAAGGAAAAGGTGGATGAAATAGGATTTGGAATTCTCAGAACAGATGTAACTGATTTTTTTGTTTGACAAATTTTGCGTTAATATGCTTGCATTACTCATTTATCTTGCAGTCCATATTAAGGAAAATTATTTCTGGTGTGTACTTTGGAACTGCCTTCTGACACTAATTAGAATTTTTACATAAATCTGTGTATGCACTCAGCTCTTGTGTCCTTACATAGCAGGGGTTCTCAGGCTGTGAGAAGTCCCCCAACAGCAAACCTGTTGTGGAAGAATGAGCTACCTGCCTAGGAAGGTTGCTGCAGCTTCGGATTGTGTCACGAGACATCTGTCTGAAGAGTGCCAGATTGTTAATTCTGCTCTTAATTGGTGGAATTAAACATGGAGAAACTAAAACCGAATCCGAGACCCTAAACTACACAGCACTGAGCCCAAACAGAATGATGACCAAGAACCAAGTGTTCCCCACGTGGAACATCTACACCTCTTCATGCCGTTCAGCCCAGGCTATGCGCCTCAGCCCTCACAGCCAGGCTGAGACCTTCAGGGACTGAGCTTTTGTGGTACCATGTTTAAGAGTGGAAAATAGTATTGTTGAATTTGCCTCACATGTGGAACGATGCTTTTGAGAGGGGACAGTGGTTTATGTTCTGTTCTGTTCATACATGGATTGAACACAGGGGGAGTTAATACATCAGGGCAGTTAGGATATTTCAGAGAAAGGATTAAACGCTAGTGTTGGGACCTATAGCCTATGGACCTGGTGCCTAATTTGTGATGAAAGAATCTTGGTTGTGGGGAAGAGCTGAGTGATGGGAGTGTTTGGGTCTGTAGTACAGTGTCCTGGGCCCAAAGTGTGACAGGAGCAGAAGGGCAGGCTGGACATCTACCATGTGTGTCTGTCCTGAGCTCTTCCTACAGGCACAGGATGGAGTGAGGATTGAGAAAGCAGTGCTTTTCCTAGAAAGTAAGCATTGAGCTTCAAATCCAAAGTTACATTATCAGTTCTTACCAAAGTTACATTAGCACAGCCAAAGTTACGTTAACACAGTTCTTACCAAAGTTACACTAACACAGTTCTCACCAAAGTTACACTAACACAGTTCTCACCAAAGTTACACTAACACAGTTCTCACCAAAGTTACACTAACACAGTTCTCACCAAAGTTACACTAACACAGTTCTCACCAAAGTTACACTAACACAGTTCTTAAGAATTGTCCATTGGATACAGTCAGGTACAGTTCACCCTTAGCACATGAGTAGAGTCCTTTATTCAAACAAGAAGTTGTTATGAAGAAACACTTAAAACTGTGTTTGATTTGAATCTAAATGTGTATCTCGTTGATGTCTAAACTGAGAGGTAACTATTTTAGCGGGTGTGTTTGTAACCTAATGGGATGTGTCCTAAAGGACAAATCTCCCATCCCTTACACTCACAGTGATCACACCGTTGTGCGAATAAAGAGCAAGTGGACGACTGCCCATGGTGTGAGACTCACCACAGGGGCCAGCATCCTTCTTTTTGTCATAGTCCACCGTCCACTCCCAGCCTTCTTATCTGTAAACAATGGCATGTGTCCCCATGTTATCCATTGCACCATAAGGTTCTCTGGGTTTTGACAAATGTGTAGTATCAGTGTTCACTGCCATAGTATTAGGGAATAATTTCTTGGCCCCATGAGATCTGTGTTTCACCCAGTCAGCTTCCCTTCATTTTTCTTGGACTGAGACACTTCAGATAATTACTGATATTTTCCTATTTACCCTAGTTGACTTCTTCCTCCTCCTCCATTCTTCCTTCTTTCTCCTCCTTCTTTTTCTTTCTTCTTCTTGTGTTGCATATCTGCAACTGTTTAATGTATGGCCCTGCAGGGTAGCTTGTAAAAACCTGAATGGTCCTGTAAAAACTGTACTTGAGCTGGGAACTAAGCCAGAGACTTAAAAACACACAGACAGAGACACACAGAGAGAGACAATGACACGGGTCATCCTTGATACAAGAATGCCAATACCAACTTTATTGTGCTCAGGGGAAGCTTATATAGGAATCCTCAACCATGCCCAGCTCTTGGGATCTTTCAGGTGTAGGCTCACCAGCCTGCCATCAGGGTCTCATGCTCAGAGAAACTGCAAGCACAGGTGTTTTGCTCAGTTCACTCCAGCAGGCAAAGGGTCTGAGAAAGTCAAGGGGCCAGGGATCTGCAGCTCCCAACAATAGCTTATCTCCCTGTTACAGCTCATCTAGGTCTTTTCCTGGCTTCTCATCATTTCTTCTTATCATGAACTAACATTTAGTTATGTACACAGCTTATCTGTGTCTTCACTCCCTAGAAGGGAGCTTACATGCCTCCAGAATTAGCAGATTATGGAAGAAAGCCATTTATGAAATGCCCACATGCAGGTCTTTATGTGGACATGGGTTTCCATGTGAGTTGGGCTATGTTGACTATGAGGGATATTATTATTGTGTTATATAGAACAACTTTTAAAATTGTGATAATAAGCTAATAAGCCATCTTTCAAAACTGCTTGGATGCTGACCAGCAGAGAGCAAGGACTGATGCTCTGCTCCACACCAACAATTATTGCTCTGGGGGTTTTGGACTTCAGCCATTGTAATAACTATGTAGCTGAGTCTTGTTTTCATGTTACCTTCAGTTCACTAATGATCAATTAGTACCTTTTTTGTGTTTATTTGTGATATTCAAATCTTCTTTGTTAAGGGGTTTGTTCTACATTGAGTCTGTTTTTAAAGGCTGGCTATTAGTTTGCTTATGGTTGACTTTTAAGAGGATATTTTGGACACAGGTCCTTTATGTAATATACAGTTTGCAAACAGGACATAGCTATAATGCACTGAAATAACAAGGAGCCCAAGCAGTCTATGCAGCCTGGCTTTCTGGGACACAAGGAAGTAGTAGAAACAGGGAAGGGGACTCGAGAGGTAAAATTTCTTCAGAAAAAAGTGGGAGAGTGACTCCTTTAGTCTCACAGGATGCTCCTTCTTGAGGTCATAGAGGAGTACGCAAAGACCAGGGATGGAAAACGTGTTGAGATTCCTGGTTCACAGTGTGGGCGTCCTGGTGGGTGGGTGACAAGAACACAGAAGTCGTGGGCATCAGGAACATTAGCTTGAAGACAATGAAGTCTGCAATCAAAGTGGTGGAAGGGAGTCAAGGAATCAGCCTTTGTGGATGTAAGAAAAAGGAGTATTATCTTCACATCAGCTATCTCCCACAAGGTCTCCTTCCCCTCTCTTTGCCCTGTGCAGAATGCTTTCGGTCTCCTTCTCCTCTCTCATGTGCTGTGTGTGGTGTATGTGCCCTTTGCCCTGTGCAGAATATGTTGGGTTTCCTTCCCCTTTCTCGTGTGCTGCGTGTGTTGTGTGTGCCCTTTGCCCTGTGCAGAATATGTTGGGTCTCCTTCCCCTCTCTCGTGTGCTGCGTGTGTTGTATGTGCCCTTTGCCCTGTGCAGAATATGTTGGGTCTCCTTCCCCTCTCTCATGTGTTGTGTGTATTGTATGTGCCCTTTACCCTGTGCTGAGAATACAATGGGTCGCCTTCCCCTCTCTCATGTGCTGTTTGTGTTGTATGAGTTGCAGTTGGCTGTTTAGAGAATGATTTCTTTGAAAGAAGCCATCTGCCTTCCCAGCGACCCTGTTCCACTGTAAGATTCTCACAGCTGTGACTTGAGTGCTCAGCAGAATTAATTAACACGTGTGGAGTCTCTGTTTTGTGGAAATGCATGGCCTCCACTCTGCAGGGATAGCATTAGACTTAGTTTCCTTCTCTTTTATGTCAAAGTCACTGTCTGGCGGTGCTGTCATCCAGCCATTCCTGTGGACTGCCACTCATGAAATCTCAGTGAACAGGCATAGTGAGAGCAGTTTCCCCAGCCAGCTTGTGTTTGGGATTTCAATCTAAAAAAGATGCCACTTTGTATTTTTGATATGAAAATATATCAAATTATCTGTAGCCAACAGTTTTCACTGGACAGGAACTTCATGAATAACGATGGAGAAACGGCAAGAGCATTCCGAACTGACATTGGTTGGACCACCGGCTCTAGTGCCTCCGTGGAAAGGGAGGAATTTGAGTTGACAGCAATAAAGACGATCAGTGACATCCAGTCACTGGCACCCATCCATGGTGCCTTGCCAGGTTTAGCTGGTAGCTGCTTACCTCAGTGTAAGTGCTTTATGCAACCTAACATACAATAGAAAGGCACTGTCTGGCTCACGGGCCCCCAGAACTGACAGCCAGGGAACAGCTACTTGGTGTAACTTACCATCTACCTCTTAAGATACCAAGTTCTGACTTACATTCCTTAGCTTTAGTCTTTTGTTGTGGTCATAGCATAAAATGCCGCCTTAGCATGTGGACATAAGCAGGTGAGGTCTTGCGACACCTTGCAGCGTCATCGCTTGTTGCCCGTGTGCTTCCAAAGCTTTGCCCTTTTGTCTAGCAGCAGCCCTGTCTTCCTATGAAGTCATCCCACCTGTCCCAGCTCCCTGCAGCAGGGGGAAGTTCCTAACTCCTAGCACAATGCGTCGGTACACCGCGTGTTTCCTATTTGAAGTTGCCGCATGGGTGAATTTTATTTTTTGCAATTCCTTTGCAGGTTTGACGGATGAAAAAGTGAAGGCCTACCTCTCTCTCCACCCCCAGGTCTTAGATGAGTTTGTTTCCGAAAGCGTGAGCGCCGAGACAGTAGAGAAGTGGCTGAAGAGAAAAAACAACAAAGTTGAAGGTAAGATGCCACTTGCTTGCTCGTGCCAAGTGTCCACAGATCTCAGACCAAGCCTTCCTAGCTCATGATGGGACAACATGTTTTAGAAAACAAAACATGTTTAATCACAGCACTCGGGAGGCAGAGGCAGGCTGCTCTCTGTGAGTTTAAGGCTAGTCTGGTCTACAGAGCTAGTCTAGGACAGCCAGGGCTACACAGAAAAACGCTGTCTTAAAAAACAAAACAAACAAACAAAAAACAAAAAAAGAAGAAAACAAAACATGAAATCGAGGTTTATATTTTATTTCTGGATTTTTATAAAGATGACATTGTTAGAGGAGCTAAATAAATATGAGAGAAAAACCCTTAATTAAAAAAAACACTTGGCAAATAATTGCTGGGATTTTTTTATTGCTTATTTTATTAGTCAGCTTGGAGTCACTGCAGTGCGATATCTCAGGCTATGAACTAAAAAAAGAAAATATGAATTTGTTTCCAGTTCAAGATCTGATAGCCCCACAGCTTTTGGCCTCTGGCAATGACGGTGGATGGCAGTGGCAGGGATGTGTGTCCAAGTGAAGAGCTTACATCACCTGCTGGGAAGAGAGACTGAGGGAGGAGGCCGAGGTTCCACACGGGTTCCAAGTGTGCTCCAGTGGCTGTGGGGCCTTTCACAGGCCCTTCTACCTGATGGGCCACAGCACACTCAGTACTGGAACCACTGTCTATATGCAGACCATGCCAGTGATTAATATTGATTAGAAAAGCATAGTTTGTGTTCCTATCTCTAGATGCTCCACTCTCCAGAGGACAATCTGAGAGCACCTTGCTGGCTTATCTTTGGCCCTTCCCTCCTTCCTAGGCACAGATGCTAACAGAATGGGGCCTCCAGTAGTAAAATGAGGATGGCCCTTTTAGATGCAATGCAGAGAGGCGAGAAAGACACGGGAAGAACTGTTTTAAATGTCAGATTCTTTGGTGAGCTTCCTATGCTCTGGTAAATAACCTCCCCCAGCGGTCACCCAAGTTGCCCCGTGTAAGCTCAGCGGGTCACACAACAAAGACAGGCTTGCTGGAGACGGGGTTCCAGTGGCAGAGGGCTGAGAAGGACCAAAACTCGCTCTGTGGGTGCATAAAACTGAAAGCATAAATAAATAAACAAAATATTTGGATTCCTGGATTTTGGGCATATTGCATTTAAAATTTATGCAGAGTATCATTTTAGGGGAGGACTACCTTTGTGTGTTTCTCTCTTATTCTCAGAAATATATTTATCTTTTAAATTAATTAGTCACTTTTGCAGTTCAAATAGAAGAAAATAGAAGCGGTTCTATTCGTGAAAATAGAAAAGTAGACTCAAAAGGTCTGTGAGGTCAAATACATTTCCCCTCAAACTGAATTAGCGTGGATGTGTTGTCTTGGAATATTGCAGTGTAAATTTCCTGTGTTTCTAAATGGCTAGATTTGGCCATCTGACCAAATTTGGACTCCCGTTTTTATGCATGTTGTCCTCATAGGCACAGTTAACTCTACTCGAGAAACTTTTGTATTAACACCAACATAGCTGTTCTGGGGTGGTTTTCTTGGTGTGATAAGCATTCTAACTTCTGTCTAACATAGAAAAGTGAGTGTTTTAAAGATGCGGTAGAAATATAGGCAGTTTCCGTGCTCTGAGTAAGTCTTTATAGTTTCTGAACACATCGTAATGACAAACAAATATTTGCCAGAGAGAGCTTGCTCCCCAAGATATGAATCAGTCTTTGAGCAACTGTAGTGATTTGTACAGTGTCTGCGTGCGTGAGTGTGTGTGTGAGCACGTGATTTGAGAGGAAGAAGTGTAGTAATAAATCAGAGACCAGCATTTCCCTCTCAGAACAATCCTGTCATCGATGGTTAAGAGCAAAGATTAAGCAGCATCTTCCATCTTTGTGAGCCAGAGACTGGAGAGCAGTCTCAGGTGGCTGAGCTTTGAGGCTCAGCCTGGCTAATGGTGCCCATTTTGGGGCAGGGAGGACAGCTCAGCCCTACTCAAGTGCCTGCCACAAAGCGTGAGGATTTAAGTCCAGATCTCCAGCACCCACGTTAGAACCTAGCATAGTGGTGGCCACCAGTAACCCCAGTGGTGTACGGTGTGTATGTCAGTAAAGGCAACTGGATCTCTAAGGCTCCCTGGCCGACCCGCCTGACCAAATCAGGGAGAGCCACATTATTGAGAGACCCTGTCTCAAGAACCTAAGGAGGCAGAATGTCTGAGGAAATAGCCAGTATCAAAAAATAGCTGGTCTCTACATGAATTCACACACACACACACACACACACACACACACACACACACACACACACACACACCCCACATACACACACCCCACAATGCATATTTAAATTTACTATGTAATAAGGCATAGTGTAATGCAAAAACATGATACCTATGGAACATGTCTTAGAGTTTCAGTTGCTATGATGAAACACCTTTGACCACAAGCAACTTGGGGAGGAGAGAGTGTATTGCGGCTTGCAACTCTGAGGATACACTCTGCTGCTGAGGGAAGCCAGGGCAGGAACATGAGGCAGAAGCCGATGCAGAGGCCATGGAGGAGTGCTGCTCCTGGGTTGCTATCTGTGGCTTGCTCAGTCACTGTTCTTGTAGCACCCAGGTCACCAGGCCAGGGGTGGCACCACTCACCATGGGCTGGACACACCCACATCAGTCTCTAGTCAAGAATCATGTACTACAGTCTTGCTTACCTCCAGATCTTCTGGAGGAATGTTCTCAGTTGACAGTCCCTCTTCCCAGATGACGCTAGCATGTGTCAAACTGACATTACACTTGCAGCACAGAACTTGAAGTTTAATTCTTACAAATGAGAATTTCTGCCAACTTTCGTGTTGTTCTGTAAGCTAACACTGCACATTTTTAAAAGGGCTCAGTGGTTAATAGCCAGAGCCCAAGTTGGCTCCCAGTACCCACGTGGGGCACTCACAGCCACGTGCTCCAGCCCCAGGGGACCCAATGTCACTGGCCTCCGAGGGCCCCTGCAGTCTTGTGCACACACCACAGAAAGACACACACACACACACACACACACACACACACACACACACACACACACACGGCATCAGTTGCTTTTCTGCTGCTGTGGAGAAATGCCGTGAACGAAAGCAATGTGTAGAAGGAAGTATTCCTCAGGCTCTCGGTTCTGAGGCGCAGAGTCCCGTCATGGCACTTGGGAAGGCATGGCACAGAGGCAGAAGTAGGAGGCTGACTGGTCATTGGCCCTGTGGTTCTGGTCAGCTTGTGGTCACTTGCCTCACTTGTACCGGGCAAATACTTCCCAAGCTCATTGGAAAGTTTCCTAAGGGAACAGTAAATTGTACCAGAATGTTGGCTATCCTTTATGTCAACTGTGTGGGACCAGGTACCAGATGTGTCTCAGATTTTGTTGTTGTCTCTCTCCCTCTCCCTCCCCCCTCTCTTTCTCGCTCCATCTCCCTCTCTTTCCCTCTCTGTGTGTGTGCATGTGTAATATTTGCATGGACTTTACACTTATTTTGGAAATCCACAGCTGGATTTTTGAATTAGAAGGGCCAACTTGTACATATTTTCAATCCGTCGAGGCAGCTTGCAGGCAATGGTGTGTTGAGCTCTGCCGAGGTCTCCAGGGCACTAGGTTAAAAGGTCACTAGACTAACACATAGGAGAAAGTTGGGACTCATTGTTTTCTTTTCGGAGGTCTGACAGCCTAGTTTGTCTCTGCAGTTGGTTTGTAATCAGGAAAGTCTGATAAGAGAAGGGGAGAGAAAGGGGCTCCAGGATGGAGGTGACCCCTTGTCTGCTCAGATTAGAACTTAATCAGTGTTCTTAATGTTTTCAGTGCAATTATATTGCTTTCTTACCATTTCCATTTCAAATGTATAACATTTTGCTATGTGCAGCTGAGAGGCATCAGTGTGTGTATGTGTGTGTGTGAATATGTCTGTGTATGTGTGTATGCTGCTGAGTGTATGTGTGTATGTGATTATGTCTATCTGTACGTATGTGTGTATGCTTGTGTGAGTATGTCTGCTGAGTGTATAAATGCATGTGTGTTATGTGCTGCGCATGTTTTCACGTGTGCAGAGGTCTGTAAGCCTCTGGTATTGCTCCTCAGGAGTCAGCAACCTTGTTTTCTGAGACAGGGTCTCAGCCTCTCTCCTCTCCCCAGCACCAGGATTGCAAGTGTAAGCGGTGACCCAGTTTCGTGCATGTGTGCTGGGGTCACACTTAGACTCCCACGCTCGAAGAAGCGATGCTGCACTCACGGAGCTCACTCTTGTCTCCCCAGCACTGAAAATTGTTTTCTGAAGTTGACCTTGAGGCTAAGTTCGCAATGATCCATTTTAAAGTGACGTTTGGAGCTGGGTTTTGCATTTATTTTCTATGTAAGTGATTTGACTCATCTGGGAAGAGAGCGAGGAATTCCTCAAGATAGAGCGTAATGTCTAAGGAGTTCCCGACACTCTCATCAAACATCTTTTCATGCATTTGGAAAGGAACGGCATCTTGGAAAGAATTCTCTCTCATATTTAGTCACACTAAACATTATACCTTCGTGTTCACCTGTATGTAAACTATGTCTGACAGTCCCAGCTGGAGTCCTTTGGGCTTCTGAGGTTACCATTGCAGTTAGCACCTGCACACCTGTGTCCACACACAGCACATACATGAGGCTATGTGGAGGCCCAGTCCTCTGCATTTCTTGCAAGAGTCTCCAAGACGGGACTTGATTCCACACTGCAAACACTGTTCTGTTCTGGGCAAGAAGAACCAAACCTTATCTCGACTGTCAACCGTGTTCCATCTTCGGTTCCCAGTCTGGGCAGTGTTAGGAACGGTGCTGAAGTGGCACTCAGCATGACCACTTTGGTATCCTTGATACTATGATGATATTTAAGGTGAGTATTAGTAAAACTCCAAATTCCAATGTAATATTAACCTCTGATGGAAGTTTATTTAGTACCTAAGAAGGTGGTGAATTAGCCTCAATAATTCCCAGGCTGTTGATAGAGCGCTGTCCTTTGTGGCCTGTGGTTTTGTGTGTGGCCCATTCTAGAGCACATGCTGCCACTACTTTTGACACTTAAGTAATTAATAATTAAAGTATTGTTGTTGTCAGTTACCTCAAATTTAAAATATTTACAGGGTTTTATTTTATATAAAAACTGTAATTATCACATTTCTCTCTTTTATGTGATTCTAGAGATGGGAGTTATTATTATCCAAGTGAAATTTTTAGTCATTTCATACTTAGAATAAAGATTTTAAAATCATGCCACCCCAGCCTACTATTTGATCACCTGGGGTTCAGATTTAGCTGCATTTAAACTGGTTAATGTCTAACAGATGGCTCCCGTGCTGGTGTACGCTGTAACGGCATCTTAAACTAACGAGGCACGAGTTCCCCTGCCAGAACACACATCCTCGCAAGGCTGTAGCTTGTAGAACACTAAAAACGATGTGCTCATCATGAATAAACAAACAAGACATGCCTGAAACGGTTCTCATGGGACATAATTTCGGACACTTTTCTTTTTCTTGAAGTTAGAATGATTTTTATTCCGTTACAATTATTTTATCTCAGCAGTTGAAATTACATTATCAACATGAAACTTTCAAATCATGTATTCCTTTGCTTTTGGCAAATGGAAGTCATGTGTTGAATGCTTTGATATGGGTTATAAATAACCATGAGTCTCCCAACCAGAAGCTTGAGCGGAGACAGCACTGACGGTAATTGATATATTGCATTAGTTCTGTTAATTGTGTGTCCATTACTCTGATGACGTGTCTTTAACTGTGTGGCTTGGGAGTGAGGTGGCTTATCATTCCGAACTAGACCTCAGGTTGAGATGCTAATAACATGAAAAATTAAGTCTCATCTTTATAATATTGTGGGTGCCTAGGAAACTGATTCAAGTATGTTCCTTTGCCATGGACTAGACTGATTTCTGAAGCCGTGTCTCAGGTGTCTTTGAAGCTGGTGGTGGCTGTTTGCCATGCATTAAAAACCATTATGCTTTCCAGGCAAAAGTCAAATTTCTGAGTGATGCAAATGAATAAAATCTTTATGAACTACTAGGTCTTGGGAAATGCTTGTTTTCATTGAGATTTCTTTATACAATTTGTGTTTTCTAGTTTCATACACAGAAAAAGATGCTGTGGAAATGTTAGTTGGTGTCATTCCTCTTAGCACTTAAATTTTTTCCTCACCTATGACAGATTTCTAAACAATAAAAACCCATGAAAAATGATGGTATATTGTTTTCAACTCTACCCTCTAAAAACCTTTCTGGAAATTTAACATTGATCAATGTTGATTTCAGGTTGCATAACCCTTTGTAGAAATGTCCACGTGACAGGCTATTGTCTTCACTAGGTTTCTCTTGTGGTAAATACATCATGACCAAAAGTAGAAAGGGCTAACTTCATCTCACAACTCTCAGGTCCCACTCCATCACCAAGGGCAGGGTCAGAGCAGAGACCTGGAGAAGCAGATACCATGGCAAGATTATTGCTGCTTACTGGCTGGCTCCTTATTGCTTGCTCAGCTTGCTTTCTTAGACGCCCCAGGACCACCTGTCTGGGAAAGCTCCACCCACGGTCAGCAGGCCTTCCCCACACCAACCATTAATAAAGGAGATGCCCCACCCACAGTCAGCGGGCCTTCCCCACACCAACCATTAATAAAGGAGATGCTCCACCCACAGTCAGCGGGCCTTCCCCACACCAACCATTAATAAAGGAGATGCCCCACCCACAGTCAGCGGGCCTTCCCCACACCAACCATTAATAAAGGAGATGATGCTCCACCCACAGTCAGCTGGCCTTCCCCACACCAACCATTAATAAAGAAGATGATGCTCCACCCACAGTCAGCGGGCCTTCCCCACACCAACCATTAATAAAGGAGATGCTCCACCCACAGTCAGCAGGCCTTCCCCACACCAACCATTAATAAAGGAGATGCCCACAGAGGCTTGTCCGCAGATCAACCAGGTGGGAACATTTTCTCGATTGTGAGTCCCTCTCCCCAAATGGCTCAAACTCGTATCAAGTTGACAAAACACTATGATAGCTAGTTGTACCTGGAATGTGACCCAGTGTGATATGCTTTCCCGGCTAACGGGTCAGTTACTAGTTCATAGATATTTATTGATTATCTGCTCTGAGTGTATATGGTGGTTTGAGTAAAAATGGTCCCCATAGGCTCATAGGGAGTGACATTATTAGGAGGTGTGGTCTTGTCAGAGTAGGTGTGGTTTTGTTGGAGGAAGTGTGTCACTATGGGGTAGGCTTGAGGTCTCAAATGCTCAAGCCAGGTCTAGTGTGACATTTACTTCCCTCTGCCTTCCAGTTCAGATGTAGAACTCTCAGCTCCTTCTCCAGCACCATGTCTGCCTGCCTGCTTCCATGTTCCCTGCCATGATGATAATGGACTAAAACCTTAGGAACTGTAAGCCAGTCCCAGTTAAACCTTTTCCTGTATGGGAGGTGCCACGGTCACGGTGTCTCTTCACAGCACTGAGACCCTAACTAAGACAGTGTGTAATTGGAGAAAAAGGAATAAAGAGCTCAGCCTTCTCTCGAAGCTCATTTATTGCAGAGAAGTCAACTCCCGAGTGCATGAAACAGAGTAAGATTGTTTTAGCATTGTTGGCTGTGTACATTAGAAAAATCTAGTGTAATGTTATCATAGAAATGCTTAATGAAATTTTCAAATCCGGTGTTAGCCTTCAGCCAGTTAAACCTGGCTTTGGTGCTGAGAACCGCTGTCTGCCTGGTGTCCCTGGCTCTTTGCAATGCCACGGGGGCTGCATTTCTCTGTGCCGTTGCTATCAGGAAGCTTGCACATCATGGCGGTAGGAGCACGGCACTGTTGGAGCACAGGGATCGAGGCGTCGGCTCTGGTGTCGTTTGGTGGTGTGATGAGTTGTTAGGGGGCTGGGTGTCATCAGTGACTCCTGGACGAGAGGATTGTCACCTCGGAGCTGGTCAATCTCACGGTGTCCATCTCACTCAGGCTGACTGTCTCAGGGCCTGGTGGCTTAGTTTACACGGGCTCTACAGGACTTCTTGTGTTTGCTGAGTTTGAGGGCCAGCGCTAGGTGTCACGGTGTCTAGAAGACTAAAGGTAGTGATGACGTGGATGGAGGAGATCTGAGAAACGCAAGAGCAGGGAACAGGACTTGAGGTTTGATTTCTGAGAGAACCGGGGAGAAGATTTAGGAGCAGTGGCCTGGTCAGGCAAGGCAACCAGTGCAGCAGGTCAGCTCAGACCCTGGGTGGGATGAAATAAAAAGCATGTATGGCCCCTCCTTTTTGATCACTCTGGGGTAGGAGCTTTGGTGTGCTGTCCTCTGAGGCTCTCCAGCTTGAAAAGGTTTGTTTGTTTGTTTATTTGTTTTTTAGTTCGCGCCCCCCCCATATCTGAAGCAGGGGTAGAGGTAAGGGTGGGGACACATGCTGGCAAACTTTTTGTGTTTGTTCTTCCATTCCGTGTTGCCCTGCTAGTCCTCCTCTTTGCTTGGTTTCCCTCCCTTTCTTTTGTTGTTTTAATACCAACCATCCTGACTCCCCAGAGCTGTGGAATTCAGTTTTAGGAAGGGCAGAAAAGAAAGGGCAGTGTGTACCCAGTGTCTCTGGCGAGATCAGCTCTTATCTCTGGAAGGGAGGTTCCCTAAGAAGATAGGATTTAGGCCTCAGAAGGCCCTTTGAAGACTGAGCTGCATGGGAGGGTCGTCATGAGAAAACTCTGAGGCAGACACAGCCCTTTGGGAGCATCATGGGAGGAGGCAGGCACTCACTGGACAGGCTGAACCTTCTGGGATGTTTTTAAGTACTTCTAAGAACAACGTACATACCTTGAAATTTAGATAAGAACCTTCCAATACCTTTGAAGACTTGATGATGCAAGTGTTTGGAGTGAACCGTCATGGCATGCCGGATCATCCGTGTTAGGAGCAGGTCAGTCAGGTTTCCATATTCTGGTTGCCTGTCACCTCCACAGAGAAGCCCACATGCCTACTCCATGGGTGGAATGGCTGCGGGAACTGAGAACTTGTACCAGTCTCAAAGTAGTGGTTCAGCTTTTGAAACTGAAGCAAGACTTCCCACGTGTTTGCGTTACTGCCCTGGGACATAAAGCGTGACAGACGTTTGGTCGCAGGCGGTTACAAGCCCAGGATGACTTTAGTGTTCTCAAGCAGAGTAAATGGATATTCTTTTGGACTTCAGCACACTTTTAAAAACCTAAATATAAAACATGAAAAATACTTGGTGAAAAGTACAATCTGAGCAGAAAGAGGGTCCACGCTCCCCTCTGAGGAAGCCGTCATAGCCGAGCAGGGGACAGCGTAGGTGGCTGGTCTCAAAATTCCAAAGCAGTCAAGCATGGCAAAAATTATGAATTTTATTAAAACCAGGAAATGGGCCAGGTGATGGTAGTGCACGTCTTTAATCCCAGCACTCAGGAGGTAGAGGCAGGTGGATCTCTGTGAGTTCAAGGCCAGCCTGCTCTACAAGAGCTAGTTCTAGGACAGGCTCCAAAGCTACAGAGAAACCCTGTCTCAAAAAACAAAACAAAGCAAAAACCCCATTAAGAAATGATAACTGACAAAGAACAGCTGTTGTTCGGGATAATTGAGAGATTAATTTTAGGCTAAACATTTCATATCAAACGTAGTCAAAGGCACTTGCGGTTTGAATGGGCATGGCCCTCACAGATTTGTGTGCTTGTGTGCTTAGTGCCCAGTTGATAAGCTGTTTGGGAAGGGTTAGGAGGTGTGTCCTTACTGGGGTAGGTGTGTCCTTACTGGGGTAGGTGTGTCTTTGTTGGAAGAGGTGTGAAGTTTCCGGAGCCTACAGCCAGGCTCGCTCTCTCTCTCTCTCTCTCTCTCTCTCTCTCTCTCTCTCTCTCTCTCTCTCTCTCTCTCTCTCCCTCTCCTTGCTGGCTGTAGATCAGGATGTAAAGCTCTCAGCTACTTTTCCAGCAGCATGCTTGTCTGCTTCCCTCCAGGATGGTAATGGACTCACCCTCTGAAACCTTAAGCCAGCCCCCAGCTAAATGCTTTCTTCTAGGAGAGTTGCCTTGGCCATGGCTCCTCTCTATAGCAGCAGAGCAGTCACTTTAGTGTTCCAGTAGGGGTGCAGAGCACTTTAAGATCATTTTCCGTGTCTATGGAATGATTCAGTTGGGTTTCTTTTGAAGATAGAGGGCTTGGTTTACTTGTGTTGCATCATGGGAGTTAAGATGTGCAGATCACACTAACAGAAGAGCAATCCGAGACTTTTGTGATAAAGCACATTTCAAACTGGTTTATAACTTTCCTTTTTGTTTTTTTTTTACTTGAATTAATAAAGGAAAGGGGCTTATTTAGCTGATAGTTTTGGAGATTCACGGGTGTAGCACTGGCCTGATGATATCACAGCTACAGGAGGACAGAGCTGTGTGTGTAGAGATCCCATTTTGCAAAAGGATACCTGAGAGGCTGGGCCCTCATCTCTCTTTCCAGGGTACCCCTTAATGACTCCACGCTAGGTTCCACCTGTCAAAGGTCTCTTGCTTCCCACCACTATGCAGAGGACCAGGGGCTTCCGACCAGAGCTCCCCCTGGGAGAAGCAAAAGGGAGAGCTGCCTACCTTCTCTGCAAAGGGACCCAACAGGACCGTCCTCCACACAGATATGAACTCAGGAGGTCCTGTGGTTGTCACTTCAAACTGAAGGACTTTCAACATAAAGATGACTTAGCGGCCCTTGTGGCTTAGGTGAAGGCGGGGTGGAAACACAAGCGAGACCCTGAGGTGCTTTCCAGGTGCTTGACGCTGCAGCCTAGACCCCGGTGCTTGACGCTGCAGCCTAGACCCCGGTGCTTGACGCTGCAGCCTAGACCCCGGTGCTTGACGCTGCAGCCTAGACCCCGGTGCTTGACGCTGCAGCCTAGACCCCGGTGCTTGACGCTGCAGCCTAGACCCCGGTGCTTGACGCTGCAGCCTAGACCCCGGTGCTTGACGCTGCAGCCTAGACCTAGGTGCTTGATGCTGCAACCTAGACTCCGAGCGCCTTTCAGGGCGGCTTGACATGGGCACCTGCTACAGAAGTGGGCTGGTACTTGGAAGGCCACCCTAGAGGGCTATGTAGATTCTCCTTGATTTGTCTCCCACCATCAGTGAGAATATTAAAGAGAAAGAGGGAAGGCGACACACTTTTCTACCGTCTTAAAAGAAAAAATACATTTAAGCCGATGTTCATGGGTATAGCAGAGGACCCTAAGAAGGTTAGAAAGGGAACAGTCCAGGGCTTGACAGCGCAAACAGCAGGGGGACGAGTTAGTCCTTCTTGGACTCTTTGTTTCCAGGGTGGTGGTGGGAACCCCAAGAAGAACCCCCTGCTCTCTGCAGCAGCAGGGCAACGCCAAGAGAGAAGAGGGGTGCAGGCAGCGGGGGGCAGGCGCCAGCAGTGGGTGTGGGTGAAGGAGGCAGGATGCCCGCTCGTCTGTGTCCCAGCTCAGCTTCTCTTTTGTCCCTCCCTTTTCACTTCCCTCGGAGATCTCTCAGCCATTATTGGAGATGGGTAAACAACCTGCCATTTGTTTGTGCATCTGGGTGGTTACTCCAGAGGTGTCGGAAATCATGATTTCTACTTTCTGATTTCAAACTGTCTTTTTATTTTTATTTTTGAAATCTTTGTTGATTGAAAGTTGTTTTCCCCTTTCCAATGTGTTTTCCATACCTTTGAAAAGTCTGTCTGTTGCCTTCTGTCAGCATATGTTAAAATGCTTTTGGTGTGGAAAAGCTTTCCTCCCCACACAGCTGCCAGTGCCTGCCCAGGCAGGAACCACAGGTGATGCTGCCTGGTTGGTGACCTTCCAGGACCTGCACGCTTGCCTGGTCTGCACGGTGTGGCCCGGGGTGTGCTGATTCTTCCTCAGGGGTAGGCAATGTGAGCAGCGAGGTTAAGTCTGGACTCCACACACTGCACATCATTCTAAAGTGACACCGTTTTCAACGTGAAAATGTTCCATAACCTCGGATGCACAGGTGACAGTTTCATGACAGCCTGCGGAAACCTGTGTAGGCTGCCACCCTCTTACTGCTGACTTTTGTGTGCATGATGCCCTTTTCATTGTGGTGAAGGATTTTCCTCACAGGACGACTACTCAGTTTTACCTTTCCACACTTTGCCCTCCCTCACCTTCCCATTTGGCTCTGTCCCCATCATTCATGGCTCTGAGTTAAGCCGTGTGGTTGGAACGGGAAGAGTCCTTCCCTGTTTCCAGCAGAACTTGGGTGCTTTCATGACAGTGTCATGTTGAATGACATGTTTGAGCTCAGCATCTTAATCCTTGCCTCAGCAGCCTTCTGTGCCCGCCTCCACATCCCTCCCATGGCACCAGACCGTCTTCATAGACTGACCCAGGGCCAGCCTCTGACACAGGTGACCTAAAATGACAGGCAGATACATTACAAAGTACTCGGCTGTTAATTTTCCTGGTGCATAATTCTGTGGGCTTAAAACATCTAGGTTCATACAACCAGCAGAGCAAGGACAGGGCATAGCTGTGACACTACCGCCTCCCCTCCTTTTCAGGCTCCTGTCCTCCTAGTCCTGCCGGAACCAAATGGTTCTCTGTTGCCGTAGTTTTGGGTTTTTTTTCCAGTTTTGTAGATGGAATCAAGTGTTGTTTAACCACTTCCAATCTCTCGTGTCTCTTGGCCCCTTGGCTTTGGGGCCACCCGAGCTGCGATAAACGTGGGGTGCGCTCTGCGCTACCGAGCTGTGTTTGCTTGTGTATGAGCGCTCTGCATTTTTCAAGCCTCTGCTGAAGCATAGTGGGATCACTTCCAGTGTTTTGAAGTCAAGAATAATAATAATGTGATTTTGCAGTAAAAGCACTTGCCAAGTAAGTCTGTTGACCTGAGTCCCATCTTTGCAACCTGTGGTGAAAGGAAATCATTTTCAGGAAAAGTTGTCCTCAGATGTCTGCATACAGAGCATGCCACACATGTACTTGCATTCAGATATACATATCACATGCAACAACAATAAAATAAGAATAATAACAGTAAAACAATTTTAAAGTATGTAGAAGAAGATACCTGACATTGCACTCTGGCCTCCACACACACAGGACACACATGCCCATGTACCTGAACATATGTGTGCATGCACACACAGACACACATGTGCCCTCACAGACTGTACATTACACATGCACAAATAAAACAAAGAGCAATGGTTAAGCTACTTTAAACTGTTCCATGGAAGGAGCGCTAGGGCGATGGGTGCTGCTAGCTGCTCACCTGTTGAAGAAGGAGCGCTAGGGCGATGGGTGCCGCTGGCCGCTCACCTGTTGAAGAAGCTCGTGTGTTTGTCTGGCTTGGGCTTTGTTAGGAGGCTTTATTGTCAGACGTTCCAGTCTTCATGACCATCTGCTCCATGTTTCTGCTGCCTACAGTTTTCCATACATGTAGTTCTGTGATGCTGTATAAGTTGTCAGTTCTCAGGAGTTATTCGGTAGCATAACTTACCACCCATTTGCTCAGCCTCCTGTGTCTTGTGCAGCGTTTGACATGGCAAGATATAGTAGATGTGCATTTCAGGGCTAGAGACTGAAGGACCAAGTGGCTAATTTGGAAGCACTGTGCTTGTCTCCACTGACTTAATTTTGTTCATGGTCTCACAGTTGAAGGTTGTACTTTTTAGCACATTGTATAAAAACAGTTCTTTGTCACTGCACATTGGCCTTTAGAGTAAATATCACCTGCCACAGAAAGGGGTCATTGTAGCTTCCTGGGGCTCACTTTATTCTGTGGCCTTATTGCTGTGTGTAAGAACGAGATAAAGAGAATGTAATGTCATTCAAAGTGTGACAAATCCTCTCACATACACTGTTCAATATGTGAGAGTTACAGTCATCTTACCGACACTGTTCAAAGTGTGACAGTTACAGTCCTCTCACCTACACCGTTCAAAGGGTGACAGTTACAGTCCATTCACATACACTGTTCCAAGTGAGACACAGTCATTCACATACACTGTTCAAAGTATGACAGTTACAGCCATTCACATACACTGTTCCAAGTGTGACAGTTATGATCATCAGTTTTTCCGAGTGGTCTGAGCTGGACCAGCGGTAGAGGCGGGGCCTGGGAGAGGCTCTGAGGTTCCTGCAGCTCCTCTGCTGACACTCTGATCTCTCGTCAGTGTTAGCCAATACCAAGCGGTCAGCCCTGAAACCACATCCGTGTCAGAGAGACTGAATGGACTCAGTGGGTTGTATTTGTATATGTATGTGTCTATACATACATTTAACAGTAGTATTTAAAGAAATAGCAGCAATGAATTGGCGATGGAATGGGGTGTGCATGGGATCTGCTGGAAAGAAGACGGAAGGGAGCAAACGATGTAATTACATTTTAATTCCAAAAATTGTAAATAAGCACGTTAGGGCATTTGGAAGCTGACTGCAGTTCCCCCTTCTATTCTCCATGTGAGGCATCTCAGGTGCTGAGGAGAGTTGCTTATTATCAGCAGAGATAGTGCCGTCGTGTGCGGCTTTATGAATATATGCTACACATTGAAGGTGGCCAGGTCTAGAACAGTAAAGGCAGGGGTGCGGGAGCACAGGTCAGACGTGTCTGCTTGTCTTCGGGAATAATGTGAACTGGAAGCCAGGGACAAGGGGGAAAGTGCACAGGAGCCTCTCAAGGGCAGTCTGAGGGATAGGATCGAGGGAGGGGTGGGCCCTGGAGGGAGAGGCTCCTTCTCACATGCTGGGGGGTAGCATGGCAAGGGACGTGGAGAATTACTGGTGCATTAGAGAAGGCAGGTTGCTGGTGTGTGCCACTGTTAAGTAAGAGAGCAGGAAGCAGAGGGAGGGCTTCCTCCTAAGTGGAGTGGTGGGCACATGGAGGAGGGGATGGGGAGGGCATGGGGAGGAGGGGATGGAGTGGGCATGGAGAGGAGGGGATGGGAAGGGCACAGGGAGGAGGGGATGGGGGATGGGGTGGGCACAGGGTGGAGGGGATGGGGAGGGCATGCGGAGGAGGGGTTGGTGTGGACATGGGGAAGACAGGATAGGATGGACATGGGGAGGAGAGGATGGAGTGAGCACGGGGTGAAGGGGATGGGATGGACATGGGGAGGAGGGGATGGGGTGGGCATGGGAGGGGGGATGGGGTTCTTGGCTGTTGTAAATGCTGCAGCAATGAGCGAGAACATGCAAGTCTCTGTATAGTGCTGACTTTGTCCCCTGGTTCTGTCCTCAAGAGTGAACAGTGCTGTTGTATGGTAGCTCAGGTTGTTGTTTGGAGACCCCCCCCACATGCTGATTTCTGGGAGCAGCAGTTTGCACTCCCACCAGGAGCAGATAAGGCTTTTCCTTTCTCTGAACTCTCATTAGCACCTGCTACTGTCTGTTGCCTCGATGACAGCCATTCTGGCTGGTCTTCACTTTCTGACGGCTAAGGAAGTTGAACACCTTTCCACGTATTTATTGGCCATTTGTACCTCCTCTGTTGAGACTTTCTATCCCATTTATTAGCCCTTTTGTTAGCCCTTTACTGGTTGGCACATCCCCCTTATGTATGGGGACAAGATCTGCCACCCAGTATGAGCTCACAGATTTGGCTAAAGTAGCCAGGTGTTGGGCTTCCAAGATCCAACTCTCTCTCACCCCCCAGTGCTGGGGGTTGTGACCATGAGTGGCCCTGACTGGCTTTCTCATGGTTGCTGGGGACCCAGACTCAGGTCCCCGTGTTTACACGCCAAGCACGGGGCCCACTTTCTACAGTTCTTTATGCATCCTAAACACCAGCCCCATCTGCTGGGTTGTTGGGGGTTATTTGTCCCATCCTGCAGGCCACTCTTCACTCTGCCTGTTGTTCCATTTCGTGGGCAGAGCGTTTGAGCTTCATGTAACCCCCCTTGTCACTTGTGGGATTGTCCCCAGTACTCCTGGGACTGTCCAGTACATCCAGAGTGAGCATGTGACTGCAGCCACAGACGAAACACGTGTCTGCCAACACATTCTGGTTTCTGTAATCTGTTGTTACAAGTGTGGGTCCATTACTGTAGCCCCATCTCACATCAAGGAAGTAATCACAAAATGCAAATACCCACACATTTTATAAGGACATAAAATATTTAAAAGGAGTATTTACTGTGAAAGGAGCACCACTCAGTACTAAGAAACCTGAGGGAATTATTTTCCTCAATGCCCTGTTCTTGCTAAGGCTTTTAATGATCATTAAGATGGAGTTTGGATGGAGAGATGGTTTCTCCTTTCTGAGAAAACACTTTCATCTTTAGCAAGCATGGGCAGCATGGTTGCACAGCCACTAATTGTCCCCTTTTGCATCTATGTCAGTGGCCTGCATGGCTCCTGAGGACAGGGCTGAGCGCCAGGGCACAGGTTCCTCTGTATCTACATGCTGCCCAGCTGTGTATTTAAGGCAGAGGCTCTCTTCTGCCTAAAGACCTGGGTCCTCTATTGTGACCTTTCCAGGGATAATTTGATGATGATGAGTAATTTCAAGTCTGTTATCTAAGTTAGTTCCTCATTTCCACTATCCCTTGCCCAACCATTCAAAGGGAGCTTGGCCTTTGGACGGAAACAGCCGCCAGCAGGCCAGTTGGGAGCGCTGCTGGAAGCCACTGGGACAGCATCTCAAGCTGAGGTTCTAGCCTGGAATTCCTCTGGTCTACCAGCAATAGTTACAGCATGGGCTAGAGGGGGCAGGTTTCTTCTTTGTTATCTATATATTTTTGGAAAAATGATTCTGTTTTCAGTAACAGTTCTCATTGTTAGGACGGTGTCTCTCTGGATGTTTTCTGGCTCTCAAGTCTAGTGTGTTCTTAAGGAGCACAGCTGGGCCCTGAAGAGCAGGATTTGCCATTGATTGCTTGAGCACCAGTCCCGAGGTGCTCCTAACTCCTACATGCGGGACTCTCTGGGACAGGGGAGTTCAGTAAATGGTATGGGAAGAGGGAGTGTGGGTTCCTTGGCAACCCACAATACAACATCCCCTGTGAGTAGTAGGCTTGACGTTCATTTGGCACAAGTTGTAAGTGCTAAGTCAGATGGAGAGGACAGGGAGAAGGAGGGAATATTTCTAAATTCATTCCAAGGTGAAAATCCAGAAACCAATTACAGGCAAAAGTTTTTTTTTCTCCAAATACTTGAAATTGTCCATGGAGCTGAAGACAGTTGGTTCTGCAGACATGTGCAGGCGGTGTGTCTTTTGCACAAACTTTGAGAAGTGATATGCCAGGTCTTGAGCCTGGTTTGTGCTCGAAGAGGAGTGATAAAGCTGGGTCAATGAGCACAGCAGGAAAACATCTGTTAGCAGATGTTGGACTCTAAACTGTTCTGTAGTGATGGACGGAGCTACAGTCTGGGGCCACTCTGCGCTGTTGTGATGCCAAACCTTGCCACACACTTGACTCCACACTGGATGCCTGTGAAGATGATTGTGTTTGGTAATTAATTCATTAGTTAAACTTGAGATGTGCTTCCACTGGACACATAGGCTGGCCTCGAACTTGCAATCCTCCTGCACCAGCCTCCCTGGGCACACACTGCCACACCAGCCAGTTTGCTTTTTAACTCAGGTTTACTGAGTTGCTTAGATACAGTTTTCTTTGAGCACACTAATCTAAGCCTTTATAGCTTTTGAATCTGCTAATAAACTGATAATGATTTAATAGTTCTGTTTGTAGAGAGGCTTAGGAAAACATAAAAATGGGAGGTGAAGAGTAAGTGAAAAATCCCATGATGCTGCTTCAATAATGAAGGTCGTCTAGGTGGTGGTGGTGCATGCCATTAGTCTCAGCACCTGGGAGGCAGAGGCAGGTGGATCTTTGAGTTCAGGGCCAGTCTGGTCTACAAAGTGAATTCAAGGACAGCCTGGACTGTTACGCAGAGAAATTCTGTCTTGTAAAAAAAAAGGGGGGGGTTAAAAAGACCTGGCACATTCTTCATTCTTGGAGCAGCCTCATGCAGTACCTAAGCCCTTCCTCAGCCATCGCCCACACACAGTGAGCATACACCGGCAGAGGGTTGAAATCTAGCTGCTTATTCTGCAAGCCACAGTGTGTGGTGGGACCAGGCTTGGTACTGTAGTGGAGATGATTTCAGGACACACTGGGAACCAGGGATGGGTCGATGGGGACACTGAAAAGGAGGCTCACACCTGTCTGAACTTGGGAGCTGGCCTAGGGGCTGTTTTTGACTCTGTCTGCTGTGCTCACGTAGGGCTAAGTCAGTTTCCAGGGCAGCTGCGCTATACCTGCAGACAGACTTAGCCGGCTGAAGATGACGCAGGACCCAAAAGGAAGATGCCTGCAAAGGTGTCGCTTATTTCAGAGAAAGGATACACTAGTGAAACGTTATCGCCTGCTGGGTCTGGAGAGGTGTGGCCGGAGCTCCAGCAGCTCACAAGCCACTCTATGGACCCTGTGGCCCGGCTGGGGTGCTGGTGTCGCAGGGCCTCACTGTTTGAGGGAAGTGACCAGACCCTTGCATGCCTGCTGAGCTCTCTCCTCAGAGCTCATGAACTGAGGGGTCTGCGGTACATTTCTGGGGTTTACAACTTATGCCCCCTGCAGCTTCTTAGCCCGTCAGCTTCGTCTGTAGAGTTGACTGTGCCTGTGTGACCACGTTTCCGTTTTAGAATCTTGAAACGTAATCTGCACCTATGATTGCGGTGATATTTAATCTCCCCCAAATTTATTTTCTCGATTCATTATGTTTAACCTTTACAAGACTCTCAGACTTCCTGCGAGGAAGCTATGGTGAAGTGTGTCAGGAGTGAACGAATGCTAACTGTTTCTCTCCTTGCTTCTCCATCCCCAGATGAATCGGCTCCTAAGGAAGTCAGCAGGGTGAGTAACTGGATGCAGTTTCTGCAGCACTGCCCCAGGACTGCAAACGTGAAATCCCCTCCTCTACATGCCCATGTTATCTTAGCGTCTGGGTGAGAAGAGCACAGAAGAAACTCTGCAGCTTTCTAGCGTGTCCCCAGGGCAGTCAGGGCCGAGAGACGCTCCACACAGAAGCTCCGGGGTGAACACCCAGATTAGGCACACAGGCACCTGAACATCTGGAGTTGTGCCAAGGCTGGCTCATTAGAGTCGAGAGCCCGCAGGGAGAGGCCAGATTTGCAGAGTCTCCAGAGTAACCAGTGAAACAGCATTTGCCAAGCATCCTCACGTGGAGAATGAGGATGTCACCTAAGCCCTGCCTGTAGAGGCTACCCTCAAGCCATCTCCTTTGCAGGACATCACAGCTATCTCCCTCTCGTACCTTACCTGTGAAGATCCCTCGATCTCAACTCAGTCACCTTGCTTATGGAGGAACCAAGGCTGATAACTGTGGTTAAAAACTATTGCTCAGCACCCTGAGACATTTAGTGCTCTTACCATCTAGAGTAAACAGTGAAGGGGTCCAGGCAACACAGTGAGCTGGCCAGGTGGACTGGGATAGCTCAGACAGTGAAGCACCTCTGTTGCAGGCCTGAGGACTTGGGTTTGGATCCCCAGCGCCCATCTTAAAAGGCAGAGGTGGCAGGCAGTGCGCATCTGTAACCCTAGTGGCAAGGGGCATTTGAGGAACCAGGATTAGCTATATGCTTATTACCAGCCACTTCCCTGTCTTTTCTGTTGCATGATCGGCACTTAGAAGTCCTGAGACAGGCAGTGGTGGCGCATGCCTTTACTCCCAGCATTCAAGAGGCAGAGGCAGGTGGATCTCTGTGAGTTCAAGGCCCGCCTGGTCTACAGAGTGAGTTCCAGGACAGCCAAGGCTACACAAAAGAAACCCTGTCTTGAAAAAAACAGAAACAAACAAAAAGATGAAAGAAAGAAAGAAAGAAAGAAAGAAAGAAAGAAAGAAAGAAAGAAAGAAAAGAAAGCTGACTAGAATAGGGAGAGACAGCATCAGTATGAAAAGCGCTCTCAACCCTCAGTTTCTGGAGTGTGCCACTCTGTGGGCACATCTCGGGCTCCTGGGGACAAACTGCTGCCACTATGTGCCCTTGAGCTCTCAGAAGTGGGATTGTGACAGGCATGGAGTCCATTTTGAAGTTTTTCTTTTATAATATTGTTCCTCACCCAGCCCCCAAATATTTGTAAAAGGCTGCTGCTTGTTCTTGGAATGCATGGTGTTTGTTAGGGTCTTGGTATAAATGCTTTGTTTTTACTAAGCCAGACTGATGTGGGGAGCGTCACGCTTAGCCTGATGTGGGGAGAGTCACGCTTAGCCTGATGTGGGGAGCGTCACGCTTAGCCTGATGTGGGGAGAGTCACGCTTAGCCTGATGTGGGGAGAGTCACGCTTAGCCTGATGTGGGGAGAGTCACGCTTAGCCGGATGTTGGGAGCATAGCACTTAGTTGAAAGCCCTCTGCTTGGTGTGTTCTCCCTAGTGTTTCCTGGCACATCAGCTCCACACATTTGTTGTCTCCTCTCTGTGACGATCTTCAGCACTCTCCAGACCCCCTGGGCCACTGTGTGCCCTGCTGACTGTGGGCTCTGTAGCAGGCTGCCCACTGTCCTGGTTCTGCCCCTGCTTTGCTCATATTGGACCATCACAATTAAAATTGTGTCTGTGTTCTTGCCCGTGTGATTAGCCCATTGATAATCATTCATTGGATTTGAGTTCTCCGGAGAAAACAAAACAGATACTTCCCTAACATTCACTTCCTGTAGGTCCTTCCTCACGCCAAAGATTGCTCTTGTGCCATGTGTGCTGAGATGCTGCTCACACTGTGGTATGTGGACAGACCTTCAGAAAACCTTTCAAACGTAGTTGTGGACTTTGGCGGACATAGGTTCATTTCTTTTTTAACTGATGGTATACTTAGGAATGGCTGGCTAGTGTCCCCACACCTCTGAGCTGTTCATGTCTGTGTCTCACAGACTCTTCTGACAGGTGAGAGGGCGAATGACATCATCTTCCAAACTCAGAAGATGACCAGTCCAGGTACAGCTAGTGTGCCTGGGTGACCTCTAATATGAGACAAAGGCGCCAACAGGCTGAAAGTAGCCATGTCAAGAATGGAATTAAGATTGGGCTGTATAGAGACAAATTCTTGTGTCGAATTTATAGTATTCAAATGCTTAGGTTGTTAGATGGAGACGCAGCCGTGGGATTAGGACTGCCCTCAGCCTAACGGGCAGCTGAGCACTATTCCTGCCTTCACAGTGCTTTTCCTTCATCCCTGAACAGAAGGCAACGCTGCTGTGTTTTACACAGAAGCAAGTGTCCTGCGGGGCTAAGCTTCTTTTCTGTGGGGAATAATTTTTGACTTCACACGAATGATTCTCACCTTGGCAATTACATCTTTCATATTTCCTTCTTACTTTGTAGTATTTCTTCTTTAAACTTTAACCTTTTTAGGTGGGGAATATAGGCCTGAGGTGATGGGATAGAAGGGGCAAGAAGCACACCCTGCTCTTTCAAGTGCCCCATCTCCCAGAACGCAAGACTGTCCTCTGTAGAAGCTCCTACCCCAATGGCCACTTGATAGGCTGCCCTAGGGAGTCCGCAGAAACCTTGACACCTTCTGATCCTCTAGGACTGGGGCCAGTATACAGCTGCGAGCCACTGTGTGGGAGTGGGAAATTGAACCTGGGTCCTCTAGAAGAGCAGCAAATGCTCTCTCAAGCCCCTTAGGAGAGGTGTTCTAATGACTTGGCAGAAAACCTAGTTATAAGTGAACATAGAAAGGCGAGGAAGCAGGAAGGCAGAGATGTCAAGACTCAGAGCTTCTCTGTGAGTGAGTAGCAAATGGGGTCTTGTGTCTAGGTAGGTGTAAACTGAAGTAGACTTCCTCGGTGTCCCCAAGGAGAGGTACCAGCTCCTTTTCAGGGTAAAGTTCTATTAGAATTGAATTTCATAAAAGTCCAAATGTAAGTTAATGTGGTGGATTTCACAGCCATGCTCAGCTAATTCCAAAGCAGAGCATTAAAACATGGCTCGTTTTTCAAGAGTGTCAGTGACTACACAGGAACTGGACTCAGTAGGCAAGGGGAAGACCTGGAGTAAGTATGTCTCCCTCTTCCAGCCATCGACCACAGCTGGCACGATATACCCAAGGGTAGAAGTGAGGATATGCATGCAATCCCAGCACACGAGAGACAGGAGCAGGAGGCTAGGGAGTTCAGGGCCAGCCTCTACCGCATAATGAGTCTGATGCCACATGGACTGCCTCGGAAGCTATCTCAAAGTAACCAAAAAGAAAAAAAATACAAACCCAAAAAACAAAAACAAACAAACAAAACTCCCAAACAGCAGAAAAGAACAAAATGAGGACATGCAGAGAATGAGAAAGCATATCCTTCTAATTCTAAGCAAAGAAGTAGCAATCACCTATAAAACCTACAGCCTGACGTGTGTGTTAGTGTAAATACATATCAGGTATACTATGTGTGCGTACCTGTGTGTACATGAGTGTGCTTATGTGAATGTATGTATGCATATTCATGGGTCTGTATCTGCATTTTCTGATGTATATGTTTGCCTGTGTGTGTGTGTGTGTGTGTGTGTGTGTGTTGGTGGGGGCCATTAGCTGCGAGGTAGCTTCACATGATTTGACATAATACTTATGGGCAAGTGTGTGGAAGGCCAGCAGAGACCCTGTCACTTTGATAATTAACAGATCCATCAAACTTGGAAACTCTATCAGTAACCCCCTCCCCCATTACGTGACAAGCTACCTGGGATAGATGCCTCCACGAAGGAAGTGCTTGATTTGGCTCACAGTTTGGGGGATGGCGGCAGTCCCTTCTGTCAGCAGAGCCATGGCAGCAGCATGGCCAGGTGTCCTGTTGCAGTTGAGATCAGGGAGCTGAGAAAAGAATGTGGATGCTCTGGAGGCCAGGACCCCACCCCGTGGAGTGTTTCTGTCTCCATGCAAGGCAGGCTGTAGTTGGTTGGTTCTGTTTTACTTTTGACTCTTTGCTCTTTGGGGACCAGCCACCCAGCTCTTAAATAAACACATAGAGGCTTTTTCTTACTTGTGAATGCCTGGCCTTAGCTTGACTTGTTTCTAGGCAGCCTCTCTAACGTAAATTAGCCCATCTACCTTTTGCCTCTGGGTTTTTACCGTTTTCTATTTCTGTATAGCTTTCTTTACTTCTTACTCCATGCTTGGCTGTGTGGCTGGGTGGCTGGCCCCTCTCCTTATTCCTCTCCCTCCTTGATCTTTCTTCCCAGATTTCTCCTCCTATTATTCTCTCTGCCTGCCAGCCCCACCGATCCTTTCTACTGCCTTGCTATTGGCCGTTCAGTTCTTTATTAGACCAATCAGGTGTTTTAGACAGGCAAAGTAACACAGCTTCACAGAGTTAAACAAATGCAACATAAAGGAATGCATCACATCTTTGGAACATTAAACAAGAAAGTATTCCACAGCATAACTGAATGTAACACATTTAAATTAATGTTCCATTAACAGGAGGTTGTTCCTTAACCTTAACCAACCTAACCTAGAAACTCCCTCTTAGACATGACATCCAGAAGCTTATATCCTAAGTGCTTTCTCGATCCCACTGAGTGGGTGGCATTAGCCGGCACAGAGTCCAAGAACATTTAAGAAGTGCTGTTCCCCAGACAGATAAAGGAAAATAAGAACACTCTTAACTCTGGAAATCAAACAGCCCAACTAGTGTCTCTAACCTAGAAAGTACTTATGCCCTCGGGAGGATGAGACTTTGGGATGCCTGCCAGAGAAGCTCTCTACCCCCTTCCCCATTATCAGATATATCACGTAAAGTAGCTTTAGGCACTCGAACTGTGCACTTGTGAACAAACGCTCCTCTTCCCAGGCACTGGATTGTTTGTCTCGGCCTTTGCTGCTGGTTGCTCGCAGGAGCTGTGAAAGCCCCCAAGGAGCTCAGCTCTGAGTGCATTAGTGTCCTGAGTGGATGTGGTGTGAGCCGTTTCCCAGGGCAGCTCAGTCTGTCCTGCCTGGGTGCAGCTCTCGCTGTTTGTTATTGAATCTGCTTGCTCGCGCTTTGGGCGAATCCCACAGTACCAGCAGTAGACTGAACACATAGGCCATTTGTCTATGAAGAATGGTTTCTGGTTGTGTGATAAAAGTGTTATACAAAAGGCACATATGTTCTGTGGTGGTCAGCGGGGGCCGTTTAGTCTGAAGCTCAGAACTAAACCATGCTCTAACAACTAAACATGGGAACTGAACAATATTCCTGCTTCACAAGATTTCAAACTGTGACCTGTTTTACCCAATCCATCTCAGAAGCCATAAACCCACACTGGAGTGTATGTATTTAAAGATATTACAACAGAATTGTGTGCAGCTGGTCCTGGTCCCCTGAACCCCAGGTGTCGTGCACAGTGCAGATCAGCACATGTCTGTATTGTGAAGAAAGGAATAGAGAAAAGACCTAGAAATGGCGTACCTCAATGGATCAGCCGCTCTTCCCTTGCAGAGTCTCATTAAGGTGTTTGCTTTCTTTTGTCAAAAAGATGGGCTATTTGCTTATGTTTTCTTATTTATTCCTGCCCCCCACAACAAGAGCTCAGACTCCTTGAGAACCAGAGTTTTGGCTGCTGTGCACTTGCACACTGCTGAGAACCTTTAATCACTAGGGGCCCACATCCAGAAGCCACTGTGCTGGGCCCAGCACTTCCGCTCCATCTCCTGTGTGTTCTCATGACTCCCCCTCCACGGCAATTTTCTAGCAGCCACATAAGCATCAGCATCCTTGGATGCTGTGCTCGGTGGTTCTTGACTTTTGCATTGGTCTTCTTTCCCTAAATTATGACTTGAATAGCCCTTTGCGGCCCTTGATCTCTTTGTCCCACATTCTATCAGTTCATATCATTAACAAACCCTTGAATTCAATATTACTCATTAGTATGTTTTTTTAAAATTATTTCCATTTCTTTGCATCGAGTTGATGGTATGTTTTCAGAAGCCAAGCCTGCTTGTTTGTAGAATCCTGCCTGATTCCATGGCTCCCATGAATTCCTTGGGCCACGCCCAATGTGGTGCGTGATGCCATGTTCACTTTGGAGCTGGTGTCCCACATGCCGTTCCTCTGCTCCTCCTTGCATCTCCTCTGGCTTTCTTCAGATCCCAGACTGTGCTCCCAGGACCATGCCTGACTCCTCCACAGAGGATGTAGTGTTCTTCAGAGTGGCTTTTCCAGGTCTGGTAGAGCAGCTGCCTCTCTCCCTCCCCATATCTCTAAGGTAAACCTCCTGTGACTCTCGTCAATTGCTGCTCTTATTCATTTTTCAGAGGTGTGGAAGGTGGGTCCCTGGGTCTTGCAGCTGTTAGGCAAGTACTTACCACCGAACCGTTACCTTTTCCATTCTGCTCCCAAGAGTTGAAGATAAATGACTGTTGGAAGCCAGCCCCTCACTCCAAGCTATCAGTGAGCCTCTGCCTCCGCCTCTGAGGCTCCTGGGCTCCGTTGATTGTTCACTGCCAGTGCTGAGTCGTAGAGTTGTTAGGATTCTCCAGTTTATGGTGTCTGTGTGACCTAAAAAAAAAAGTCTTTATTTATAGCTTTGCTTACTTTAAAATGCCTCAACTGAGCCGGGGACATACTCGGCTCGCGAAGTGCTTGCTATGCAGGCTGAGGACGTGCGTTCAGTGTTCAGGATCCACACCAGACAAGTGCCAGATGCCCCGAGACACCACAGTGAGCTCTTAGTGACAATTGAGGACACAGTAAGATTTCATAGGAGATACTGTGACATCGGTTGGATGGGACTTGGCACACTTTGATTTTTGTTCTCTGGCATTGTCCTCGCTGTGAAGTGCTGTGTTCAGCAGTTATACTGATAAAGATGAGAACCACACAAGACCAGTGTGGACAGAAACCACAGGTGAGGGTGTCCACTCTCATCCCAAGGTGTGGGTAACTGTGCAGCACCTGACTTCCTGTCTCTGGACCACAAGCTCTCTTAAAGGACAGCTGGCACTTGACACTCACTATGAACTTTACAAAGTGTTGAAAGTTTTGAAGATGGCTATAGCCCCCTATCATGCAGACAAGAAACTTGGAGCCTAGAGATGACATTCCACAATAAATACTCCAACCCTGTCCCAGTATTTTCTTTTAGTGTGTATGTATGTGTGTGTTTGCATGTGTGTGTGCATGTTTATGCATGTATGTGTGCATGTGCACTGTGTGTGTGTGGTTTGTGACAACTGACTCTTGTCCAGAGGTGATGAGCAGCTTCTAGGCACAAATTTCAGTGGAGCAAAGACTGTTATCAAAGGGCATGGCTGGGCCTTGAGGAAGGACTTTCTGGGAAGCCATTTGTACCAGGGCTCAGCTACTCATTTGTCCATGTGCTGAATCTACCCCTACCCCCAAGGAACATAGAAGTATGTGTGTTCATGGAAAAGAAACATCCAAAGGCCGGGGATTTAATTCAGGTTAGCTCTGGCAAACATGAGGTTCAGAGCTCAGTTCCCAGAATTCATAAAACTACGCACTAATAAAAACCCCACAAAATAAATAAACCCCAGATGTCTAGTGGGGCATTTGCGACAGTAGAATATTCTATGGAGTTCTTCAGAGCAATTCCCAGAGGCTCCCTCGCAGGCTGTGACCTGCTTAGTGCTGTTCTGGGGACGTCAGGATTTGAACTGCTTATGATGCCTGTATGGGTTCTGTCATCACACTGGTGACCGTGTGAAGGGGGAATCTGGAAGAGTCTCAAGATAGAAGATAGCTGGGAAATAATAGCAATCTCGTCCCGAGGCAGAATCCAGTAACAGATCACCACAGATACGGGCTGGTGGCCAGTGGTCAGGGCAAAGGTGATGTCCAGTGGTCCTCCAGTTTGGGTAATGTTTTCATGCACAGATATCAAGGTAGGAAGCTGCAGGCTTGTGGAGAAGGAGGGAGGCGGCCTGCTTTATGTATTGTTAGTTGTATATCAATGTCCTTTTTCCCTTGGGCATGGCCTCCCGTTCTTGATTTAAAAGGTTCAAACTTGTGAACTGGCTTCCCCCAAGAATTCATTGACTAGTCTGCTGTGGCGGTCAGGTCGTATTTCTGCTTGCTCTCTACTCAGAACTTTATGGTTAGAGACATGAGAGCACTGTAGAGAACTACCCCATGGATCGGCAGGGACACCCAATCATTGGCCAGGACTTTAGTTCTCTGCAGATGAGACCATTCCAGCGGCCGCTTTGATTTTGTCCATTGCACCAATACTGTTCTCTTTATCTATGGACGCTGAATGCAGCTATTTGGCCTCCTGCCACCCCGAGGATTAAGTTGTATGTGACGTCAGGGGACGTAGCCAGATGGGAGCAGCCTTCATGCTTGTTCCCAGCTCACTCCAACCTTAGGCTCTTCACACAGCCATGACCTTAGTGACAGCCATAAGCCATGGCTTGGGTGGCAGCCAGGCCTCTGTAGTCACTCACTGTGGCTCACCCACCTTGCCGTCTCTGAAGGTAATCAGGGGAGTACTGGGGTTCACTAAGTGCTGAGGTTCATTGAGTGCTGAGGTTCACTAAGTACTGGGGTTCACTAAGCACCCGTGGCCCAAGTGGTCCAGCTGGAGGCTCGTTGGGTCCTCCCTGCTCTGCACTTGGAGCCAATGGGGCTGAACTCCTTGCCGGCCCCCTTCCATTAGAGTGTGAACAGCAGAGGGTCCGTTCCGTAGGCACGCAAGGTGGTGTGGAAGGAACCATGGAAGGAGTCCCTGGCTCACCCCACAGACAGGTTTTACACGTGACACTTGTGTCACAAGTAGCAGATCTTGGGAATGAAAGATGTCTGGGAATGAAAGATGTGCCCAGAAACAGAGAGGTGTCACAGTTGAGACCTGGGTGCACAGGGGTGGGGACAGGAGAGAGAGTGTCCCTGGTGGACAGTAGCAGTATTTGCTGGAGGTGCTGATCTATTTCCCCAGTTCAGTGGGAAGCCTGGGAGGGTTTTCAGCTAAAGAGTAAACAGATTTTGTCTTAAGGCAAGCATGGGGCAGGGAGAGCAGGGAGGGGCTTCGGTTTCTATTCCGTTGAGAGGGCCAGTGTGGCCTGTCTGGGGCAGGATCAGATAAGCCCCTTATTCACCCTTCTTGCTGGTACGACAGCGTGTCCTAGCAGTGACTGCAGATTTGGGTCACACTGCTCACCCCTGCTCTGTGGGGAACCTGAGCTCATGGAGTCATATTTCACCTGGCACCATCTGGAGGATTCCCCTAGCATGGTGTCACATTCTCCCAGGCGACCTTTGAACTCTCTGGCCAGTGGAGCTGTCATTATGAGTAGAAGTTGTAATGTATAACATTTGATGTTCTTTATATGAATGAGCGGGCACAGATACAGTTTAAAGATAAGTTTCAGTGAGCAGTCACAGCAGGCTTAGTTGGCAGTCTCCCTGTTTTACCGCTGGATCCTAATGTCCAGCTGTGCTCTGTACGCCATCCATGGCCGGAGCCCGAAGTTGCTGAAGCAGCGCGTTTCCGACGCCAGACGTTTCACTGTGCTTGCCTTAACCGTGCCTCACTTCTGTTATCTTTGTGTTCAAGTACCAGGACACGAACATGCAGGGAGTTGTGTACGAGCTGAACAGCTACATAGAGCAGCGCCTGGACACAGGCGGGGACAACCACCTGCTCCTCTACGAGCTGAGCAGCATCATCAGGATAGGTAAGACACGCTGTGCTTGCTCTCAGGCTGGGCCACTTCACAAGAGGCCTCTGTCCCACCAGGGGGATGGGGCTCTTTCCTGCTCTCTGTGCTGGGCTCAGTTTGTAGTGGAAGAATATGAATGTGAAGCTACCAGGATGAATGAACCCACAAATCCCTGAATTACCTGAGAGCAAGTAAGCGCCTACCTGCTGCAGGCGGTGGCTCCCACCTGGGGCCGGCACCTGCTTTCCTTTGTATTGGATTAAATTGCATCTTTAGAAAGGAAGATACCAGGTTTTTAACATAATGTTTTAATTTATTCTTTGATAATTCCATACAGTATATTTTGAGCATATTTATTCCCCTCTTTCAACTCCTCCCAGATCCTCCCCAACACTACCCACCCAGCTTAGTGTTCTGTCTCTTAAAACAAGCTGTTCACTTTGAAGGGAAGCAAACATGCTTGGAACTCACTTGGATAGCCAGAGATGGCTTGTCCTGTAGACAGAATGCTACATGAGAGATGGCTTGTCCTGTAGACAGGATACTGCAGCCAGAGATGGCTTGTCCTGTAGACAGGATGCTGAAGCCAGAGATGGCTTGTCCAGTAGACAGGATGCTGAATCCTTCAGGACATGGTTTTTTCACTTGTCCACTATGACACGGAGTGTTTCAAGTTTTTCATCTGAGAATAAAAATGCCCCGAACATGTGGACACCAGTGTCTGTCATGACTTCACTTCATGCAAGTACTCTGTGGGCTCCCACACGTGCTATCTGGCTCACTGTCATCATCACCTCACAAGTGAGCTTGTGACCCCACTGTTCTGTTGATCCAGAGGCTTCAGATGCACCAGGCTAAATAGCCATCCAAACATGCACAGACCCAAGTGAGTTATAGGGAGTTTAAATTTGGGTGATACCCCACCTGCCAGGACTTAGAGTGTTTGTTATGATAATGGCCTTTAGATAATAAGAAACATGTAAGTTAAAATCTGCTCACTTCAGTGCTATGTGTATATTTGCCTAATGATTTAGGTGAGCACTTACTTAATTATTTGATATTCTTGGGGGGTGTTTAACTTAAAAATGAAATACAATGCCCATCTATCTTTGTGAGGATTGAAGGCTCAACAGATGTTTTTACAGGGGTAAAACCCGCACTGTGTAATGACAATGCCATGGACCTATCTGCAGCCAGTGGTGGAAACTGGGGACCTCTGATTATGCCACACATTACACTGTTCTGTTTCTGGGCATCGGTGGTGTTAACCAGTCCACGCAAAGGCTGGTGCACGAGTCTCACTGTAGAATCTGTGATGTCATATTCTTCCACTGAGACTGGTTTTCTCCCTTCTTTTTATTGCTTTGGCAGCCACAAAAGCCGACGGATTTGCACTGTACTTCCTTGGAGAGTGCAATAATGTAAGTATCTATATTTAGATTCTGGTGCTCTAGATAAGAAATCCTCACAAGTGCTCTAAGAGTCTACTGTCCTGCAAACAGCAGGCATGTCGTAATGACTCCCTCCAGGCTCGTTTGTGCTTGACTTGCACGCGCAGCTACCGCCTGTCCGGAATGGCCCAGCAGCAGACAGGCCTAACATGCAATTGATGTCTATATTCTTGCTTTGGTTTATAGTATCCTGTACCATGTGTGGTATTTCTAGAATGCATGTATCCTATAAAAGTAACTTCAGTCCTGTGGGCTGTAATGCCACAGAGGAGGCCCCGTGTCCCTTCTGCACTTCCTCTACCTCAGAGTAAATAAGAAAAAGCGGTTCACGTCGCGTGAGTTTTCTAAGGGTCTGAAAGGTGAGTCTGTTCAAAGCACTGGGGTGGGGCAGCTAAGCCTGGGTCTGAGTCTCTGCCGGGCTGTTCCCTGGTCACGTGTAGCGCACACATATGCAGACGCATTTTGCCAACTTCAGTATTGGTGCCTCGTTTGTTAGTCATTGCAACAATCTTAATGCTTTTATTATAACAGTTCATTCATAAGCTCATGAGGTAAATGTATGGCTTTTATGAGTTAGGCAGCACCATTGTGACTTATGGTGGGGGGTTTCAGTCTGATTCCCGCATCCTTGAGTAACTAACTATGTAGTGTTGATGTTATAAGGCATGTTAGCAAGAAAGGATCTGCAATGTGTCAGGTACCATTCCTGTCCAGTGTAGCCATGCAGTGAGAGCCGGTTGCATGCAGCCTTGGTTGCTCGCCTCATAACTGGTCCTCTCTCTGTCCACAGCCCTTGCCAGCCGTGTGATGTGACAGTTCACTAATATTTTACTAATGTCTCTCTCCCTGACATCAAAGTTCCTGTGGGCTGAGGACCTTTGTAAGCTGTAGCCCCTCCCCTGTATCTGTCAAAGGAACAGTCAGACAAGTGTTCAGGAAAGGGTTCATGCAGACTTTAGTCAACTTTGAATGGTTGAAACTGTACTGCAGACTGTAGTGTTTACGATGGCTAAGCCATGCAAATAAATAGCTATATTTTCCCTGCTCATTTAAAATTGTTTTTAAAAATTGTGGAGATGATCTTTATTTTAAAATTAAAATCTTATTTTAACCGACACGGAACATATGGAAGGATCATGTCGGTGAGGTGTGCTGTGTGAACACTAGCTGGCTAGCTGTGTCCAGCCGCCAAAGCCACACGTAGAGCGAACTGTCTCCAGTCCCTTTGTGTGGCTTTTCTGGATGCGTCACACTGTACCAGAGCACAGCACTCTGGCTCTTGTGTAATCTACCACAGTGCCCACTGACCGACCCCCACTTCACACCCACTCTACTCTACCTCAGTGCCCACTGACTGGCCCCCACTTCACACCCACTCTACCTCAGTGCCCACTGACCGGCCCCCACTTCACACCCACTGTCCCTCAGTGCCCACTGACCAGCCTCCACTTCACACACACTATCCCTCAGTGCCCACTGACTGGCCCCCACTTCACACCCACTCTACCTCAGTGCCCACTGACCAGCCCCCACTTCACACCCACTGTCCCTCAGTGCCCACTGACCGGCCCCCACTTCATACCCACTCTACCTCAGTGCCCACTGACCAGCCTCCACTTCACACCCACTCTACTTCAGTGCCCACTGACCGGCCTCTACTTCACACTCACAAGTGACCCAAGTGGGGACTCAGTGGGTCTTCTCTGTGCTAAAACTTGGATCCTGAATATGACGCCAGCTGTTCGCCTGAACAAATGGGATGGACGTTGATCTGAGCTGCCACTGATGCAGAGAGGGCAGGAGAGCTATGTGAAAGTACCCCTGAGGCTCCATGTGGCTGACGCGCAAGTCACAGGGGGTGCCGACTTAACTGGAGTTAGATTCTCAAACTGCCCTGGTCAGTCACGTGGCTGTTGTTGACTTTTATGATAGCCTTCTCAAAGATGACTTGGAAAATATGTCTAGTGTGTGCAGCCCTCTCCGTGTTATCCTGAATGCCTTCACCCTCAGTCTCTCTCACCTTGCTAAGTGCTGGTATCGGAGCCTCTCAGCCTCCGGTCGGATGGGCTCACACACACAGGCCTCTCAGCCTCCGGTCGGATGGGCTCACGCACACAAGCCTCTCAGGGGTAGGCTTTTCACACTCCTCTCCCTTCAGCAACTTGCACTGGGAGGCCGTGCATTTAGGCTTCAATTGGTACCCAAGAAAAAGGCAACCGTGAGGTTTTATTACCTCCCAGAAAATGACTTTCTCAGTCCTCCATACGACTCTTTCCTTTTTTGCTTAACATCTCTTGTAGCATCGGGATGTATGGCTAGAGTGTAGCCTCCTCTCATGTGAGACTCAGATTTCACTGGATCTTGCTTTAATTTTGAATCTTGTATTCCCTTTCTCCATCTTGAAGTCTATAATTTTTGTGATCATTTGTTTACCTGATATTTTTGTGGAATAAATGTTTCATTTAGGCAGAAACTTTACCGGCCTGACAGGAAAATTCAGGAACCATAAGAACTGTGATTACTCCGTGTCTTCCAGGTAGGGATTGTCTCCTTCACCCAGGGCTCCTGACATAGAAAACGACCTTCTCAATCCTCCATGTGGTTCCTTCCTGTTTTGCCATCTCTCCTTGCTCTCTCCAGCACTGAGATACTTGCTCACTTGTTTCATGTGCCCCCCTCCTTCCTATCCAGAACAAGATACTTCTGTATCTATTCTTCTTCCAGCTGGTTTGGACCTGGTGTGGAAGCTATTTTCCTGTGCTCTCCACTGAGAGTTGGGCCCCTTAACTGCGCCGTCCAGGCGAGATATCCATCACAGTGAGGTGGGCAGAGTCTCACACATCCTGCTGCAACAGTGTAGTCTCAGAGGAGAACCCCTCTTTCAGGACTAATTTCAAGGTCATTTTATCTTCTTGCCTCATGTTGTTTCCCTGTCCTTTTGGCCTATGATGACAGAGCTGTGGCCCACCTTTGCAGCGTTTGGCGGGTGTGCTGCTGTGATGACAGAGCTGTGGCCCACCTTTGCAGCGTTTGGCGGGTGTGCTGCTGTGATGACAGAGCTGTGGCCCACCTTTGCAGCGTTTGGCGGGTGTGCTGCTGTGATGACAGAGCTGTGGCCCACCTTTGCAGCGTTTGGCGGGTGTGCTGCTGGGTGCCCCAGGAGAGCTGCTTTGCTTACAGTTTTCTTGGGAGGCTCACACATTTAGGCTTTAGTTGGTACCTAAGAAAAAGACAACAGTGAGGTTTTATCACCTCCTACCATCCCTTATTTACTTCATATTAGGTTTCTGGGGGACTTTTTTTAAAAAAATTATTCTCAGCCCATTGATGCATATATGTATATGGACTGGAGAGATGACTTTCTGGTTAAGAACCATTCCTGTTCTTCTAGAAAATTTGAGTTCCATTCCCAGCACCTACACTGGGTGGCTTGCAATTACCTGTTTTTCTAGCTGCAGGAGATTTGATGCCTTTTCTGGCCTCTGCAGGCATGCATGCACATACACAAACATTCATGTAGATAATATACATGAGCGAAAAAGCATTAAGAATACACTTCCAGCTTCTCTAAATGGTTAAAACTTTATTTTTCAAGAGTGTAACTCTTCGATCTGATCTCGCTTAGAAGTTGCTTTCCATGGGGAAGTTCCGCGGCGGCGGCGGTGGCCGCGGCGGTGGTGGCTGCGGCTGCTGCTGCTGTGGTTGCTGCTGCTGCGGTTGCTGCTGTGCTCATGCATCCTCTTTGTTCATGAGGCATGGGACATTACACACGAGGGTGGTTCTTTTTTTAATTTTAATAATAAAACTTATTTTCTGTTTGAGAATTTCATAAATGCATATAATGCATTTTGATTGAATCCACCCCCATTTTCTTCCTCTCCAGTTTCTCCTCTGCCCTTCTCTACACCGTTCCTTCCCACCTTTGTGGGCTCTTTACTTAAACTTACTGGTCCGTAGGTCTGTACACGTGCAGACACGCCATCTGCCAACACCCTTCAGCTGTCAGTGGATCCTTAGCTGGTGTATGGGGCTTCAGGAGCCCCTCCCCCATGCATGCTTTGATTTTTGTTGGCTTGATCTCAGGCAGGTCTTAGGCACACAGTAATAGTTGCTGTGGGTTTGTGTGTATAAGGTACACATCCAGCAAGCACTGTTTTCCTGTAGATTTATGCTACCTCCAACTCTTACAAACTTTCTGTGTCCCCTGCTTCCACAATGATCCCTAAGTCTTAGGGTGGGGGTTAAGGGGTATGATATAGCTGCTTCATTTAGTGCTGAGAGTTCCACAGTCTCTTACTCTCAGCATATCAACAAATTGTAGGCCTCTGTATTAATTGATCTCTATTATAAAAAGAAACTTATTTGAAACTAATATTGTGGTTTAAAGGTAAGCACTGGAGGGACCATATTGCTGTGTCCATTCAGTGGAATAATAGCATCAGGTTTCCCCTAGGGCCAGTCTTAGTATTTATGGCCAAGCAACCGTGCCAGACATGACTGTGGAATGTGTGTTAAATCCAATCAGAAAATGGTTGGGTACTCCCATTCATGCCACTACTGCACCAGTGAGCAGATATTGCCAGGGCTATTGTTAGTGTATTCCCACGGTTCACATTTAGGTAAGAGAGTTGATTCTTTTTCTCCCCTGGTAGAATGCATGGCCTTTTCTAGCACTATGAAAGGTAGCCAGTAGGGATGAGGCTTCGAGGTCAAGGCCGGCAAGATTTCTGCACGCGCTGACTCGAGTGTGTGGTGTTTTCAGCAGTGGGGTCTTATGATCAAGTTCTGGAGGATAAGCAAAGCATCGGCAGTCCTGCAACGTCTGAGGGCCTAGCGCCTCACTGGCCAGCAAGTCCAAAAGATCTAAGTCATTCCTGGCACTGACTTTTTTATTTGAATCAATGCATATGACCTTCCACATAAACAGGCTAAGGACAGAAACCACACGAGCATATTATTAGATGCAAAAGAGGCCTCGCCTTGGACAAAACCCGGCATCTTTTCAGGATGGAAGTCTTGGAGAAGCTAGGGCTATGAGAGGTACATATAACAAGCCCACAGCCACAGTGCCGAACAGACTGTGGGACGCAAAGCGTTCCCACTTAACTTAGGGATGAATGGATGTCCACCCTCTCCTGCCCTGTTCAGTATAGTTCTGGAAGCCTTAGCCAGAACAATAAGGTGGATGAAGGAGATAAAGGGGATTCCAATAGGGAAGGAAAAAGTCAGATAGCTTCATTTTCAGATGATAAGATTTGATTCTGTACACAAAAGACCCTAAAGAGTCCACCAGGAAACTCCTACATCTGTCACACGCTAAGCAAAGTGGCAGAATATGAAACTAACAGTGGTTTTCTCTACAAATGATGGACAGACTGAGAAAGAAGCCAAGGAAACAATACCTCTCACAATAACCTCAAAAAAAATCGGGATAGCTCTAACAAGCAAGTGCAAGATTTGCATGATAAAAACTTTTAAGACCTAAGAAAGAAATTGAAGAAGACATCAGCAGATGGAAAGATCTCCCATGCTTATGGGTCAGCAGGACTAATACAGTGAAAATGGCTGTCCTAGCAAAAGGAACCTACAGATTCAGTGCAACCCCCATCAAAATCCCAGCACAGTTTTTCACAGACCTCGAAAGCACAGTTTTCAGATCCCTATGGAAACACAAAAGACCCGTTAGCCTAAGCAATCCTGAATTCTAGGGCTGCTGGGATTGTTTCCAGCCCAGATGTCACATTTTACTACAGACCTGTAATAATAGGAACAATGCTCTATGGTATAAAGCAGAGTTGTGGATTAATAGAATGGAATCAAGGACTCATACACACACCCATATACTCCAGCAGCTACCCGAACTTTGTCCAAGAGACAACTTGTGCACACTGGAGAAATAACACAGCTTCAACAAATGGTACCGGTCAAACTGGATGGCCGCACGTAGAACAAACAGATCCTTCTCTTTGACCCTGTACAAAGCTAAACTCTAAATGGAGCAACAGCCTGAATCTGAAGAAGAGAAGCTGGCTTCCTAAACTCACCACTGAGATGCCTTCCCTTCTTTTTTTTTTTCCCCACAAGGGCTTGCTCGGTGGAGCAGGCTGGCCTGGAGCTCACAGTGTCTTGGGATCTGACTTAGCCTGTGTTCGTCCTACGTCAGCTTCCCATGTGCTGGAATTAGAGGTGGGTCTCACCACTCGGGACAGAGTCTTTCTAAAACAAAATAAACTTCAAAACAAAGATTACCCATTTCAGTCACAGAATTCTAAAAAAAAAGCAACCGGAACAGACTTCTGCGGAGGCCTTAGCTGATCAGCAGACACCAAGGGTTAGATAAGGTGGGACAAGGCACACAACCGTGCTCCTGAGAAGCTTTACTTCCCGTCTTCATAAATGGGCCAGTAGAGACGACTTAATTTCTAAAATTGGCACCAATGAGAAGTATAATTTGTGGGTGGAATTTGGTTATGCTAACCAAATTTAAAGGCCAGGTACTTCTTGCCAGAGGGGGCAAACAAAGCAGAGAAAGTGAAGCAGAAGATAGAAGCCAACAAAAACCAAGACAAAACGTACCCCGCGGCTGTGGAATCCTTATGTATTGCCTAACCACCGTAAAGCTACCGAGGCCAGCTGGTAAGATGAGGAACATCCTGAACTTGCTGACTCAGGTCGTGTCAAAACCAAAACAGAACCGGTGTCTTCTCAGGAAAAGAGCAGAGACCTGGCACCGCAGCCCAGGAGAGCTTCACTGGAAATCGTTGGCCAGGGAAAGAAGTTCTTATTCCGAAGGAGGCATCTGCAGCGATGGTGGAGCTGTAACAAAGTTTATACACTGGATACTTAGTGCATTGCAGTTTGTAAGGGGAGCAGTCTGTCCCCCCACAGCAGAAAGTCCATAGCATTTCAGTTGTTGACAGCGGAGGCAGCTTGAGGAGACGAGTGACATCACGCCAAGCTCTTGCTAAGTACCAGAGAAGTGGGCTACTTTGTTGGGCTTGTGAAGATCTCTTCAGAGAAAACACACTTAAAAGCCCTGAGTCAGGTGCCTAAGCTGTGACCTTTGCAGAAAGAGCCCCCAGGCCCTTCTACCCAGTGCAGTTTCTGGTAAGGAGATAGATTTTTGCCTTGAAGCTACTTGATATATTATTGTTATTATTATCATTATTAAATTTTACTCTAAAGCGATGAAGGATAAAATTCATAGAATGTTGCTTCTTGGGTACAAATTGGGGCCGAAATGGAAAAGCAGGGAAACCCAGTGTTTATGTTAGTACATAAAGCTGCAACCTGAAACTCGTGCAGTTTTTATATTTAGCAACTAGTAGTTTACTCTCATTGTGATGTTTTTCATTCAACTGTGGAATAAATTCTAACCAACATTAAAAAGTGCCTTTGCCTTCCCCGGGACCTTGATCCCTGCTTCCATTCAGCCACCTCCATCTAAATTTGCTTCCTAGCACTGCCATCTAGTGGCTCAAATGGAGAATAGCACAAAAACCTGGGTTTTGTCCCTAGTTTTTTTCTTTGGTTTTGTTTTTAATTTTCACCTCCTATTTAATTAAAAATTGTCTTTAAAATTTAGCTTGCTAAGAATGAAAACAAAAAACTCAATATTAAAATAAAATTTCATAAATGAAGTGATCTTTGAATTATGTGTTTCAGAAAATGTCTGGCGTGTGTATTTGCCCCCAAACAGTCTGGGTGGTGGATATCAACAAGCAGATTTCCCTACTTCATTTAAATGGTATTATGTTTTTGTGAATCGTATTAATTTATAATTATTACATTAATTATATTTGTCTATTCCCTTGTACATTTCTACTAAATTTATTTCTCCAAATTTGATATATAGATATATATGTATATATTTATAATTTTCCCGTTTTTATCCCTTCATTGAACCCAGCTTCTTGGCACCAATCTTATCTAGTTTAGACTGTCTGTCTATACTTATATCTATATCTGCTTTTCTCTCGCAAATGCTGCCAGGCTCGGGATGTTGCTCCTAACTGAAGAGCTAGCTCTCTGCTCGCCCCTCGCTCCCTGGCATAGCCTCGTGCTGCTGGGCAGTGAGTCAGTTGCCCCGGAAAACATGGAGGAGGCTGAGGCTCCGAGTGTTGGGCCTTTCCTTGTGTTTAGTTGTTTAACCTCTGAAGCATTCTTGTGCTAATAAGAGTTGTTTATACAGAATCCATGTAGGGATTGATTTTGGAGAGTTCAGCACTGGTTGTCACAGGAAAGTAGCTGTGATTATATGTAATAGTATTGATAGTGTGTAAAATACTGTCTGGTGGTATTCATCTCTGCAGAAAATGAAGATAGTATTTTACTATCTTCCCCCCACCCCACCCCCACCCCCGAGAAAGGGTTTCTCTGTGTTCCCGGCTGTCCTGGAACTTGCTCTATAGACCAGGCTGGCTTTGAACTCATAGCGGTCCATTGGCCTCAGCCTCCCTGAGTGCTAGGATCAAAGGCTTGCTCCACCACCGCCCGGCTGGATTTTGCTATCTTAAAGTGCAAAAAACCTCGTCACAGCCTTAGCTCAAAACTTATATTGATCTTGAAAAATAAAACCTTCCTTTCCCCTGCCAATTTCTTTAGTCCTTGTTCCACCCTATCATTTATTGATTCAGTAAACGGACTCATCGTGAAGAATTGCTTAGTCTATTTCATGAAAAGAATTATTATCTTTAAATACCAAGAACGAAGGCAAGAGTCACTTCGCCATGTCACACATGGAACGCAGGCCTTTCTCCTGGCCTGTTTCTGGGGAGTACAGAATTCAGTGGGGCTTCCCCACACTGGGCTGTGTAAAGCTCAGCCCTGCTTGGAAGTTCTACCCCCCACCTCTGCCTTTCCCCCTCCCCACCCCCTGAGATAGGGTTTCTCTTTGTATAACAGCCCTGGTTGTCTGGAACCTGCTCTACAAACTCACAGAGATCCCCTGCCTCTGCCTCCTGAGCGCTGGGATTAAAGGCGTGCGCCACTACCGCCTGGTCCGTGGAAGTTATTTAATGACATTTTTGTTTGTTTGTAATAGCAGCTCTCTGCACTTTCATTCAATTTGTAAAAATCATGATGATTGTACTACTGCCCCCAGACAGGTCATTCCGTCAATGATTGACCCATAATCAGAAACGAAGGGCGCTTTTGAACAGGTGGTGTGTGCTGAGTTAAAAAGAAGGATGGAGAGTCAGTGAGGTGGCTCAGTGTGTCAGAACTGTGGCTGCCAAGCCTGAAGTCCTGACTCTCCCACGGGTTCATCCAGTGTCCTCCATATACAACCATGGTACATTCCTCAACAGCCACACGTAGGATAAATAAAGAAATCTAAGAAAGACTAAGAAGAGAGAAAAGAGCTGGGGGACCCTCACACAGAGGAGAGGAGTCAGCCATGAAGATGGTCTCTGGGCTTCTGTCCTGAGCCAGGCTGTGTCCCTCTGTCCTGAGCTGACCTGCACCCCTCTGTCCTGAGCCCTTGGCTTTCTTATATTGCAGTATCTTCATGATTTTGATAGTGGTTTTTACTAGGAACATTTCTTTCTCATGAGTGTATGAAATCACAAACTTGTTGCTGAAGCCAGTATATTCCCCACTGTAAAGGATTACTCTTCCGTAATTATCCCTACGGAGTTTTCAAATTTTAGCAATTATGCGAACAGTCCATAGCCGCCTCTTTTGAGTAAGCCTCATCTAAGGGATGGTTTTCCATGGGCACAGCTTGCCCGAGCCTTTTACATCACATACACACCCTCTACCCGTGATTGCCCCGGAGTGTGGGGATGTGCGACATAATTAAGGATGTGGTCCAGGGGCTGTTTGCTAAGCCTCTCAAAAACTGTGCATTGTCTGTCTTTGGAGTGAACAACTACAACCTAAAACAAGAGAAGACGTAAAGCTTCCTCTGGATGCTTGCTTGAGAGCATCCTTTCTGTTATTGCTCATGGCCCATTCTTTGTCCAGTCACAGAGTTAAACCCCACTTCCTCCCCTGCTGCTGTCTTTGATGGGGGAAAGTCCAATGCCCAGAACCTGGCTCCTCACTGTCATCCCCAGTTTGAGAAGTTGCTGCCTATTCTGGTTTTTCTTCCTGCTAAATACATTGTGGTCTTTTTTTTTTTTTCTTGAGATCGTCTCTTCTTCCTCTCCTCCCATCATGCTCTGTTCCTCCATCTGAAGAGAGAATGACTACTGATTGTCAATAACCCCTAGCGCTATGACTGCCTTCTTCCCTCGGTGCCATGTGCCCAAACAGATAGTAGAATTACCCTAAATTTAAATGCAGTGGCACCTCTGGGGTGAGCACATCCCTGTGAATTCTTGGCCAGGGAGGATCCTGAGAGCCCCAAAATGAGACAGTTGGTTACTACTGTTGTTGGCTTCTCACCAGCACCAAATGGTGTGACAACCACAAGACCCAGATAAATCAGGCAGGAACTGAACTGGAAGCGTCCTCCTGCTGGCTGCCCCTCACAGGCCCAGAAAGTGCAATGCAGGCAGCTGGAAGAGTTCTCAGCAGCCTCACTCACCTGCTGAGGTCCTGGGCCAGGCCAGGAAGCTGCTGCTGCTGTTGCTCTTTTGCTCCATGCGTGTGAGGTACCCATCAAATGCCTTCTGCAAGCTGTCAGTTCAACGCCCCCTTCCTCTTTGGTCAGAGAAACTTCTCTGCAGTGAACAGAGCCTCCGAACTGGTTCAAGTGTAGTGAATAAGATCCAGGAGCACTGGGAAGCTCCAGGGCTGCATATAATTAATACATGCTAGCAGTTTTTAAAGTAGCTCTGATTCTAGCCTTTAAAAATATAGCCAGGTAGTGGTGGCGCATGCCTTTAATCCCAGCACTGGGGAGGCAGAGGTGGGTGGATCTCTGTGAATTCAAGGCCAGCCTGGTCTACAAGACCTAGTTCCAGGACAGGCATCAAAGCTACAGAGAGACCCTGTCTCAAACAAAACAAAAAAAAAACCCAATAAATAATAAATCGGATGAGCCATCGTTTATCATCTCATCCGTGTTCATCTCTGAGTGTGCTCTTGTACTCAAGCAGACGGGCCGCATCCTTTCAGCAGAACTATTTGAATATCTCTTCCATGTGCACTTTGTTGGGTAGCAGATATTCCTGAAGCTCAGGCCTCTTTCTCGGTGCTGGGGGACACAAATCTTGAATGTAGCTCCTGGCCCTGGGTTTTGTTGTTGTTGTTGTTTTTGTTGTTGTTGCTGTTGTTTTTTGAGACTGGGTTTCTCTGTGGCTTTGGAGCCTGTCCTGGAACTAGCTCTTGTAGACCAGGCTGGCCTTGAACTCAGAGATCTGCCTGCCTCTGCCTCCAGTGCTGGGATTAAAAGCATGCGCCACCACCACCAGGCCCTGTTATTTTTAAGCTGCCAGAGTTAGGACAACAGCCAGCTCTGCCCTTCTCTTCCCTCTCTTCTCCCCTCCCCTTCCCTTTTCCTTCTCCCTCCCTTCTTCCCCTCCCTCCCTCCTTCCCTGTTGGCTTAACCACGAATCTTAAACTTGTAGAAGTCTTTGTCCTGTGAGTAGAAGGTGGCTCCGAGGAGGAAGGCAGAAAGCTTGGAGAGCAGGTGTCTGTGGATAAGTCACTAGTGGAGCTCAGTCTCCAGGGAGAGAGAGCTACCTCAGTAAGTGCAGTACTGACCACGAGGTGGTAGGTGATGTGGGCCAGCTGACCCGGGCTGCTTTATCTATAAGGTAGAAGTAAGGCAGTCAATAGAGATTCCCAGAACCCTCTGAAAAGTTCCAAGTGGGTAGATAGTCATGTTACACCTTTGATAATTAGAATATGATTTAAACATTTTATTAAGTGGAAAATAATTTAGAACATAGCTAGATTTGTCAAAATGATTGATCCTAATATTTTTGGGAATGAATTTTAAAAAGAAAAAGCCAAAAATCTTTGCCCAGAGTCACTCCAATGAGAGAAAAATCTCTTAAGACTAGCCATGCCTTTGCAGTGAGGACAGCGCCTTCTTAATTCACGGCACTCCCGAATCTGCAGTTCCAGCTCAAATCATGTGAATGATAGGGTCTCAGAGCAGTGTTCTGAGATGGTGGGAAGGGCAATGGCAGTCGCTCAGCCCCAGGCTTAGCATGGATTGGTTGGCATGGTAGAGTCGAGGGTTTCGTAGCAAGATGCCATCTCCGTTTCACGCCGTGTCTCATTCCGAAGAGGAGGCTAACATGAGCGTTTCTGTGTCTGTAATGTTTGTGAATTCTGATTCCAAACGTACATTCCGTGTGAAGCGGGAGCGAGACTTGGCTTTAGGTTCCCTGTCTGCTCCCCCCCATGAAACCTTGTATCACCCATGTCTTTTCCTGTGCCTGGCTCCCAGACTTTATGGGGCCTAATTAGGTAACGCTCTGCCACTGGAGTCTTGTAGATATTGGGCAAAGGCGGGGATCATCATCTAAATTGTCGTCTTTTCTTCTTCCTAGAGTCTGTGTGTGTTCACACCGCCCGGAATAAAGGAAGGTCAACCCCGGCTTATCCCTGCAGGCCCCATCACCCAGGGCACCACCATCTCTGCTTATGTGGCCAAGTCCAGGAAAACACTGCTTGTGGAGGACATCCTTGGGGTAGGGTGCTTTGACTCTCATGCTCTGAGGGTTTAATTGAAAAGAGGATACATTATTTTGATCTTAGTTAATTTGTTTCAAAATTAATTGTAAGTGTGTTAAAAGAAGATGCAGACCAATGAACGAATTTTCTCATAGTTCAGCCTTTATGTTCAGAAAATCACACCAGTTGTACTTCCTGTGAGATAGCACTCTTATTTCAGCACACGCCACCATGGCTAAGCAGAGTAGGACGTCAATAGCTATGCGAAATGGCCAGTGCCTGCCTGATCAGTCATGTCAACGCTGCTGCAGGACCGACTGTGCCATGTGAAGGGTGTCCTGCAGTGGCCAGTTCTCGGGAGTTTAAGGTTGGCCGTTCTGTTGAGGTGGGCTTGTAGGCGTCTGGGTAGTAAAAGACAGAAGCCAGCTGGCCATGAGTCAGGTGTGGCTCCCCTCCAGCCACCTCAACTCTGCCGGGTTTTCTCACTCCCCACCTGTGAGGCCAGCGTGGCAGAGTCTGATGTCAGGTCAGAAAAGAAATGACCATTCTCCAACCACTGTTGGCATCTCGTTCCCTGCCTTCCTACCAGCCAGAGCAGCAATCACAGGAGCAGGCCTGAGCCCTCCTGAGCCTCCTCAGTGACAGAGGGTACCAGCAAAGATGTGGCTGCCAAGAGAGATGACAGACAGATCCTCGGTGCAGTGTCTCAAGTGTGTTCAGGCAGATGTCTGATGAAAGTCACTGCAGGGGGTCTAGGCTTCATAGGTGACAAATACACGCAGTTACAAAGGCAGAAGGAACTTGTTCTCTGAAGTGGTTGAACCGGAGACTTGGAACCTGGCTTCTGTTTTGTGTTTTGTGTTTTTTTTTTTTTTTTTTCTGTCAATGATTTGCCTAGAATGAATTAACTGTTGCTTTATTGAAGAAAAAAGAAAGGAAGGGTCTAAAGTGGGGGTTGGAGAGGTGGGAAGAATCAAAGAGTAGATGCCCTGTGGCTTCTCCTTTGAAAATGTTGTGTCCTGGGTGCAGCCGTTCAAAGACTGGAAGCCACGTAAACATGTCTCTTGATTCAGGAAGGGTTTTCTGTGTTCCGTTAGCTCCCCGCAGATGGTAGAAACCAAGTGTATAGAGTTGCTGTCTTGATAGTAATCATTTTCTTTTCCCCTTGCTGGCTTGTAGAAATTTTAGCTAAGATAGGAAATTATTAAGTCAAACCCACTGTCATTGTAATGATAACTGATTGACAATGGGTGACTTGAACACATACTTTGGGCTCTTAAAGTTCAACTGAGATGAAATAGTCAGCATGACCTTAAACACAGAAGGGAAGGCATGTTTGTGTACACGTGTGTCAACATGGTGTTTGCCTGTGCATACATCTGCAAAGCCTGGGGTGGTTCTGGCAGAGTAGGTGAGGGGACCAGTGCCAGACTTGCCCATAGCCCTTCTCACTCTCACGTGGACTGACAGCCGCTGTTCACGCCTAACGCGTGCACATGCAACGCTAAGATGCTCAAGTCCCAGCCCTCTCTCGTTTGATTTTCAGGATGAGCGGTTTCCAAGAGGCACAGGTCTGGAATCAGGAACTCGAATCCAGTCTGTTCTTTGCTTGCCCATCGTCACTGCCATCGGAGACTTGATTGGCATTCTTGAGCTGTACAGGCACTGGGGCAAGGAGGCCTTCTGTCTCAGTCACCAGGAGGTGAGGCTCAGACACTACCACTGGGGTGGGAGAGGTGGCCCAGGGGTTCAGAGCACTTGCTGCTCTCGCAGAGGACCCGGCTTCATTTCCCAGCACCCACATGATGGCTCACAACCATCTGTTACTCCAGCCAGGGGCTTTGGCACCCTCTTCTGGCAAGCACACATGTGGTATGCAGACAAAAATCCCGTAATGTGAGTTAAAATGTGCGTTTAAAAAACATTTTAAAAATGTCTTTTGTCCTCCCGCCCTCATTGGTGGCACCCGCCATCACTAAGTGCATGCATGAATGGATGTACACGCGTGAATGGATGTGCACGCGTGAATGGATGTGCACGTGTGAATGGATGTGCACACGTGAATGGATGTGCACACGTGAATGGATGTGCACGCGTGAACGGATGTGCACGCGTGAATGGATGGGCACGCGTGAATGGATGTGCACACGTGAATGGATGTGCACACGTGAATGGATGGGCACGCGTGAATGGGTGTGCACCCATGAATGAAAGTGCACACGTGAATGGATGTGCATGCGTGATGGGTAGGAAAGTCACTGTTTGCCTGACCGTGTTTGGCTGCGAACAGTAGCATATTCTTAAAAACCTTTTTTCCTGAGCAGCTGTTTTTAGAGGAGACTGGCTAAATTAGAAATACATTCTTTTTTTTCTGTATAAAAATATCTTAACCACTGGGCGGTGGTAGCACACGCCTTTAATCCAAGCACTCAGGAGGCAGAGACAGGCAGATCTCTGTGAGTTCAAGGCCAGCCTGGTCTACAAGAGCTAGTTTCAGGATGGGCACCAAAAACTACAGAGAAACCCTGTCTTGAAAATCCAAAATAAATAAATAAATAAATAAATAAATAAATAAATAAATAAATAAATAAATAAATAAAATCTTAACCAAAAATGAGCTTTGGTGAATATGAAGCAAGCACAGGTGGCATCCTGGCTGTCTTGTGTCTTCCTGAATGTGTCCTCTTCCTCCTTTACACACACACACTCCATGCTCTGGTTGGAGTTGACTCACGAACACTAAACACACACAGCATCACCACCACACGCCTCTCCTATGGTGGAGAGACCAGGACCCTGCAAGTGGTCTGGCTTCACCTACTTCCTGAATGATCAACCCCTTGTTTCCAGGGATGTCCTGTGCAAAGAAGTCTTGCCTTCCTGTGGGGTGGAGTCCGGGCTCTGTCACCTCATAACACCTGCCCCGAGTGCCTCCTGCGCAAGGGACCTGTGTCCTTCCTTCTGTCCTGCTGTGTGCTCCCGTGGCACCCATGACCGTTCTTTCCACTACACAGGACACTTCTGCCCTGCCCAGCCTCACTCTTACTTCCTCCTTTGTCTGTAGCACCTAGAGCTAGCGCCCTGTGCCCAGGAAGGTCGTGCAGAGTGGAAGACAGTAGCAGAAGTGGGCTTTGTGCTGGAGACGGGGGGGGGGGGGGCGGAGTAGGATCAGTGGACAGTGCAAGGATCCGCACCCCTTTAAAAAAACCAGGTGTGGCAATGTGTGTCTGTAGTCAGTCCTGGGGAGCAGGGATGGGTGGGTCTGTGGACTCTGTCCCTCCAGTACAGCCTAATGGCTGCACTCTAGACTGGTGAGATCTTGCCTCGATGGAGGGAGACATTCTGAGGTCTCTCTCTGGCCTTCACACACATGCGTGCATTTGAGCACATATGAGACACATGGAAATAGAAGTGGAAGAATAATTGGAATATAGCCTTCAGTCCTCGGATGCATAGAGTGTACATAGGCACAGTATTCTGCCCCCTTAGGGATGCCACACGGGCTTAAAGGGGGATATTAGAGGCATTTCAATTAAAATTTTGTCACACAGAAAAATATTATTTAATATTAAAAGAACGTAGCCGACTGAGATGGCTCGGCAGGTACAATGGCTTGCTGTGAGAACCTGCTGACCTGCCATTGAGTTTGTCTGATATGCACATATGTGTGTTTTATAGGTCGCAACTGCCAATCTTGCTTGGGCTTCCGTAGCAATACACCAGGTGCAGGTAAGTCCGGGGGCGTTCTCACAAGGGCATCCCAAGGCAGCAGTAGTGGAGGCTAGAGTCAAGGCTAGAAAGCGGTCCCCAGCTTTGCTTTTGGATGTAATATTTTGTATCTGAACAATTTCATCTATATAATCCCTTATGCTCATTTGTAAGCCATCGTAAATCCCTTGGTGCAAGTCCACATGCGTGACAAGAAGAAAAGTCCTCTTTGCATGACAAGAATCAAAGGGTAATTGCAGGGTGATGGCAGGAGTAACGGGCTCTCCTGGGGCCGCAGTGTGTTCAGTACTTGCCGGATTTGGAAGCGGGTATGGAGAGTGTCTGTGCTGCTCACAGCTCCTTGCCTCAGTGAGAGAGTGTGTGTCCCAGTGGGAGAGCTGTGCAGCAATCCCGTGAAAGAATAAGCACTCTGAACAGGGGTTCATGTTCATGTTGCATTTTTCAAGAAGTAAGACCAGCAGCGATTGTGTAAACAGCATTCTGGGGTCTGCTCCTAAGTCGACAGAGCTCCCGGATGACTAGAAACTGTTGTCTATGTGGCAGGTGTGCAGAGGTCTCGCCAAACAGACCGAACTGAATGACTTCCTGCTCGATGTGTCAAAGTAAGTGTTGTGTCGTTCCCCCTCCCGCCCCCCCCCCCCCCCCCGCTTCTCCTGACCTTGGTGACAGTGGTGTGAAGTGCAGGTCCCTATGGTGACATCTCCATCCACTGCTTGGGGCATGCAAACATTCAGGGGAGAGTTCTTTGTCACTTCATGGATTACAAAATTGCATCTTTGTCTGCGGTCAACTTGTATGTTAGAAACAGCAGATGTGTATGTAGTGATCTTAATTTGATATTTATTTTGGAAATAGAAGATGCTGCCGCTGATTTCTTTATCCTTTTCCGAGCTGTGTTCCCTGGCATCTTCTAACAAGGTCCTCTCTACACAGCATTATTAACAATGCCATTGCATTTCTGGTGTCCCAATTGTGATTATGAGAAAACATCCCGTTTCTCTGAAGCTTGACCTAGATCACCTCCCCGGGTTGGTAGTGAAATCTATTACAGTTATTTATTAAATTATAGGTTGTGTTGACTTTGCATGCTACAGGGGGACCTTCTGTTTGCACAGCCTATCTCATTAATAACAAAACCTTAAAGCTCAGGATATGGTCACCTGGGTCATGTCCTCCTACCAGTTTAGTAAACTGGGGAGGCACCTACTCATCCCTGGCCTCCAGCAGCACTGTGGCAGGTACTGGCTTCTCCTGTCCCTGCCGGTGCTTCCTAAGTCCTCACTAGCACACTCCGGAACCCTGTGGAATGCTCAGGCTGGAGTTGCCAGCTCACTTGGCAGCTGCTCTCTGGAATCTGAAATTAGAGACATGTAGCTCTAGTGATTGCTCGGTCAACTCTATGAACCCTGTGAAAGGTGATGGGGACCATGATGATGTTAACTTCAGAGCACACAGAAAGGGACGCTGAGCTTCTCTCTGTTCAACACATTTGCACATTTTGGAAGTGTCCCAAAGTCAGCTGATTGCCCACGTGACACTTTATGACTCCCTGCCTTCTGCTCAGGTAGGAAACTCACTCACCCCAGTGCTGTCTTCTCCTAGGCATGAGGCTCAGTACAGCCAAGTCCTTAGTTTCATGGCTCTCAAGTGAAGGAGAGCATCCTCCATCACTGTATCATGGTATCACAGTACACGTTAATTTCAGATCATGGCTGAAATCCTCACAGAGCCAGCAAACCCATATCGAGTAGTTGTTGATGTGTTGTGTGATGCCGGCTGTTGGAGTTACATCTTAGTGGGTGTCTCACTGCCTCTGCAGCACACTCGTGCCATTGAATAAAGTAAATTACTTTATTCATTTATTAATTACTATATAATCATTTATTAATTTATATAATATGTAATTAATTAATTATTAATTTACTTTAATAAAAGCAATTACAGGTCACTGGGTTCCGACTGCTTGCATTATGGTATTTCTTCTCAAGTTAAGTCTTCTGATTTCTCAAGGGAGTTTGACTTCCAACTTTATTTTTTTCAGCAGTCATGCATATTATGATTATACTGGTGAATACAGTAAACTTAAAAGTTTACTTGGGGCCATTCATGTGAATGCTGACCTGAATCCAGTCCTACGCAGTTTTCATTACAGCCTTCCTCCCTCCTCTCTATTGAGCAATGATATAATTACTGGATGACTCCACTGTACTAAGGCAATGATAATGCTTCATTGATTGTTTTTAATAATTGTAACTGAAGGTTTCCTTCCCCGCCCACCAGTTCCCAAATAACCACTCTGAGGCTTAATATTAACTACAAAGTGTTTGGCCAATGGCTCAGGCTTATTACTAACTAGCTTTTACATCTGAATTAACCCATTTCTACTATTCTATATTTTGCCATGAGATGCGTGGCTTTGTCACCTCACATCCTGCTTCTCCAGCAGCTGCTGGCGTCTCCCTGACTCCTCCTTTTTTCTCCCTTTATCTCTGCTTGGATTTCCTGCCTAGCTATTGGCCAAATCAGCTTTTTATTAACCAATGGTAATAAAACATCTTCACACCATACAGAGGGGTTATCCCACATCAAATAATATCATGTGTGTTCATTTATTTAAATGTGGAACCCATAAACTGTGTTGAGAGCTTCACATGCACCATGCTGTCTGTAAGGTTGCTCATGGAACTTGTGTTTGTGTTTTTCAGGACATACTTTGATAACATAGTTGCCATAGACTCTCTACTTGAACACATCATGGTAGGTGTTTTTGGTTTTGACTGTGACTTTCCTTCCATCCTTATGTTCTTGGTCTCTACTCTTGGTGTGACATTTTGTGTGTATTGGATGAATATGTTCTGCTAATGGTCATGAGTTAAGGCCTTCGAGACCCTCTGCCTTTCTTCACCTCTGCTGAGAACTTGGGAAGGACCCTGGGGCAGCCTTGTTTAAACAGCTAAGCTTGATTTTGCTTCCTAATCTCCAAGACACTTTCTGTATGAGTCAAATTAGGGAGCCCTTTGATGCCGATCCTAAAGTTCGGTCTCCTTAAGTCAAGTCCCAGTGGCCCTCTCCTGGAAGTGGGTGCGTTGAGGACTGTCTCATGGTGACTCCAATGGCTGCATCGTCAGTGTCCGTGAGATTCTTGTATTGGCTCTTCCCCCACCCCGTGGCTCCTCTCCCACCCCGTGGCTCCTCCCCCACCCGCGGGCTCTTCCCCCACCCCGCGGGCTCTTCCCCCACCCCGCGGGCTCCTCCCCCACCCCGCGGCTCTTCCCCCACCCCGCGGCTCTTCCCCCACCCCGCGGGCTCCTCCCCCACCCCGCGGGCCTCAGTTCAGCCTCTTCAGCATTGGCCATGCTCAGCCGTTCAATTTTCTGAGTTTTTCTAGATGTGTTCCCCCTCCTTCCTCCATTGGGCCCCTGTGTTGACGGCGCTTTCCACTGTCTCTGTTTGGTGGCTGACTCCTACTTCTGTGTTTGCTTCTTCCCTAGAATCTGCTTCCTTATTGAGTTTTCCCTCATGTTTGACTCCATGCTCCGTTTCACTCACCTTTCACCTGCCTCGTGAGCTATGTTGTCCAGCTCCTGAGTCATATCCCTTCATCCACCGGCTTGTTTGAGCCCCGAATCTGAATCACTGATGGTTCTGGGAGGCAGATCCTACAATATTTAATTAGTGTCTCAGTTACCCTGTTGTCTTGAGTCTGCACGCTGGGGAGTCGGGAGCCTGGGGAGTCGGGAACCTGGTGTCTGGCTTTCTCATTTTCCTGTTTCCTCCAGGCCCTGCTTTCCCATTGTTTCTGTTTATTCTGTGCGAGTTTTCCTGGTGTGTTGTCTTCACTTGTGTGTATGCCCACCCAGCACTGTTTCTGGGGAGGCTGAGGGCAGTGACAGGAAGCCGCCTGGACAGAGCGCTTGGTGACAACACGCACTGACAGACTCATGTGCTTCAGAGACCGGGCCTTGGGGATGCTGCTGGCGGAAATGTGGCCGAGGGCATTTCAGAGTGCAGGGTGTAACCGTGATCAACTAGAAAGAGAATGGGTTGAGGAAAGAAGAGGGGGTGGATGTGAGTGAGAGGGAAAGTGTATAGGCAGGAAGATTAGAAATAGCAGGAAATATGAGGATGGGTGTGAGGAAGGAAACATTTACAAAAGGTTACTCGGACACCAGCCAGAAGATGGGCTACAACAACTAAAATAAAAATTAGCAAGTGAAAACGAGGGGGCAGTGGGACAGCTCCATAGTTACAAACCCTTGCTGATTTTGGAGAGTGCAGTTCTCCACACCCACATCTGGTGGCCCACAGCCAAGGGGACCCAGCATTCTTCTGACCTCAGTGGTCACCCACACACATCTGCATGCATTAGCACTCAGAGGTTGTCCAAAAGGAAGCGAGTGAGATAGAAACAGTTAGGTCTGTGTTTCTTCTCAGTTGGGATAAATGTATTGGCCCACTTGCCTTGGTTGTTTTAGGAGCTAGCTCTGTGGGTGGAGAGGGCGCTGTTACTGTCAATAATCCAAATAAGTGAAACACATTGGCCAGTCTGGCCTCCTTCCTAAGAGCACTGTCTGTTTTGGACTCAGTCTGTGTGTGCTCGGCAGGGCTTTTCCAACTGAGTGACACCCTAGCTCTTAGGACCAAGCTTTCTGTGGTTTCCTAACCTGAGACCTCTGCTTGCCAGTGTTCTGGGACTCTGTCCTCCATCGGCCCTTCCTCACCCTTGGAGCTTCAGGTAGAGAAAGCAGAGAGGCAAGAAGGGGCTAGAAACTCTGGCGTTCTGAGCTTGGGATGCCGTCTCCTGGCACAGGCACAGGCACAGCCAGGGTCTGTTTCATATACTTACTATGCAGTCAGGGTCTCACCGTGTAGCGCTGGCTGCCCCAGAGATCAGAGTTCCGTCTGCTCCTGCCTTCAGGATGCTGGGATGAAAGGCATGGGCTTCCATGCTTGGAGTATTCCATAGTCTTTCCAGTCACTGCTCATAGACAGCAACCAGGCCCTGTGGGTGCCGGCCATAGTGCTGACTGAGACAGCCCAAGACGCCAGGAGCATCCCAAGAAGCTCCTGGAAAGAACTCAGAGAGCTTGCAGATGCTCAGGAAGAGAGACCAGTCACTGGTCAGCAGTTCAAGGACAGTGCTCTAGTATTTCAGCACCAGCGGGAGCGGGGGCACCTGTGAACTGTTTGTTCTTGTTGTATCTGCTGGGATCAGCACACAGACAGACTTAACGTGCAATGTTCATTGTGTGTCCCCTTCTCTACTCCTTTATGCACACTTCCTGATTCCTTCCCCAGTAGAGAGCAGCTGAAATCAAACCGCATCTCACGCTAAGGTTTGCGGTAACCGGCTTCAGTTTCCCACCAGTTTACTCTGGCTTCTCATTTGCCTCAGATATATGCAAAAAATCTAGTGAACGCCGACCGCTGCGCGCTCTTCCAGGTGGACCATAAGAATAAGGAGCTGTATTCGGACCTGTTTGACATTGGGGAGGAGAAGGAGGGGAAGCCCGTCTTCAAGAAGACCAAGGAGATCAGGTACAGCTGGAGTGGCCATCCCGGCTTCGGTGCAGATGCGCAGGTCTCCTGTCGTCCACTTCTCTGTGCCTCTTCACAGGTGTGCTGACAAGGCTTGTCATACTCTGATATCATTCCCACCAGGACCCGCCTCCTGAAGGTAGTGCTTCTGGGAATGACATTGCTGTGCCAGCGAAACCGCGCCTAGGAAGCGTTAGCGTCACTCCTGGAAATGCCGTCTTCCGGAGGCGGTCCTTTTGGAAATCATGTTGGAAAAACTTACTAGTGCTCCCAGGTAGGTAAAGGTCGCTCCAGTTGTAGCCGGCAGGCTCCTGTGTCTAGGAGCAGGGTGAACTTAACCAACTCAGCCCCTGCTGCTTCCCAACTTGTGAGGAGAGGAAATTGAGGACTTGAACACCTCCTGAACCTGACCGTTGACTGGATCAGCTGCCCTTCTGCTGCATTTCGAAATGAAAGCCTTCCTTGTTCCCTTAAGTGGCAGCTACTGTCATTTCCATGGACAGATGGCCTTTACTTGTTGGCAGAGTCCTGGTGGCTCAGTCTTGTCACAGCCTGGAAGCCTGCGAGGAGCACTAACAGGTGGAAGAGTCGAGCCTCATGTGCACATGTCAAGTCCCTTCCACCCTTCGCCTCTTCTTGCTCTGTGCCCACTTTAACCTTCCAAATAATCTCCACAAAATTCTCTAGTGAAGCACCATGTCCTCACTAATTAATGTTTTCCATTTGGCTGTAAATGGAAGTTTCTGCCCTTCCTGGTCCCAAAGAAACACACACAAGCTTATATTAATTATAAACTGTTTGGCCTATTAGCTCAGGCTTATTATTAACTAGCTCTTATAACTTAAATCAATCCATAATGCTTATCTATGCTTAGCCACATGGCTTGGTACCTTTTCTCAGTGCGGCATTTTTTTCTTGCTTCTTCTGCATCTGGATGGTGACTGCAGACTGAGCCTTTCCTCTTCCCAGAATTCTCCTAGTCTGGTCGCCCCACCTATATTTCCTGCCTGGCTATTGGCCAATCAGCCTTTTATTAAACCAATATGAGTGACACATCTTTACAGGGTACAAGAGTATTATCCCACAGCATTCCCCACCACCTTTTTTTTTTCTTTTCAAAACAAGAGGGGACCAGGCAGGACAGAAACTTCCCTTTACAAATGACGCTGATGTGAGGCAACTACATCCATATTTGGCTGCTTTGCCGTGTTAAGAAACTGATACCACAGAACAAAATGAGGCCAGCCACCGGCTATCGCCACTCTGCCCCTGGCACTTTTGTTTCCAGGGTGACGGATCCCGCGTTACATAGTCACACAATGCTGATGTAAAGGCACTGTCAGAGTACGTGGGGCTTTACATTTTGTTCATTTCTTGGTTTGACTTGCCAGCATGGTGATAGTCACCCAGTTAAACTGGTTTTCCTTGCCTTAACGTTGGGTATTGCTCACACGGCTGGTGCTGATCTAACTGTGGAAACAGTGCCTCGTGTTTCCAAGCACAGGGAGTAGAGAGTGGGGGGAACCAGGCTATGGCTTCGCCAGGACTGGTTGATGCTGGTCGCCAGCATCACTGAGAACTGAAGGAACATCCCCATTCACCCGGCTCTCAGCCTGAGCTAGACAAATGCATGCCATGAGGAGACTCTGGCATGGCTCGTGGTGTCTGATCTGGGCTCCTGAAAGCATGCGGGAACGGGGAAGGTGGCGACTTTGGATTTCTCGCAGTGCTGGTCCTTTGGGGATGTTTTAATTCTGTGTTGGGTCAGTGCCCTTTTGAGGTTGGAAAACTCTTAGTGTGAGTTGCAGATGCATTTCTTAAGTCACTAAATTTTGAAATCAACACATGAATGATTATAACACATATAATATATGTGAAAATTATTTATCAGGATGATGCTTTCTCACAAAAATATAACCAAACACCATCAGTTCATGTACAGATCCTGATTGTTTTTAACATGAGCAAACTAGAGACATGAAAACACTTTTGCACTGTTTCTCTGTGGTATGTGGGTTGCAGACAACAGATGCTCCTTGTTCTATGTTCAGAAAGGTTGACAGAGCTGAGTCCGGACTGCACATGTGCAACTTAGTGAGCCCAACTGTGTGGGAAATCTGCTAAGAAAGCGCACACACTGTGACCAATGAGCTGATTTGCTGGTGTAGAGAGGTGGTTGGTGGCCAGTATTAGAGCCCAGCAGAAAGTTTTCTGTTTCACTTTGTAGTCAGTGACATTCTCAAGTTAGTATGTATTAAATCTTCCAACTTGGTTCTGAGCTAGCCCTGTAGGGTATTTTGCTGCTTCTCTTTAACATATTTTATAGGATTATTTAGGATATATAAATATAAAATTAATATGTATTCTTAAAGGTTCAGTTCAACATTTGACAGTGAAATGCTTTGTAACTATTTGATGACATCACTATCTAATTAGCATGTCCCTGTTTTTTTTGTTTCTGCAGGTTTTCAATCGAGAAGGGAATTGCTGGCCAAGTGGCAAGGACAGGGGAAGTCCTGAACATTCCAGATGCTTATGCAGACCCACGTTTTAACAGGTGAGAGGGGAGTTTGGCCCTTGTCATTTCTCTCTTGAGGTTCCCTGGCCGAACCCTCTTTGATGGGGTCTGTTGATCCAGCCTGTTATCAGTGGTCAGAGCATGGTCTGAGGCTATTCATATGTCAGCGTTCCCGGCTGGACCCTGACAGAGTGTCAAGTGACAGAGCTGTCGCTTCTCCTGGTGGCGGTATCACGATTTTGTCACACTGTGCGCTGCCTTAGTGTGTGCACACCTGCCACACGGGGATAAGGAACTGGGTTTTAGGTCAGCCTCTCTGGTTTGTTGAGTTAGGCCCTGTCCTGTATCCCCTATCCTGGTGTCGGTTACTTGATCTCTCTGCACCTCAGGGTCATCCTCTTTGAAATGGGTGTGAAAACACCTACTTGTAATGGCTTCTTAGCACTGCAGAGAGATCATTTTCATAAGAGCTCTGGAAACTTTGCTATGCACAAAACAGGGATTGAGTAAACTGCCCAACTGGGATATGGTTACAGTGTGATGTTGAGATGGCCATTGAGAACTTTTTACACATCACAGATTCTGGAGAACTTGACATCAAAGTATACATACTTTTTCTATCCTAAAAATTAGAAGTCACAAGGTAGGTGCTGAGACTGTCAAAGTAATAGTTCAGATGAGTGACAATGGTGTTTAGTTGATACATACTCATGACTCACATTGAAAGCAGTTTGATTGTCCAGAAGTCTTTCCTGTAATTAATGATAGCTGTTAGACACGCAGGACTGCATATAGAACCACAGTGGTGTGCTAGTGATGTTTTACCAACAAGCTGAAAATACTGATAACCTTCCATTTCCCCCAGACAAGCTTGCTTGTCCTTACTTACACTGCTCAAATATGGAAATAATTGGTTGTCATTTAAAAATCTTTATGTAAAATTGGGGAGTCAGACTACCGGAAAAATAAAAAAAGCAGCCATCAGATTGAGGGGGACCCTGGCAAAGCATGTGACATCATCATCTTAGTATCTAGATTGTATGAGACCTCCCCATAAAGGGCAGAGTCTGTGGGGGGCTTCACCAGAAAGGATGCGTTCATGGCCACTCAGCACATGGAGAGTAAACGGGGCTCAGCTTTGGCAGGCGTCTTTAGTGTGCACCAGGGCAAGCAGCTTTCTAAAGCGGGGGGGGGGGGCAGGGCAAGGATTTTCAGTGAGTGGGACCCTCCAGTCTACCCTACTCCTACATATACATCCAGGGGAAACAAAATCATTTGTCCACACAGAGACTCAGATGCAAATTTTTCCAACAGTTTTACTTATAATAGCCAGTAACTAGCTATTAACCCGTGATGTTGTCCAGTAATGGCGAATGTATACATGAAATGTGCCGTCAGTAGAGACCTGGATGGTTTATAAACATGATGGGTAGACAAGGGAGGCCGGGCATTGCGGACTCATGCCCATGCCCATGCTGGTTCTGTGACTGATTCTGGCAACCCAAAGCATCTCCTCGGATCAGGAATCAGCAAACCCTCCGCTCTGAAGGACGTGCTAGTGAGGAGTTTTGCTTCATGTTGACCGCCCCCAGATGGGTGTGGCTATGTGCCGCTTGGGTGATAAGCATGGTTGCAGAGTCTTGCTCTAACTCTTAATGTGAATATTCCCATTTAAAATAGCAAGTTGCCAGTCTCATAAATATGACCAAATTCAGAGGAAGACTCTGTTTACCAGACTTTCCGCACTCTCTCCTGAATCACCTACCTTGTCTGTTTACCTAATGATCCTGATGTTGAGAGGCTCAGTCAATAGCCCAGGAGCCTCCAGTAGAAAACCATTATAAACAAGATCGAACAAGCTTGGATCTTCTTGAAAATGTTTCAAGAAAACACTTTCATATTTGTGCCATCTCAAATCCTCAGTGCCATTCCAACACACACACACACAAGCTACGAAAGCTATGTTGAGATTTATGGCGAGCCCTCTTTGTCTTTACCGCTGGTCTTTCATGCTGGTGACAGAGCCGTCCCTTCCATTTCCACAGGGAAGTCGACTTGTACACAGGCTACACCACCCGGAACATTCTGTGCATGCCCATCGTGAGCCGCGGCAGCGTGATCGGCGTGGTGCAGATGGTAAACAAGATCAGCGGCAGTGCCTTCTCCAAGACGGACGAGAACAACTTCAAGATGTTTGCCGTCTTCTGTGCTCTGGCCTTGCACTGTGCTAACGTAAGCGTGCCTCTGCACTCTGGCGCAGCCTTCGCGCCCAGGCTGCTTGCTTTTGTTCATGTCTGTTTCCTCTGTGAACTATGAGCAGGGATTCCTGCTCATGCCTGCTTTAGAAAGTACCTCACAGTGCCTGAAGGAAACTATCTTCTCCTGGATCTCAAGGTGTGAGTTTGTTCAGAAAGAATTGTTTGTGTACTGATGGAGAGTGAAGCACTGGCCTTTGCGGCTCATGTCTGCTGGGAAAGGGGAAGCGTTGCCTGGTATTTGTCACACACCGTAGACTAGGGAGTCTCTGCTAGGCCGGAGCAGCCACGCATGCCTCCCCACTGGCCAGGGAAGGTCTGCTTATGAGGAAACTCAGAGTTCAGTTGAATGTGTGCATGTAACCGTCATGAATGACACCCTCTAGTCCTCTTGGCCACTCTGTCCTGTTCCTGAGGAATAAAATGAGGCTCAGTTTATGCTCTGAACTTTACCCTCTGTTGTCTATGTTGCTATATTTTAAGTGGGTCGGGCATGTAGTGACCCATAAACTAATAATCCTATAATGGCATTTGGAGCTGCAATTAGGAAAATTGTGGAACTCTTGCTGAGCAGTCAGACCAGCGGGACTTAGCAGGATACCACTTTAGTAACTTAGAATGTTTGGAGGCATGGGATTGAGTCATTGGAGCATCTCACCTCACGCAGTCGTGCGGACCTCCCAAAGCGGCAGGTTCTGTGTGCCTCCGCAGCCCTGAACAGTCCACACCCTCTGCTCCTAGGACGGGGCAACTTGCCTTCAAGGGGAATGAAGGATATACACCAGAGTGGCTGCAATTCATTTTGATTTCTATTGCCGAGATGTTTCTTCTTACTAAAAACTTTAAAAAACTCTACACATTACTTTTGAGGTCTTTTTCAACTCTGAAATATGAGAGCAGTGTGAAGCTACATCTCTCCTCTCCTCTTGGCCTGCTGAGGCTCTTACTGGCCGTGCCTCACATCAGAGAGAAGAGCACTTCCGGGTGCCTCTCAAAGCATCCTCGTAAACCAAATGGAGAGGAGCAGAGCTCTTGCTGTGGGCTCCTTGGAGCCCAACTCTGTGCCTTTGCAGCCCGGGAGGGAAGGTCCAAGGCCTGAGTGTGGCCATCACTCTTGGGCTCTCCTGGCGCTTTCGAAGCCAGTCAGCCTTGCCGTGTTGAGCATGTTTTCAGTAGGAACGCTATCTTGCTGCATGCCTGCCCCAAGCAGGTAACTGGACAATGTCAGCTCCCTCCCTCCTTCCTCTCCTGAAAGTTCCACTTCTTTCTGAAGAACACTCGTGTTTATTAAGATCATAGATATGAATGACTTTGTGAGGTGTAAAGCGGCCCCCAGTTGTTGGCTATCACTAAGTCTAGATGCATGCGATCCTGGGAACTCAGAGGAGTTTTGCTCCTGAACGAAGAGCCCATAGACCCATAGTGGCTTCTAACCCACTCGTGTGTGCGTGCATGCGTGTGTGTGTGTGTGCGTGCGTGTGTGTGTGTGTGTGTGTGTGTACGTGTGGTTTGTAGTCAGGTTTTGTGGTCCTTTTGGATTGTGGTGCTTGTACATGATAAGAGGCAGGCCACAGGACCATACTAACACTAAATATGCTTCTATTCTCTTTAGTTTATCTTTTGATGTATCAGGCTCCATCCTGTTGATGGAATCAGCAGCACCTACATTTCATCTCTTGAGCTAACTGATCATTAAAAGTACTTCCAGGGGAAAACAACCATTTTGAAAGGCTAGGAGTCTTTGAAATTAGTAGAATCGGTTTTCACAAGCCTTGTGGTTTTAAAGGAGGCTTTCAGTGGAAGAGTTGAACATGGGCCTGGAACAGGGAGGCCCTGAGAATAGACTGACTTTGTGCCTTTTGAGTCAACAGATTCTCCATCCCTTGGAGGTATGGGGAGATCATCTTTGTGCTGGGGAGATACCACGTGATGGGCATTGTTCTGGACACCTGACATATAAAAACCCCACCTCACAACCATCATGTAGGTGACTCCACTGTACTAAGAGAAGCTGGGCACATGCAGTTTGTATTTGAACAAGGTGTCTGAGGCTGCAGGGCAAGCGTGTGACAGAGTTAGGGATGAATGAACAGGCTCCCTCTGTCCTTCTCAAGTTCCACACCTTGCCTTTGGCACAGCCCTTTACCAAGCATCCTGTAGGAAGACCAACATCAGGGAGTGATGTTAAGGGTCAAAAAGTTGGCTCAGGGAGACACCAAGCCCTACAGCCTGAGTTCTGTCACTGGAGCCCACATGAGGTTAGGGTGGGAGAACCGACTCTTGCCAGCTCTCGTTATCCTCAGGTCAGGCCTCCACATGTGTACACACATACCCCAACCAAGATGAATAAATAAATAAGTGAATGCAAAGAAATAAGTGGCATTATGTATCACATAAAATACATAGCAAGAAAGAAGTGACATTGTGTATCACATAAAATACATAGCAAGTGGCCCTTAGCAGGGTTTAGCAGAGTTCTCTAGAGACAGCATGAATAAGGAGCAGAAAGTGACAGGGACAGGACTTGGCAGGACTGGTTTAGGCAATGATAGTGGCTGTGCAGTCCCAGGACAGCCTTGCGTAAGCTGTAGATCTCAAGAAGCTCAAGCCGAGTTCAAAGGACTCAGAACCAAGGACGGTGATGGTGTGACTCTCAGTCTAGTTGGAGGCCTGAGAACTTGAGGGCTACAGTTGTTAGTGCTGGAGTCCAAAGCCTGGAACCTGGAGCTCTGGTATCCAAAGACCCAATGGTATCTCCGAGAGGGAGCTATAGAGGAAAGGGAAGATGGAGATGCTGGGTGGAGGTTCATTTGGGTGAGTGGGTCTTCTGAGAACAGCCCCCATCTCTAGAAACACCCTCAAGGACTTACTGACCAGGAATGCCTTCCAAGTCCTGGCTATTCCATGAGTCAAGGTGACACTTCACCATAACCACCACAGTGCTTATGGGCAATTTTGACAGAAGTGGGCGTGGTTAGAGTTCAGAATAAGCCTTCATGAACAGCATAGAAAACAGACTTCAAAATGGACAGACAGTTTGACAGTCCGGATGAACTTAATATGGTAATATAAGCTAAGCGCAGATGCTAGTCTACTGTGTGGGGTTTTGAAGAATCCTGTGTACCCTCGGCAAAGGCTTCAGAGAAACGCCTGTGGTCAATCTTAATGCGATAGTTTAACAAAGCTGGCTTCTAACGTGCAAACTTGGTCAGTGGTGTGATGGCACACATGGGTAGGCACAGACTCATAGCCAGGCACACATGGATAGGCACAGATTCACGGCTAGGCACACCCTTGTCAGTGGCGTGATGGCAAACACGGATAGGTACAGACTCATGGGCAGCATATCCACAAAATCTGTGACACAAATTTCTAGATAGTCACAGACTGCACACACACACACACACACACACACACACACACACACACACACACACACAGTCCTCCAAATTTGCCAGGACAGAGAAATCAAGTGTGAGTTGGGTTCTGATGTTTTATCTCTAAGCTTATGACATTTATGGTGGTAGCAGGTTCTATACATAGGAGTTTAGCACTCATACATTTTAGACATGATGCTAGGGACAGTCACCAGCCCCTGAATCTCAGGAAATAAATCCACCCCCTCCCCGTGTGTGTGTGTGTGTGTGTGTGTGTGTGTGTGTGTGTGTTTTAAGAGTCACTAGACTCCAAAGCCTGGATGATGGTCCATTCTGTGTCTATATATGTTAACAGTCTCTAGCCCCTGAAGCCTAGGCACAGTTATATCTCGTAGGTTTACACAGATGTATCTTAATGTCATCTGCTACTGAATGCAGGGTAGTTTTCCATTGCTTAATTGATCTGCAAGGGGTTTCCAAAGCACACACTTTGTAGTGGCTGTGGCTTTTCCTTCAGGTGTCACTCTCTGGTGTCCTGCCAGTCATTCTCTGATCACTTTCTGAATTCTCAGTGTATACTGAGTGCCACTCAAGACGAGACAGATGTCCCCTTCAATGCTTGCTTTGCGGGTCTTTTTTTTTTTTAACCTTAGTTAACCTAGCCAAAGCCTCTGAGCTTGGGTTTCCTCAACAGGCAAGTGATGCTGTCACGTCCCCTAGGATTGGCCTTAGTACTGTAGATGCTGATGTCTGGCTTCTTAGTCTCCAGCAGATCCACTCTGCTCCCATTGCTTTCTAGTCTAATTGGCTCTGGTACCATATCTTAGGAGTTATCACTGCAGATGGTTTTATGGAATACTGATTCATTCTTTAATGGCAGCTGGACAGGCTAGGCTAAACTGCCTTTCAGTAAGATGGCGGCTGGAGGCTGAGATTGAGGATCTGCTGGAAAGTATCACAAGAAAGGTTGCAGAAGGACTGTTGATATCCCTTCCAAGATAAAATACTCCCAGGAGGGAAGTCAGCAGTTGCCTCTATATTTATACGTTGTCTTGGTTTCAAATCAAGGGCAGGGTTTGCAGGAAGTTCTCATATGTGCCCTACCCCGTCCGAGCAAGAAAGAACCAGTTCTCTTTCTGGCACTACACACAGAGTGCTGGGGCCTGTCATTAGGAAAGACATTTCAGATCCTCCCACCCAGGGTGAAGACAAGAAATATCCCAGTTGTAGTAATGAGGAGCGGGCTGCTTTCCCAGCTCCCATCCACCCAGCTACCCAGCAAAGGGCCCCTTGTTCCGTCCTGCCCGGCTAACTTACACCTGAAATAAACACACAAAAATTGTATTAATTAAATTACTGCCTGGCCCATTATATCTAGCCTCTTCTTGGCTAGCTCTCACATCTTGCTTTAACCCATATCTAGTAATCTGTGTATCACCACGGGGTTGTGGCTTACCAGGAAGATTCCTAACCAGCGTCCATCTCAGGCCGGAGCTACATGGCATCTGCCACACTACCTTCTTCCCAGCCTTCTGTTCTCTTTTCCCCGCCTATCTAAGTCCTGCCCTATCAAAAGGCCAAGGCAGTTTCTTTATTTAACCAATGAAAGCAACACACAAACAGAAGGACCTCCCACACCACCAGTTGTCTGACTTTGTACCATGGCCATGAATTGGAGGCTGTGAGCTTTGGGAGAGAACGCCAGGTTCTGCGGGTTGGGGCAACGTCTTTCAGTTTCTAGGGCATCCCTCCTTGGCTCATCTCCTTACTTCCTGTGTTTCCTACTCACTTTCCCATCTGTTTGCTTCTTCCGGTTTATCTTAGATAACTGCCTGTGGGCATTCTATTCCCAGGACTGCTTCGTTATTCTTGCATGTACCCCAGGCCCTGACTGTTTGGAGCCCATTTGAAAACCCTGTGTGTATGTGAGTAGCATAAGCTTCAGAACCCCAGCTTCCTATTGTCCTGTCTTGGTCTCCACGCCCTCATTGCCTGAGGATGGTTTTCCATCCCTAGCTCCACGCAGCGGCAGCTCTTTCTGCATGTCACTTGTTCTGTTGGGGACTTCATTCCCAGAGCCCCAGAGCCACCTCTGCTGGTGTGGGGTTCCTTTGGCCTGCTGTGGCACAAGTTTCTCATTCTGTACAGTACATGTCTGGTCTTAAGATTTGTGAAGAGAATCCGTTTCATATTAATAACGATATCATTTAATGCTATTGAAAAATAACATACTGAAAATACCTATTTTAAGAAATATTTGCTATCATTTGAAATGCAAATTAAATCAATGGGAAAGAGAGCATGCTTAACTAATGCTAGTGAATGTGGTTTGAATCTCAGACCTCACCAGAGTTAATCTAACAGTAACGTGATATGACCCAGGCCTAGCAGTGAGTCCTTGGTGGTGTGTCTCCTGATTTCTGTAGTGCATTTCCCACTGCTGGCAAATGCAGGCTCCCCACGGGAAGTATTAAACAGGAAGGGGGAGGCGCAGTTGGCTCCTGCCTGATGGTACAGGACATCACTGTTACGCAGGAGTTGTTAGACTCTTCTTGACCATCATTAGAGGACGATACAACAGTCATGGGGAGTGAACGGCATGCCGAGCTGAGAGTCATCTGAGACCAATACAGAATCTTAACAGCTTCTAGCACTAAGACCGGAACTTTCACCAGCCAATGACAGCAGCCCTTCCCAGTCCCCTGCGATTGGTTGGTCACTGCAGTGTACTCACTTCACAGGTGGGGGACCTGGGTACAATAGCTGAGGGTCCCACCTACATGCGTGCAGCCAGTTAACGGCAAAGAGGTTCTACTCAGGGAGATGACTCCAGAGTTCACATTCTCAAGAACTGCTCCTCCCTGAGGTGATGAGGTGTTTACTATGACCACTAAAGACTTGGTGCCTTCTAATTAGCCCGTCTGTGAGCACCACAGGACTGTCACGAGGGTTTAGCACATAGATGGTTAGCTCCGAACAGCAACTAGCCAATGGTTTCTTTCTGCTAAGAAGCCAGGTTCCAAGTTACAAAGCATAAAGGTTGTACTTTTAGTTTATGGTAGAGTGAGGCCACACTCAAGTTCTCAGCTTGTCTCAGGTTGGGGTCCTGGTTCTGAGGGCCTGTGCCCGTGCCCTGTCCTGGTTCTGAGGACCTTTGTCCGTCCCCTGTCCTGGTTCTGAGGACCTTTGTCCATCCCCTGTCCTGGTTCTGATGGGTCATCTGTGCAGACTTCCGTGTTAGGCCAACAGCCATTGCTTCTTCTCAAAATCTCTTTTGCTATGACAGAGTCCAAGATTAATTCCCAGTGATTGTATGTAGACAGCTGATGGAGCACTGAAGAGACATACAGTCGTCTGTCTTCCTTAGTTGGCAGTGAGGTCCTAGATGATATCATTCCCTGATGTTCACATTGAAGGCTATTTACCAAATAAAAAACTGTATTCAATCTCCAAAACTTATTTATTTCTGCATGACATTAAACTCATTTATGTTGTAGCCATTTTTAGAGTAAGCACAACATAAAATGAATAAAAATATACATATAATCATATGCTTTAATGTATTTGCACTATAGCTTTTTAAATGAAAAAGATGACAGAAATCTTCAACCAGATTGCAGGTCACCAGTTTGTAAGGGGCAGTGGCAGAAATAGGCATTTAACTCCTAGGTTGTGACCCAGTGCAGCTACCTTTACTTGCCTCTTCAATATGGAATCACAGTGGGCTGCAGGGCATGTCAAACTGTGCCAAACACTGGCAATCCTAGCGATGCTGCCCTTCCTGCCCGAGCCTGGGTCATCTCTAGGGCCAAAAGCCAGGAGGAGTTCACGAGGTTTGGGAGGAAGGGAAGGGAGCATTTGCTTGAGTTTTCTGGTGAATGAGGTGGGCGAAGCGCCATGCTGTGCTCTTTGGCCATAGAAGAGCTAGCTCCCCTGAAGCTGCAGCGCGGTCCTGTCCTGTCCAGGGTGGCGAGTGTCCTGTGACAGGCGGCCTTCTGTACCTAGGAGGAGGCAGTGGGCTGCGCAGCAGTTGGTGTTGGTAAACACTCTTACAAGGTCCCCTTCAGCCCTGCTTTCACCTGTGTCCCCTTCCTGCTGCCTGTGGGTGTGCAGTTTGTCCACACTACCTGGGCCATGTGTTGGCTTTTTACATTATTCACACATTTCCTTGACAAAAAAAGACATGTTTCAAATTTGCTGTCCTCTCCTGACAGATGAGCCAATATTTTGACATTTCAAAGATAATATTTAAAGGAATAAGCAACATTTCAGAAGTTTCTGGCACTATTAATACTAATGAGAAAATATGTAGTTGTTCCAAAAAAAAGGCAGAACAGTCCCCCCTCTCCCCTTCTCTCTCTCTCTCTCTCTCTCTCTCTCTCTCTCTCTCTCTCTCTCTCTCTCTCCTCCTTCTCCCCCCCTTCATCTTTTCTCATTCTGTAACGCAGCATGGGCAGGTACTTTCCTGGCCCTATCCATTTAGTGTTCCGTAAGCCTCGTGTACCTGGATGGATATCTTGTTATCTATATTTGGAGATTTTTCTTTAATGGTTTTATTGAAAATATTTTCTGTGCCTTTGGCATGGAGTTCTCCTCCATCCATACCCATGATTCCTAGGTTTGATCTGTTCATGGTGTCCCAAGTGTCTCAAGTGTTCCGTTACATGTTCTTTGTTTATACCTTATCGTTCTCCTTGACTGATTAATCCCATCCCTCCCCCCCTGTCTCCAGGATTCCCGGTCTGTGCTGCACACAAGCTGTGCTGTTAGCGAGGCCCCACTGAGCTTCTCATTTGGCTTGTTGAATGTCTCATTTCCAGCTCCATTTTACTTTCATTTTTCTGCAGTATTTCTCTCCCTTTATTGAATTCTAATTTTGCATCCTGAATTGACTTACTTTTTTCCCCTAAGCTGCTTGTTTGTGTTCTACTAGAATTCATTCAGAGATTTATTCCTGTCTTCTTTAGATTCATGTAGACATTTTTGTTCTCATTAAATTCACGGACATATTTATGATTGCTCTATTTGTTTAGGATTCTTGGTAATTGATTCCAAGTGGTTTTCATTAGGGACCGTTACAATGGGGTTGGTCGTTTTGGGGGCAGACATATGGCCTTGGTTTTTGCTGTCACGTTTTGTGTTGTGTTTTGTTGCATCTAGAACTTGGTCAATCACATCTTTGGCATGAATTGCTGGCCCAGTTGCATCGACTGGACATTTGGGTCTAACTTTGGTGTCACCATGCTTTAGTGGGGTTAGAGTCTACTAGGTGATACTCAGATGTGTGTTTGGAATATCTTGGGCGATCCTAGCTAGGCTACTGTTTTATGTGTAGAAAATTCGCAAAGTTACTTGATGGGCAAGGCCTGGTGTTTCCAGTCTCTGACCTTAGTCAGATGCCTTAGCCGTCCAAGTTCCCTCATCACAGTAGGAACCTAAGGATGTATAAGGAGCTGGAGTTGTGGTTTTGTGGCCTCAGACAGGTGCTGCTGATGCCAGTCTGAGCCTGGGGAGAGGGTCGTGGGGCCATGTGTCTCTGATCTAACCCAGGTCTCAGTGGCAGCTAGGGATGGGAGGAAGTCTGGCTGTGGTCAGGTGTCTATGACCTCACACAGATGCTGCTCTCGGTGCTAGCCTAGACCTGGGAGGACAGACACTGCTTCATGTAAATTTTACAGGACATAATGACAGAAGTGCATTCAGAATCATTTCAGAAATTGATGAGAATTCTGTACCAACCACAAGCCAAAAGTAATTGAATAATTTTTTTTAAATAAAACTTGTCAGCCACTCACACAGCAGCAGTCTCTACACAACACAATCTACAGTATGCTAATGTGGTAGTGCCACATCACAGTGCTTCAAACACCGCCTTTTCTTCCTGCCATTAGTCTATCGTGTTTCTCTGAGAGCAGATGTGCCGTCACACACAGAGCAAAGTATGTACTTGGTGTGTTGGGAACCAAGACTCCAGTGAGGGTGTGTGATGCTTCCCAGGGAAACTCATGAACAAACACCTCAGACTCAGAGGCATTCGAATCATAATGGAATTTTCCATTGCTGTGTGTTATAACAGCATATCGTGTGCTACAGCTACACTCAGTTATTTGACCCCATATGGGGTCACATCCCACAGTCTCCAGAGCTATGTGGTCCAGCAGAGATTGCTAACAACTGTGCAAGTCGTTTTAAATCATGATATAAAAGACATATTGATCCTTGATGCCCCCATCATCGTTCATATCATTACCTAGATGTAGTAAGGAGGCTGCTTGTTCATTTCCCGGCTGCCCAGACTCCCAAAATAACCATACAGAAACTGTATTAATTAAATCACTGCTTGGCCAATTACTTAAGCATATTGCTAGCTAGCTCTTACATCTTGAATTAACCCATCTCCGCCATTTTATATTTTACCATGAGGCTTGTGGCCTACCAGCAAGGCTTCAGCATGTCTGTCTCTGACTGCTCCATGGCTTCTCTTCACTCTGCCTTTTTTCTCCCAGCATTCAGTTTAGTCTTTAGTTCTGCCCTATCAACAGGTTAAGGCAGTTTCTTTATTCACCAATGCTATTCACAGCCTACAGAGGGGAATCCCCCATCACCTAGATGATGAACATGACCTCAAGTATAGAAAGCAAGCTGTCCTATATTAGTGTTACAACCAAGTGTGAACTATTGGAGAAGCTATTAATCACACACATTAACTTTTGTTAAGGGTTCGCTTTTCCCCCTATAGTGTCTCTCCACATACTCTCAGAGAGTTACTAATTCACACATGTAAACATTGTCCTTTTTACTGGCTTCATTGCTTTTTTAATTTTATCTCACAATATTTTATATTGGTATATAAATATTTGTAAAACTATATTTGCATGTATACAAGTACACATGGTCTTACTAATGCAACAGGACAGGAAACTGCACTTGCTTTATTTTCAAGTCCCCTCCCAACCTCTCTCTCAAGATGAGTCACTGGCACATGCTGGGGGCAAGCACTCAGCACCACCTATGTGCCAAGCCCTCAATTGTTCATTAGTGTAGTCCCCTGTTCATGTGTCTACTCCACCGGCATGATATTGTGTATGATACAAACATGTTATAGGTTTGGATTCATTGCTCCAATGCTGGCAAAATCCCAAATTCACTTAAGAAAAGAAAAAATGCAATTACATCAGGGAAAGAAATGCAATCCTCCCAAGGAAGCCAGTTTGGGTATTCTGGGTGACATGTAATTATCAACGTGTTTGTTTTAACAGGTATAGAAGGGTCATAGATCTTAGTCATTTGTTTACTGATAACACACACACATTCGATTTTTAACTCTTTTATTACTAACATAAAAATGTAATAGAGGACATTTTAGAAAAGATAGATGGTGATGTGTGGTGAGGAGATGTTTGCTAAGGAAGATGTAACTCAGGCGAGTGCGGTCCCTTCAAGGTTGTATGTGTAAGCAGCTCCAGTGTGTCTCAACTGTGAGCCTCAGAGAATCTCCCGATGCCAAGACCCAGTCCCCCACTCACACCCCTCTTGCCTTGCAGATGTACCACAGGATCCGCCACTCAGAGTGCATCTACAGGGTTACCATGGAGAAGCTGTCCTACCACAGCATCTGTACCTCAGAGGAGTGGCAAGGCCTCATGCGCTTCAACCTGCCGGCACGCATCTGCAGAGAGATCGAGCTGTGAGCGTCTCATGCTGTTTTCACGGAACTAACATTACAGAGTCAGAACCACGGTTACTGTGGAATTGTCCTGTGTGGTTTTACCTGTTGCTCCTTTTGCTTGCCTTAAGTAACAACTCTGAAAGTGAAATCCTGTGTGGTGGCCCAAGCCTGCAACACCAGCGCTTGGGAGGCTGAGGCAGCAGGTTCAGTGCTCCAGGCCAGCCAGGGTGTATAGTGAGTCATTGTCATGGAACTAAACTTGAAATCAGCAACCTAAACGCTGACATTTCTGATTACTCAGGCCAGCCAGGGGTGTATAGTGAGTCATTGTCATGGAACTAAATTTGAAATCAGTAACCTAAACACTGACATTTCTGGTTACTCCATCATATATTCCAAATGGCATATGAAAGAATTTAGTAATAATTTGTTTCATCTTTGCACTTCTGTTCTCCAGTGTTTGGCTAATACACTTAGGTCTAGCGAGGCAGGGCCTTGTGGTGCTTGTGTGCCTGTGGCAGCCACCCTGTCCCCAACCTGGCATTCACCTTATGATTGGAAACATACATCTTTGCCACACCACTTATTCTGGTTGGGGGTTAGTAATTACATTAGTAAACAAACACACAGTTATTGTATGGTGACCAGTGGTTACAGGTATTGAATTCGTGTTTCAGCTTAGATGGAAGGCTGTTTTTGATAAGGTCCTCTGGATGGTGATATATATACACACACATATATATGTATACATACACACATATCTATATCTATCTGTCTATCTATATCTATCTATCTCTATCTATCTATCTATCTATCTATCTATCTATCTATCTATCTATCTATCTATCTATGTATCTATCTATCTATCTCTGTATCAATTACCCTGGTGACACCTGTGTCCCCGGATGGTGTGCTATGTGTATATATTAGTATCAATTGCCCTGGTGACACCTGTGTCCCCGGATGGTGTGCTATGTGTATATATTAGTATCAATTGCCCTGGTGACACCTGTGTCCCCGGATGGTGTGCTATGTGTATATATTAGTATCAATTGCCCTGGTGACACCTGTGTCCCCGGATGGTGTGCTATGTGTATATATTAGTGTCAATCACCCTGGTGACACCTGAGCCAGCTCTTTTAACAGAAGACTTTGTAGGGTCCTGCAGGAATCCGTCAAGTGTGGCAGGGACGGCAGAGGCGGGGGCAGATCACCATGTCCTTTGAATGCTGGGGCGGATGAGAGGGTATGTTGATTTTCATGCCTGCCGTGCTCATCCCGATTGCACCTAATGATCCACTACTCTCCTCCTGTTTCAGATTCCACTTTGACATCGGTCCTTTCGAGAACATGTGGCCTGGGATCTTTGTCTACATGATCCATCAGTCTTGTGGGACATCCTGGTATGCGCGACCTATGTGATTCCTTTCGAACGTGGGGTGACCTACTTTGCCCACCTGTACCTAACCAGGTTCTTTGTATAGTGACGGGAAAATATGACATTTTAATAAACATTCAAATAAAAATCGACTGAGCTTGTTGTACAAATACGCAGCTTTTCCAAGTGCTCCAGGAACTGTTGATTTCCTGGCCTCATTGTCTGTAGCTATAGCAGAGAGCTGTCTAGGATTTGTCCTGGAAACAGGTAACCTAAATGTAATGTAACTCTTTCATACATCCCAAATGACATTTAACGTCATTTAGGCTGTGCAGCGGAAGAGGCAGGATCCACACTTAAAGCAGGTGCATTTGGATAGCACCTGCCTGTAGCATCCTCTTTGAGGCCCACATGTATCTGTTAGGTGAGGCACAAAGGAAAAGTGTTTCAGGGAATGTGACAGCAGCCACAGGCTGTTAACCCTCTCCATCTGCCCCGTCCAACATGGTTCCGTGACTTTGTGTGTGATGGTTTACATCTTACACAGGTTCAAAGTACAAGGATTGTATTTGCTCGTTTTCCGTAAGTTAGGGTTTTGCACTAATCTGTGTGCAGAGACCTTCAGTTTCTCTGGAATGACACTGTCCATCTTCTTCAGCTTTGTGTCTTCTCTACTTTCATCGGTAGCAACTTCAGGACTGGCAGTTGTGTAGACAGTTGAGGGTGTGGCTGGAAGTCATAAGAAGCCGGACCTTTCCCTTTAGGGACGGTGAAAGATTTAATGAGGGACACATAAGCTGTGCATACTTCAAGTTTTATGAACTATTTGTCTTTTAATCTGCATGAAATGTATTGAGAGTTGTAGGGGTTCAATTAAGAAAAAAATAATAATCCAGTGACAAGGTGTACAACAACATGGGTGTCCTTCTCCTTCATGTACTGTGAAGAGATTTGGGTGTGGCTATTTTCCGCTTGTAACATGAGCGGACCTTAATGCCCTGTATTTGCCCCGAAAGCCTAGTCAGATGCAGAGTTTTGTAATATGTGCTGGCATTTGTGGGTCTGAGTATGCCTCTTGGAGGCCAGGAGGATGCTGTATGTGGCTGTCTGAGCCCTCTGGAGCACAGGCAATGCTTGTGAACACAAGGAGCTCATAGAGGGTAAGCAGGGTAGACGGCAGGCTGACTGGCAGAATGGGCTTGGTTCTTCTGCTGCTTTCTGGCTATAGAAGGAGCAAGGAGTGGAAGAGACTACAGAGCTCATGGTCGGCCAGGAGGGAACCCATAGGTGTGTGAAGGAGCCTACAGGTGTCTGAGGGGGCCTACAGGTGTCTGAGGGGGCCTACTGGTGTATGAGGGGGGCCCATAGGTGTATGAGGGAGCCTACAGGTGTGCGAGGGGGCCTAAAGGTGTGTGAGGGAATCTTCAGAAGTGTGGGGAAGCCCATTGGTGTGTGAGGGAATCTACAGAAGTATGGGGAAGCCCATTGGTATGTGAGGGAGTTCAGAGGTGTGTGAGGATTCTATAGGTGTGTGGGGGATTCTAAGGTGTGTGAGGGGGCCTGCAGGTGAGTGAGGGATTCCACAGGTATGTGAGGGTATTTAAAGATATGCAGGAGAGTCTACAGACATGTGAGGGAGTCCATGAATGTGTGAGGTAATCCACAGATTTATGGGAGAGCCTACAGGTGTTTGAGGGAGCCCACAGGTGTGTGAGGGAGCCCACAGGTGTGTGAGGGAGCCCACAGGTGTGTGAGGGAGCCCACAGTTGTGTGAGGGAGCCCACAGGTGTGTGAGGGAGCCCACAGTTGTGTGAGGGAGCCCACAGGTGTGTGAGGGATCCCACAGGTGTGTGAGGGAGCCCACAGGTGTGTGAGGGAGCCCACAGGTGTGTGAGGGAGCCCACAGGTGTGTGAGGGAGCCCACAGGTGTGTGAGGGATCCCACAGGTGTGTGAGGGATCCCACAGGTGTGTGAGGGAGCCCACAGGTGTGTGAGGGATCCCACAGGTGTGTGAGGGAGCCCACAGGTGTGTGAGGGAGTTCACAGGTGTGTGAGGGATCCCACAGGTGTGTGAGGGATCCCACAGGTGTGTGAGGGATCCCATGGGTATGTGAGGGAGTCCACAGGTGTGTGAGGGATCCCATGGGTATGTGAGGGAGTCCACAGGTGTGTGGGATCCCACAGGTGTGTGAGGGAGCAGCTAGTGCACACATCAGCTAGGTGCTCTCCTGGAAAGTGTTTCGCTATGCTGGTCTCGTAATAGTCATGACAGTCTCTCCTCCACACAGCTTTGAACTTGAAAAATTGTGTCGTTTTATCATGTCTGTGAAAAAGAACTACCGGCGGGTTCCTTACCACAACTGGAAGCATGCAGTCACGGTGGCACACTGCATGTACGCCATACTTCAGAACAACTATGGCCTCTTCACAGACCTCGAGGTAGGTGTGCACATCTATCAGAAAACCTCAGTGATGCAATGCCTATGCCCAAGGGAGTTTATGGCATGAACTTAACACCAGCACCCAGACACATATTACACTTGATTGGAAATGTTGTTCTAGAAATTTCAACTGTACTCAAATAGCCCCTAGGGAAGTGTGTGTGTGTGTGTGTGTGTCCTTTCTTCCTTATTAAAGCTGACAGGTCCTGCATGTATTTAACTGAGTGAATATTTCTTTTCTTTTCTTTGTTTGTTTTGTTTTTTTGAGACAGGGTTTTTCTGTGTAATCCTGGCTGTCCTGGAACTCACTTTGTAAACCAGCTTGGTCTTGAATTTACAGATCCACATACCTTTTCCTTCCCAGTGTTGGGATTAAAGGCATGCACCACTACCACCAAGCTAGAGTGAATTTTTCTTCATATGCCCTGGATAACATAGACTTATCTGGATGATTTGAGAACACCAAGCACTTAGTGTAGTTAAGACATTAGTGACATTTGGTCTCCTTCAGCGTAAGGAAACATGCTTTGAGGCATACAACTAGCCTCCCAGGCTTCACACGCCCATACTGGAAGATCTCACAATTCCGACTCACGACTCTCATCCATTCAGTGACCGTAGCACACTCCCAGCCAAGTGCTGAGTGGCAAGAATTAGTGCCCAGGTTCCAGTGATGCTCACCCCACTAGACAGCCAGACTTTGAGCACGTCCCTTTGGGCTCCCAGCCTGGTGGTGTCAGTGACACCACAAACCCAGGCCTCTTTGCTTCCTGCAAAGCAGTGTCATACTTCTGACTATAAAGGACAACACTGCCACCTGTAACACACGGTCACACTCAAAACAGATCCACCCTATGCCTTTGCCACCCTGTCAGACCAAAGTCATAGTTGAACCAGAAACCATGGAAGGTGGATTCCAGAAGTGGAATAAAGTACCACCTCAAACAGCAAAAAGTAGGGCTGGAAAGGTGGCTCAGGAGGTGAAAGTAGGCTGTGGAAGCCCGAGGCCATGAGTTAGATCCCAGGACCCACATAAGCTGTGGGCACGGCCATGCACAGTTTAACCCTAGCTCTGTGGGAGACAGAGACAGGAGGATTGCTAGGCTTTCCTGCCCGCCAGCTTAGATCCAGGTTCGGCAAGAGACACTGTCACTAAGGAATAGAGCAGGGTGTGAATGGAGACTCTGCTTTGGTTTCCTGGCCGCCCAGACCCAAATGATCACATATAATCTTTATTAACTACAACACTGTTTGGCCTATTAGCTCAGTTTCTTATTAACTCTTACATCTTAAATTAACCCATTTGTGTTATTTTATATTTTACCATGAAGCTCGTGGTTTGTTGCTTCTTGCTTCCTGGGAGGCTACATGGCGTCTCTCTGTTTCTGCCTTCTTTCCTTCTCTATCTCTGCTTGGATTTTTCCACATCCTCTATTCTGCCCTGCCATAGGCCAAAGGAGCCTCTTTATTAACCAATGGTAATAAAACATATTCACAGCATATGGAGGGGAATCCCACATCAGCAGGGCATCCAATGTCCTTGCCTAGCCTTTGCACAGACACACAAATGTGCGTGTCCCCCATGCACGCCTACTATCATCTCACACACAGGCAATGCGAAAGGGTAAACTGTTCATGGTTGTTGCTCATTTGTTGCCTAAAATAATCTTTAGATTTTAGCAAAATTTAACAATATATTGTTGACTTCAATATATTTGAAAGATTCAAATGAAACATGCTTTCTGTTCATTTGACTAAGTTTCTATTCTGTTGAAATTGGTATTCTATTTGCAGAGACTTTCGACTTTTTCCCCATTTAACTCCTTTTGCAGTGTCGCAGCTGTCCTAGGGTCACGGTGGCTGCTGCCCCCTCGCCTGGCTTTGGGAACCTCTTTCCTCAGTGTCCTAAGAGCTTGAGTTCCGAATTGCTCAGACTCCTGCCTTCCTCTGTTCTCACAGAGCTTTGGCGAATTCTGCCATTTCCTTTCTCCATCCAAGGCCAGTCTGAGACTCAAACAGCTGCCTACCCAATTTTTGACTTGCCCTCCACTGCTGTCACCCTTGACCTGGATCCTGACGATCTACTCACCTGCGCCACCTGCAGGATTTCCCACGCCTGTTGCTGGTGTCCTTAATAAGGGTCACCCTTGACCCTTCTCCCTTAACTTTTCACAGCCACCAAAGAGCCCCCGGGGTGCCTGAAAACCGCACCCAGACTTTTCTGACACCTTTACACTCCCATCGCTGTTCTGCTCTCGTCCCCCTCTGCCTTCCCTTGATCATTGCGAGCCCTGCTACGCATCGCTAGACAGTTTTCTAAAGCTGCCAGTTAGATGCAGACACGGCAATCCCGGAGACCCTTCACTCTGCTCCTTGTCATTTAGAATGAGGTCTGTGTGAGGACCCTGTGCCCTGCCCTAGGTCTCCAGCGTGCTCCTGACCTGACTCAGGCGTGCCCTTCTACCATGATCTTCTCAAACCCCCTCTTGCTCCTCCCTTCTTCTCACAGGGCTCTGTTGGTGTCAGGCTCTTGCTGGGTCTGGCCCAGACTGCTCTCTTTAGTATAAGTTCACCTCCATTTGGCTTCATAGTATTTTTCTTATTCCAGTGCAGTGTGCCGTTTTCATTTGTCCTGTGTTTGCATGTTGTGTATATTGGCTGAGAATAGTCCTTATTAGCCTAGGAGAACCCAAGCTGCCTGCTCCATGCAGGACTGAGCTTGCCAATAAGGCTTTGGTGCATTCAGTAACTCCTGCCCCTTCTCCAGAGTTAAAGAGGAAAACTCATTTGGCTTGTCAGGTTCATATGCAGAAAAACAAAGAACAGGATCTCCCAAAAGTGTGTGATTTCAAAGATTGCTATGAATTTGTATGTATCAGTGGCAGAAATGAATGTAATGTTAATGTAATCTGTGAGTCTCCCAGGTGTCCCCTTGTCATGTTTTAAACATGTCTACATTTATCTCTTCAAGCGCAAAGGCCTGCTAATTGCATGCCTGTGTCATGACCTGGACCACAGGGGCTTCAGTAATAGCTACCTTCAGAAATTCGACCACCCCCTGGCAGCCCTGTACTCCACTTCCACCATGGAGCAGCACCACTTCTCCCAGACGGTGTCCATCCTGCAGGTGAGGTGCCAAGCTGCAGTGCTCGGGTGGGGGGAGGGAGGCTACACAATGTGCTGTGCAGGCAGCAGCTGCAATCCACTGTGCTATCTTATGTTTTTAATGTGATTGCAAGTAGTTTTTAGGATGTAGCATCCAAGATTGGTTTCTCTATATCCCATAGCCAGTGTGTGGTGTCTTCTGTCGGAGGCCACAGAAATATATAGCACATGGAAATTGATAATTCAGATGTCAGCCCACCAGAAGGTTGGCTCTGATGGAGGTTAATCCTGCCCAGGCAATACCTGTAGGATCATCGACTCTAGAAACTGCTGCTCAGTTTTGCTAGAGCAGCTTGGTGTCTCCCCAACTCCTGCACTGTAGTGTGTGATCTCATGTGATGTGTATATGAGATCTTATGGGCACATATATCTGTGGATGGTCAGGAAGATGACTTTTCATTTAGCTATATAATTTTGGTGTATAGAATATGTGCTGGGACATGCTTCATAACTAGATCTATTTGTCCAATGAGGACTGTGGACACGGAAAAGCCTGCTTTGTTGCTTCTTGCTCAGACTAACTGCATACAGTTAGCTCACTTTGACCCCAAAGCAAGTTCAAACTAGAGTAAAGGCCTTTTGTCAATAAATCGTTAAGTTTATACCTTTACAGCTATGAACAAGGTCAGAGTGGCAGATGTCTAACCAGGCTGCTATACAAATCATCCTAAGAAAAGCATGTCAATTCTTCACTTGCCAAGTCTGCTGACAATAGACCTATGTCTCAAAGTTTGTCACTGGGCACCATACTACCCCCAAAATCTGGTCATGGTCTTATGCCTGTAACACTGGAACCTTGTGTTGCCATGACAATACCTCAGTTCCCTATCGCTTACCCTAGAAATGGGCTTTTGACCAATGAGAGATAATTCCCTTGTAATTTTTTTGTCACTTCAAGACTCTGGTAAGAAAGAGGGTTTTTGGGTGAGAGAGAAGAGGAAAGCGAGGAGAAATCAGAGTTAGGACAGGAGAACTAGAATAGAAGCAGAATAATAAAGAGACTGATTCGGAAAAGCCCATGTGAGAGAGTTGGTTCGTGCTCAGATACCCTAAGAAAAAAGTCCTTTTCGCTTGTTGTAGCTTCCAATCTGAACCCTGAAGAGAGTTCAGAGGCTGGACCCCAAAGGCTCTCATTGGTCTTCAGCAACAGGGTCTTGCAGGCTGGTTTTGTGGGTAACCAAGAGCACTAGCTGTTGTCTTGGAGAACCCCCGGGGCCTCGCGAGGTATCCCACACCTGGCAGTGTGGTCTTATTTTGGAGTCCATGGCTTCTGGGAGTGGCTCTGTCCACCCGTGCAGAATACCTCTGTTTTACCCGCCCACAACCATTGCTCTCCTTTTTCCCCGTCCTCCACACCCCCAGCATTCCTCACTCTCCTTTCATCTCTCTACTTATATTTTTCATTGTATTGTGTAGAATGTTAGGCTTTATATGACGTTTTCATATGCCTTTCTGTCTTAGTCAGTGTTCTATTTGCTGTGAAGAGACACCGAGACTGCAGAAATTCTTATAAAGGAAAGCATATAATTGGCACTGGCTTACAGTTTCAGAGGGTCAGTCCATTATCATCATGGCAGGGAGCATGGCGGTGTGTGGCCGACATGGTGCTGGAGAGGCAGCTGAGACTTTTACATCTGGATTCAGGAGATAGGTAGCAGGAGAGAGAAAGACACTGGGCCCGACTTGGGCTTCTGAATCCCTAGAGTCCATCCCCAGTGGTACACTTCCTCCAACAACATCACACCTCCCAATAGTGCCACTCCCTGTGAGTCTACGGGGACCATTTTCATTCAAACCATCACACTTTCCTTTGGGCTAGCCCTTGACTTCTTCCATACCCTCGTGCTTCTCTATGCTTAAGCCTTTGCACCCTAGCACCCCACTTTGGTTTAATCCACAGTCTGCTCTCCCACCAACTATGAATACATGCTCCCACCCCTGACCCTTTTCTAATTCCCTGGTTTCCATTTGATGCCCACGTCTTTTGTAGATGGCTTCTGCCTACAGTAGAGCCATAGTGTCTACTACCCATTTGTAATCCCAATTTACACCCTCGGCTGCAGCCAGGGTGTCCTGTTTTTCTGGCTTGGTGTAGGCATTCCGTCTCTGGTAATGTCATGCCACGATACCCCCATATAGCCCAGAGGCCCAGCCTTATACCCCTTTTATTGCTGAGCACTTCAGTGTTCATACCTCTTGGGTTTCTTTTTGCCTCTTGAGGTTTTCTCTTTGAATTGGGGTTCCTGCACATTCAGTGACTGTGCCTAATGTGTCTGCTTCTTGTGAGCACCAGGAAAGTGGGTTTGTTATTTACAGTGTGACCTGAAGTGGTTGAGTATATAGATGATTGTCTAAGCATGAGTTTTAATACGGTATGAAATTACTAGTATTAACTGGTCTAAAAGAAAAAGCTGCTGGTAACTTTGGTACTTTATATTTCCTAAGTCTGTCACTATACAAACACACAGAAATAAGGCATAGTAAAAGCCACTTGTGTTTTGTGGTACCAAGTGGTATCCTATAGATAAAATCATCCACATAAGCAATTGCTCTATTACGACAACTAAACAGTCCCTTTGTTTCCCCAAACTTGTCATTGTGGTGACATTTGGTGCTGTTGTCCATACTGTTTCCAAACAGCAGAAGATGCCTTGAGGCTAGGTGTGCTGCTATTGGTGCTTTTCCTCTGGTCTCTCTGTAGCTGGAAGGGCACAACATCTTCTCCACCCTAAGCTCCAGCGAGTATGAGCAGGTGCTGGAGATCATCCGCAAAGCCATCATCGCCACTGACCTCGCCCTGTACTTTGGGAACAGGAAGCAGTTGGAGGAGATGTACCAGACGGGGTCGCTGAACCTCCACAATCAGTCGCATCGGTAAGGACAGCTTGGCCGAGGCTTTGGGCCTGATGTGTTAGCCAAGAACTATAAATGTGTGTGTGTGTTCAACGGAGAGCACATGGAGGGCATGCCTCTGCTGACATGCATTTTGGTGCTGGGTCCACTGTTTTTCCAGGGGATGGTTTGCAGAGTGGACTCAGATTCAGGCCCAGTGTGGTGTGAGCCACTCACCTGCCTCAGATCCCATGTTGTGATTATCTGTATCCAGTCAGCCTCTCCTCCAGGAGGCCATCTTTATAAGGTTCAAGGACAGCTACTTACTGGTTCTGGTCCCTGTCTCTTCTGGGATCCATCCAGACCTGGTCTTAAGATTTCTTTCTAGAGGGTGGTCTCTTAGCAAATGGGTAGAACTGGAGCCCACCTCGTAGGAGTAAAGGATGTCTTTATAACGATGTGTGTGCCTCAGCTCAGCAGCAGCCATGCAAGTCCCCCTCCCGCCAGGGTGTGTCCACATTCTGCAATGCTCGAACTGTATAGAGTGTATGTGGCCATCTTTCAGAGGAACAGTGTGGGAGGTCATCTTACTTTCATACACAGCAAGGCCTCTCCAGGACGACATGAGTCATTGTTTATAAAGCTCCCAAGGTGCTCCTAGGTCCTCTGCTCTGCCTCCCTGAAGTTCACAAGGGCAGTGTGCTTCAAGTCGCCTCTGCCCACAGTGTGTGTGGTTCTTGTGCAGGAAGAGGAGTTTGTTTACATTCTCTTTATGACACCTTCAGAGGGATGTTCGACCCTCATGAAGTATGCTTGGTTTCAGAAACCCATCCTTCTACTTTTTTCTTAGGTATATTCAGTTATTTTTTTTAACCAAATAGTCACAATAATTAACATGTCATTATAGAAAATTTAAACATTAAATTGAAAGTCTGTTTTTCATGCTTAGTGTGTATAGGCCTCTGTGTTAGAGGCACAAATTAGCTGTGACTGGTTTGTATTGGTTGACAGTTTTAAAGGTAGTACTTGTTTGTCTCAACAAGCTTCCGAGTGAAGAAATCTGAACAGGAAAGAAAGCAACAGTCTCTCTTTTATACTCGGATGTCACGTGCTTGCTATGGCACCATCCCATTCTGTTTCTCCAGAGGTGTGCACAGTGTGCCTGCGGTATATACATAGCTATGTGCCTTCTCCTCAAAATGTGCTTATGCCAGAGCCATTCCTTTTAAAAAAATTTTTATTTTAAAATTTTTAAAATTTTCATTGAGCTATATGTATTCCTCCACTCAGATCCCTTCCTCCCTCCCTCCCCTTCTACTGTCTCCCATGGTCCCCATGCTCCCAAATTTACTCAGGAGGTCTTGTCTTTTTCTACTTCCCATGTAGATTAGATCCATGGATGTCTCTCTTAGGGTCCTCTTTATTGTCTAGGTTCTCTGGGATTGTGAATTTGTAGGCTGGTTTTTCTTTGCTTTATGTCTAAAGGCTACTTATGAGTGAGTATATATGATATTTGTCTTTCTGGGTCTGGGTTACCTCACTCAATATGATGTTTTCTAGATCTATCCATTTGCCCACAAATTTCAAGATGTCATTATCTTTTCCCCCATTGTGTAGTACTCCGTTGTGTAAATGTGCCATATCTTCTTTATTCAGTCTTTGGTGCAGGGCCATTTAGGGTGTTTCCAACCTAAATATTGCAAATTGAAATCTGCAAATATTAAAATTGACAAATATTGCAGAGCCATTCTTTTTTAAAAAGATCCTATAACACAATCCTATAACACAACATAAATAGTTGTAAAGGTTTGGAAACCTTCTCCAATTGATAGTGACAGTTTCTAGAATTTTCCATTATAAACAATGATGCAATAAACTTTGCTCATGTGATCTTTCCTACCCCTATGAACCCTTGACATTATATAGCATAGAGCTGGAGAGATGTTTTAGTGGTTAAGAGCACGGACTGCTCTTACAGGAGACCTTTTGTTCCCAGCACCTATGTGGCAGCTCAAAACCAGTTTTCCAATATCTTCTTCTGGCCTCTGCGGGTACCAGGAACACACATAGTTCACAGACACACATGCAGACAAAATACCGATAGACATGAAATAAAAAATTAAGTATATGTGGCATATATTGCTAGAAATATACATACATTAAGCTTTAAAACGGACAAGCTAGGAAGTCCCCATCTTCTCACAGGAGGGTGAGACATGCTCCGTGCACTCTTGTCTGCTGCCCGGAAGCATCTCACACTCACTGACCACCGTGTGCCTTGCTGGGCTGTCTGTTCACAACGCTTGCTTGTTCTGTTGAATGTTTACTCCTAACAAATCATTGTCTGACCTGTCTGTTGCTAAGGATATTAAACTTCTGTGTTCTTTTTCACAAGTATTTTCTTTAGGTGATTTACAGTTTCTATTGATATTTTCTGTGTGTGTGTGTGTGTGTGTGTGTGTGTGGTCTGAGGATGGGACCCAAGTTTCACACATGCTAGGCAAACCTTCTATTAGTGACGTTCTAGCTCTAGATCCTCTCTTAAGAACAAAGAAACCTCAGATCATGAAGACACATCTGTTACTTGCTCTTATCAATCCACAGCCATGCAAACACTTCATAAATGTTTGTGTAGTTTATAGTTCAATTTTTATATTTAGCTCTGAATTCTTATATTAATAGAATTATATTTGTATTTCCTCTGGATGCATTAAATCAGTGTCACTTAATGGCTAGTTCAGTTTCCCCACTGAGTTGACTATATTAAGAGTGGTTTAACCTGGGAGGTCCCCTAAAACATTTCTGCCAACCATCCGGCTCCCCTGCATTCCATCTGTATTGGCTTTCATCTGATGAAATGAGTCGCATGACATCACAGGCTTGCACCCCTTCCTGTGCATGTTTCAGGAACAGACGGTAATCTGCTGTAGACCTTCCGAATTATAAATACCCACACCGACATTTTATTATTACATTTAATTGTTTAACTGAAAGGAAAGCACAGTGTCATTTTTTTTTTGTTTTTTGGATAACATTTATGGGTTATTTTCCTTTCCCAACTAGAAGTTTCTATGAGAGCAGAGTTTATCTTATTATAGAATCCAGAATTGCTAGATTAAATGAACGGGGCCAATGTGTTTGAAGTTACTAGGGGACGCTGAGCACATTGTATTCTGAGTTGCTTTCTGCTTTCCCTCTGAGGTCTGCAGTGACAGACTGGTCACCCTGAGATTACACCAGGAATGCTTCCTGCAGGAACCCCACAGGGCACAGCTGCCATTGGGAGCCCTTTTAGGGTTGAGGTCTAATTACATTCACGAACAGAATAAAGCATCCATTCTGGCATTTCTGAGTGATCATGACCATCTAACTGACTTATAATTGTGAATAAAAGCAGTAATTATACTTAATATGGATACATGCCAAATTTCCAGGCTACGTACTTCCTCACGAGCAATAAAATAACGACTTTGCATTGTGTTGTCTCAGAGTAATGTTGACAGTTCTAAGTGTGAGGTTGTTTCCAGTGGGAAAGGGTCTACACATTTACAAAGCCCAGTATTAACACCGCTTTTTACAGAGTTCCGAAATGAGAAATATTTTTTCAGATTAAACCTTATTATACTGCTTAGCATAAAAATGTTGGGGTTTTGGTGAAAATACATTGAATGAGATTGACTCACTCAAATTGCAAGAAAGAATTATTTGTAACTATAATGCTAGTTTTCATGTTCTCCATCTATCTAATAAATTTACTAATTGAGAAAGGAAATAATTTAATTCTTCAGAAGCCCAAGCTCAAGAACACTATTCTTTTTAAGCTAAAAATGAACGTATCCAGAGAATCGTAGATTTCTCTGGTCACTTTAAACTACTTGGGTCTTGAAGTGGCATCTATTTGGGATGCCGGGTGACCATACGTGACTGCTGAGCGTCTCTCAGTTATCCGCCCTGATCTGTAACAGATGTAACAAGCCCTCGGGATGTCCCTTTGAAAGGCCAGATTGTGGAGGTCAGTGAGTAAGACAGGAAGTGGACTGATGGCAAACAGCACCGTATGATGTGGCATTCAGGAAACTGTAGTGAGAACCGCGTGAGAGTCTCTGCGACCTTGACAGATGACCCCGACAAACCATGTCCACCGGTCCAGGCAGTGTCCCCAATGGAGAAATCCACTGGTAGCCCTGTGTCCCTTAGACCTTGCTGAATACATGCAAGCAGGAAGTGTCAGTGCTGTCTCACCTCTGACACAGTTCTGTATGTCCAGTGATGAAGGATATTTATAAATTATGTATTTTCTCCAGTTAAGGTGAAGATATTATAATTCCCTACTTTATTTCACAAGACTTAGTATCACCAGAGAAAACCCAGTAAAGTCACCGGCAATATGTTTCTTTGAAGTTTTAAGCAATTACTATTTTTCTTTAAGAGAAAAGATTTAGCTGTACTTGTATACAAATCACAAGTCAGACAGGCAGTGCATCACCACCGAGGCCAAGAAGCTCAACAGAAACCCCCTTTCTTTGTCAGAGTCTGAGTCTGAACGTGCTCTTGCTAGATAGCATAGCCTTGGAGGAACATGGTCCATCCCACTCTGCATGCATGAAGCCCATGGCACACCCAAGTCCCCGTCCGACCTGGTCTTGTGACTTCTCAAGAAGTTGAGCATTTCTGTCCGTCTCAGACGGGGATACCGAGGCACCAGGAGCTCAGAATGCACTCCTGTACAACCCGATGTCACAGCTAAAGCCACTTTGCCCTTTAATTCCATATTGCTGTCCCACCTGCTAAACTATGTGGTTCTGCTTCTTAATGCTTTTTCTGTCATCGGGACGTAACACACACAGGCAAGCCTTACTCCTGATGATGCCTGCATGCCCTTCCCCTGCCCATAGGTCTCCAGGCAAAGTGCAAATACCACACTCACCAGTTTTATATTATCTTCTAGAGACCGTGTAATCGGGTTGATGATGACTGCCTGTGATCTTTGTTCTGTGACGAAACTATGGCCAGTTACAAAACTGACAGCAAATGATATATATGCAGAATTCTGGGCTGAGGTATGTCCTTGATTCTTATATTAACTTAGACATTACCAAGAAATGGAATGAACGAGTGAGTGAATGAATGAACAAATGAATGAAGAACAGTGGCCACTAGTAGTAGACTTTAGGTAGTCTACCGAAAGCCGGATTGGTCATGCTCACAGTTGCTTTGGAAACCTGTGGTCAGTCACACAGCATGACAAATTCAGCGAGTATCGTTGTATGCTGAGCACTCTATCACAGCCCACCCGACTGAGGGCAGATCCCCTGCTCCCCACTGGAAGAGTGAGTGTAAGAGCATGCTCAGTGAGCATTGCTGCAGCAACTTCCCTTTCTCGACAGCCGACCTATGCTCACTGGGAAATGTACTACTGGATATTGCTTTACATGTGCAGTGGGTATGGAGGGCTCCGAAGCCCTGGGCTGCATCTGCCACCCGTGAGGAACTGGGGAGAGTCATCCTTGTTTGACCCTAGCATAAGACATATCGGTGCGTTCCCAGGCCAGCTCAGGTTCTGCCTCCTTTGGAGCAAGCAGCCCTCGGAGCAGCGCTTCTCAACCTGTGGGTCTCAACCCCTTTGAGGTTAAACCACCCTTCCACAGTGGTTGCCTAAGACCATCGGAAAACACAAACATCTTCGTTATGATTCGTAACGGGAGCAAAATTACAGTTATGAAGTAGTAACAAAGTTAATTTTGTGGTTGTGGGGTCACCACAACATGGAGGAACTGTACTAAAAGGCTCACAACATTAGGAAGGTTGAGAACCACTGCTCTAGACCACACACACACACACACACACACACACACACACACACACACACACACACACACACACACACACACACACTCACTTTGTTTTACCGTGTAACAGAACCTGTCAAGCTTAGTTAATGAAAGTGAGATCCCCTGGTCTCAATCCTTCCTTGCCAGGGTCAGCTTGGTTGTGTGGTTGTGTGGTTGTGGTTGTTCCTGTGATGGACAGTATGTCCTGAAACACCGCCTGGGGAAACTGGGCTACTGTTCTGCTCAGTTTTATACACCATGCAGGTCATCCTTTACTGACTACATTTGTGTTCTAAGCCATGAATGAAGATGTGGCAGACACGGAGTATAGGTTCCCTCCCTGCACACTCCTCGTGGACTACGTAGTCCACGGCAGTCTCTAGGTCCTGTCCACCCTGGGAGGAGCCCCGAGTACTCTCCAGGCCCTGTCATTTGATTTAACTCCCTGAAGTCCAGCGTCTCCTCTCCTCCCCATTATGCTGCTGCTGCTTCCTACTCTACCCCTCCCCCACCTCCACATTCCTCATCTGTGCCTTTTAGAGCAGCCATGAAGAATGCAGTCTTGGGTCATACAGTCCCAGAGTACCCTTGCTTAGCCTTAGCGTTGCTCTGGGCAGTCAGCACCCCATGTCAAATCCTCCAACAGCACACCAGCATTGGCTTCAGATCTCCACCTCCACCCCTCCACTCCACTGCCATAGCCTGCCTCTGCCCCTCACAGTCCTTGAAGCCCTCATTAGGTGCCTGTCCCTTGCTCGTCCCATGTCACTAGGTTTCCTTTTCAGCATTAATATGGTTCTAAGCACGCACTGAAGTCACTTATCTAGAAATGCGTTCCCTTCTGAGACTCCTGACAGCTTCCCGAGCAGGAACTTGGTAGTTTTCCCTCCTTTGGTTAGAGAAGAAAGCAATGAGACCCACCAGTTTTTGCATGCAAAGCACAGAGCTGAAGAACTAGTGAGTTGGGGACCTGGGTGCTACAGGACAAGTTTTAGGGTGTAGAGTGAGGGGTCTAGCTGCTCATTGCTGACTAACAGGCCCTAGGTTTGATTTTTGAAGAAAAAAAAGTTGATTTAAATGACTCCATGTGCATCATTAAGAAGACTTCAACAGGCTTCAAAGGAACAGAAGCTAGTGACTGTAGGAGCTGTAAGGATGCTGTGTGCATCTTGTAGCACTTCTAGAGGACTAAGTAGAATGACACAAATGCTCATCCCCAAGCTTGGTGTGCGGAAAGTCTCCTATAGCAACCACCTATATCAGGAATGTGGTACCAAGCTGTGTGTCTGTTGTCCTGGATCCCCACTGACCCTTTTGGCAAACTGCTTGTCATTCCCCTGCCAACACCATTAAAGCCCAGTTTCACTCATTTCACACAAAGGAAGAACCATCTGAAAAAGAAGCAAGGCAGCCATGATGCCTTTGTACACCCATCACCCCTCCGGCCACTCGCGGCTCTGCAGTGGCACCAGAGGAGATGTTCGGCTGCCTAGTTGTTTGGCAGAGAAGAAAGTCAGAGCATAGTACAGATTGCCATTGCTTTGATACCATGTCTCTTGGGGCAGGAGACATTTTAAAGCAAGTTTTCATTAACACTCAAATTCTGTATAACTATTTGAAAACGAAGAGTCACCTCCTCCTGTCTACTGCAGGGCGATGAAATGAAGAAGCTGGGAATTCAGCCCATTCCCATGATGGATAGAGACAAGCGAGATGAAGTCCCTCAAGGACAGGTATGAAGACCAAGAGCCATCTGTGTGGTTGTCTGTCTGTCTGTCCATTGTCTATCTATGGAATTGGTGGTTTTGAACCCGCTGTCAATGGGTCTCAAACCCAGAGCTCACTATTAGTGTGTTCTGTCTGGTCCCCGTGTTTGCGTGAACCTGTTGGGGTCCCACACACTCTGGGGTGTCGACTCCTGCCTCTCTTCCCTCCACTGCTGCTTTTGTTCCACAACAATAACTTTTGGTTATTAAATTATTTGAAATTCATCTTGTCACTAAGGAAGAGACCTAACAAAGTCTTTCTAAACAGTTGTAACAAATTCTTTCCCCAAAAGGGTTCCGTTTTAGGACTCTCAATCAGAAAAATAGTTTGTTTTAAAATAGTTTGAGCTTTGCCAAAAGAGTAACTCATTTTGTAGCATGAGTGAGTTAAATATCTCTGAGACCCACAATTTTTTCCAGTTCTTCTAAATTCCAAACTGATCACTGTGAAGCTATTTTATCACAACAGGGAAGTACTCTATTCCCCAGTGTATAATCTTTTTCTTGGGTGTTCTAGCCCAGTGACTCCTTGCTCAGATTTAGAACAAGAAAATACCTGCACAAGCTGTGTAATTAAAACAAGCCCACGGTGGTGGTTCGTCCCTGCAGCCCCAGTCCCAGGAGCCTGTGGCAGGAGCTTCATGAGTGCCAGGTCCATTTGGACTGCAGACTTACTTCCAAAGTGGAAATGTATAAGCATTGCTCACGCGTGGGAAAGCAAAGTCAAACCACGTAGAACTCATGCTGCTTCTGCTCTCTGATGCGTTTGGAGTTCTGTTTCTCAAGAAGCTGCTGGGCTAACCTAGGGAGTCGATGGTGCCACTTTGCCATCTCATTGGTCAGTCATGAAGTGGGGCTCATCAGTGGAGCGCAGCCCCACAGGGATCCACGTCTGCCCTTCACTAGCCTGGGGTAACCTGGGGCAGTATCAGTTGGTACGTGGTGACGTCTCATTGTTAGAGAGAGGAGAGTGCTGATCTAGGAGAGCATCACTGAGCAACAGCAAGGCCTGTCGGAGAGCAAAAGTCTGAGGGAGTGTGGGGATGGCACAAAGCTAAAGAAAGAAAACCAGAAATTGTGTCAGCTGCCCTTGCATGCTAAGCTGAAAGAGAACTGGGAAGGTGAAGGACTATCTGCCACCCCCCCCTCCACTTTGCAATGCCCAGAGGGCAGCATCAAATTAACACAGGACCGTAACAGGCCTTGGATTCAAGCCTGACTTGTTTAGCTCACTGAAGTTCTAACCCCCTGGTGTAAATGGCTGCTCTGTGTTAGGAATGTGTGCACGTATTCTTGGCGTTTATCTGAATGCACTGTCAATCACTCAGCACTGGTCTGCTCAGGGCTCTGGAGATACAACAGATAGTGCTTATCGGACACAGGGCACAGCACACAGCAGGAACAACACACAGGACATAGTACACAGCACTGCACACACACAGCACAGGCACCACACACAGCACAAACAGCATGCACACATACAGCACACAGCACATACACAGCACACACACACAAACAGCACACATACACAGTACCCACACAGCACACACACACAAACAGCACACATACACAGTACCCACACAGCACACACACACAAACAGCACACACATAGCAAGACACCACACACAGCACACACACATCATAGGCACACAAACAGCACACACACAGTACACACACAGCACAGACACAGAAAGAGCACACACACATAGCAAGGCACCACACACAGCACATACACAGCACATACACACAGACAGCACACATAGCATACAGCAGAACCACTGACTTCATACTTAGGCTTCAGGGACAGAAAAGTGGGGGCAACCACATCCTAACAGTGACCTTGCTTTGTTTCCCTGGCCCCTCTCTGCGGCAGCTTGGGTTCTACAATGCCGTGGCCATTCCCTGCTACACCACGCTGACACAGATCCTCCCGCCCACGGAGCCGCTGCTGAAGGCCTGCAGGTAAGCACAGCAGTCCAGGTTTGTGTGGCCATCAAAGCTATCCTGAACTCTGCGTGAGGGTTCTCACTCCTTCAGCCTGTGGGTATGTGGTATTCAGTTTATAGTGAATCTTTTGATTTGCAGCCTGTGTCCTTGCTGTGCTAGCCATTTGCCCTGTTCAGGGGTCCTGGGTGGGCCCAGTTGACTGGTTTAGTCAGGATTGAGAGCCTCCTCCCCTCTTTCCTTTTTATCAGAGTTGAATTGCAGACACTAGCTGACGCTAAGGCAGTCTATTGTGTAGCTCAGACAGGACAGGTGGTACTGGCAGCCATGCCATGGACCAGGGCAGGTCAAAGGACAGCTGTGCAGCTGAGCTAAAGAAGCTGTGTGCAAAGAACCCCTCCGGGTAGGGTGCTTACCTGTGCTCTGTGTGAGCCAGGCATGAGGAGTCTCCTTGAAGGCGGTGAACCCCTCTTTCTATAAGCGGCTCCCTTCTTGACCTGTGAATGTCCTGTATGTGGTCTATGCTGATGGGACCTTGACTCCCAGATCCCTACCAGGCAGCACCCTGCAGCCTCCGACACCGTGTGACCCGCAGACACTCAGACATGGCAGTCACAAATCTCACAGTCACCGTGTGTCTCCTACAGTGACCTCTACATGGTGTATGAGGAGAGAACACACATTCATTCTTCCCAGACAGAGTAGGAGCCGTCAGCCTGCAGAGGAGAGCCCAGCATGGTCTGCTCGGGTGATTGTCAGGAAAGGGGCTCATCCTCAGTCGCAATAGGGACTGTGAGTGGAAGAGGAGAAAGCTTGGGTGGGTGCCCTTCCTCTCAGGTGTGCTGTGCCCTCCCATCTGTTACCTGTCCTAGCGCAGAGTCCCTACACCTCACCTTTCCTTAGGTCCCAGCTCAGTTAAGAACACTGATATTTTTAAAGATTCTAGCTTTTTTTTTTTTGTTTGTTTAGTTGGGTTTTTGAGACAGGGTTTCTCTGTGTAGCCCTAGCTATCCTGGAACTCACTCTGTAGACCAGGCTGGCCTCAAACTCACAGAGATCCTCCTGCCTCTGCCTCCCAAGTGCTGGGATTAAAGGCGTGTGCACCACCACCGGGCTCTAATTTTCTTTTTAAGAGAAGCCTGTCTTGGACAAACAGAAGGTGACTGCTGTCCAAGCTTTCTCATTGCCCAGGCTGGGCAGCTGGGCTGGATACCAGGGAAAGAAGAGGGCATGCTATTAGCCAGAAGGTGTTAGATAAAACCCAAACGTGGTGTGCTCTAGCCTCTGCTATGGAGGCGTCTCTAAAACACCAAACCAATAAAGCCACCAAGGAAGGCCACATTAAATCATTTGTTTTCCTATCCAAGAGACAGCATTTCTTCCATCCAGTCCTGGATAGTTCTACATGTGGCCCATCTCCATGCTCTTCAGTGGCCTGAATCGTTGGGAGTTCACGGGGATTTGATCCACAGAGGCTTACAGGGATGGCTCCTCCCTGGGCTGTGGCTTGCTCCTGGAGGGATCAATTTGAAGTGGTGCTCACATCAGAGGGCAGTAGGGATAGCAACTCATCTGCTTCCAGGCCTGTATATAGATGGTGACTACATATTGGTTTCCCAGCCACCCAAACCCGAATATCACATAGAAACTATATTAATTACAACACTGTTTGGCCAATGGCTCGAACATATTCCTAGCTAGTTCTTATATCTTAAATTAATCCATTTCTATTAATCTGTATATCACCACAGTGTAGCAATGAGGGGCTCGGGCTGCATTCCCAGTGCCTAGTTCCTGGCGCAGGGCCCCTTGTGCCACCCGGCTCCCGGTGTGTACCCGAAATAATTACACGGAATCTGTATTTATTTAAATACTGCCTGGCCCATTATCTCCAGCCCCTTATTGGCTAACTCTCACATATTATTTTAGCCCATCTCCATTAATGTGTATCACCACTTGAGTCGTGGCTTACCGGCATGAGTCTAACCAGTGTCCATCTTGTGCTGGAAAAGCATGGCGCCTGCGTCTGCCACACTGCCTTCTCTCTCACAGCATTTCGTTCTATCTACTCCACCCACCTAAGGGCTGCCCTATCAAAAGGCCATGGCAGTTTTCTTTATTTAACCAATGAGGGCAATACACAAATAGAAGACCCTCCTACACCACCACAATGCTGTGGCTTACCTGTAAGGTTCCAGTATCCTTCTCCTTTGGCAGCTACATGGCATCCTCCTTACTCTGCCTGCTCTCTCTATATCTCTTCCTGCCTGGCTATATTCTGCCCTACTATAGACCAAAGCAGCTTTTTTATTAACAAATGTCAATAAAGCATAGTCACAGCATACACAGGGAATGCCACATCACCTGTACTTGGCAACCCTAAGTTGAAGGCCCTTTCCTATCTGGACCACCATGTTTTGTGGTAAATATTCAGGAGTGGGCAGGGTACATAGCTGTTGAACCTTTGAGCACAGGACTGACTGTAGTGGCGTTCACCACTGGGAACCTGGTGAGTGTGGTAGGTGGCTTTGGCTAACCCACACAATTTCTTAAAGGCTATCTCAGTATTTAAATATTTTGTTCACATGAAGATTATGGAAATTACCAAATTTAGTGTATGTCTTTTGCCAATATGTCAGACAATCCCTAAGATCTAGGAAAATGATACTCAATGTTATGGTGTAGATATCTGGCTTACACTGTGTTTTAGGATTCTACCCCCCACACACATACACCCCAAGGTATTTTAGCATTCTTGCCAATAAAAGAAAGTTAGGGGAGTTTTTAGTAGTGTTGTGTGTATAGTATAGTGTTGTGCTTGCCACTATTAAAACTCCCTTCTGACACTGACTTTCTGTAAAAGAAAGCCAAGTCAGGGTGGGGTGCTGTAAAGAATTCTGCCAGGCTCACAGGACAGGCTCACACTGTGGGCTCACAGGATGGGCTCGCACCGCGGGCTCACACAGCAAGCTTTCACCTTTGCAGGGTTGTGAGGCCATGTGCCTGTGACGTACCTGTTGAGGACAAGGAAAGAAGAGATTAGAGGACAGTAGAACGGGGCTCCGATACGAGGTCACCAGAGCAGAGAGCTTCTGCAGTGGGATGTTTTGGAAGCCCATGCCATTGAATTTGAGATGTTTCACACAAGAGAGGCAGATTAAAGGCACTCTGGAGAGGTTAACTGGCCTCCCTAGGTCTCTGTAACTTGGGTAGTACCATCCTTCTCTCTCATCTGCCACCCCTGGCTGCCTCTCTCCTGGATCAGTCCTGACAAGGAGCCCTAGGTACGCTTGCTGACTCCATCCTCGGTAATTAGTGAACGCGACCCTTGTTCCTGCCCAGCTTTTGTCCACACAGCCTGGAGCCCTTGGCACAAGGTGTCCGGTGCCCTGGGTCTCTTGGGCTCACTGCTGAAGAGATGTAGCAAGAGCTCGCCTGGCCACCCCACACCAGCCAAGTCAGCATCAGAATGGCTCTGACAAGGCCACGTTCGGCTGTCCCACACTGCCGATGTCACTTTTGAAATCCAATCCAGATGTCACCTGTAACTCTGTCCTTTGTCCCTAGGGATAATCTCAATCAGTGGGAGAAGGTGATTCGTGGGGAGGAGACTGCGTTGTGGATTTCAGCCCCGGCAGCTGGCAAAGGGCCGTCTGAGAAGCTGCCTGTGAAGGTTGATGACTGATCCTGGCAAAGTGTCCGCCCAGCAACTGACCCTCATCCTGCTTCTTCGACGCCGTTCCTTTTATTTTTAAGGGGGAGGGGACACCTCTCCCAGAAGGTACCATCACATACACACGTGAAGCAGAGGTCTTCCTGCTTGTTGCACACGCCTCGGACAGTGAGCTGTTTGGGATCCACCGTGTTCAGGCATCCTCTGTTCTGTGTCTTCACCCAACTCCTGAATGACCTCTGTGAACAGGCCAGTGATGTACTGGCCTTGAAGGTGGGCAGAGACCACAGGAGGGGTTCCTGTCCGGGTCCTCCCACCCTGGCTCTGTGCTTCTCCTCTAGGGCAGTGCTGCTTGGTGGCATTGGCTATAAACATGACACCCGTCCCTGTAGTGAAGTCCACATGTGACCTCCCTGTTGTTGCCTGGGACACAGGTAATGAAGGGTCACAGCCTGCAGGCAATTGAGGAATTCAGGTTGTCGATTTTAGGCAGACTAGGTGTGTGCTTTCAGTTTATTCTGGGGCACATAGGTGAGTTGGCTCCACCTAAGGAAGCAGACCTCTGCCCTTCGCAAGGGGACACAGGGTACATCCCAGGCATCCAAGAACCTCAGCTCTCAGTTCAAACCATGTCAGAGAATTAAAACACACTCCCCTCGCTGTAGACTGTAGCCTTTGGCAACTTTAACCAAATCCTTTGCACAGAGAAAATAAAAATAAGGCATCTGAATTTCCTCCAGCAAGAAAAGCCTTGTGAGTAAAATAATATGTTAATTTTCCAAACAATTTCTGTACATTTGCCTATGTGTTATGGCAGCGTTTAGTCACATCCAAATTGAAAGATTATTCCAAATGACATCCCACCCCACAGCGTCCTCCCCTCAGAGGCACCAACAGCACAGTCTCCCTCTCCTGGGATTGCAATCTCTCCCCTCACTGTGCAGTTTGGCCCAACAGGAGGAGGTGCAGGACCGCCACGCTGACCCTCGATTGTGTCTTCTCTGCCATGTGTGTCCTCCACAAAGATCCCAGTGTGTGACTCGTTCTTGTGTGTGACCATCGGTAACTGCTGCTGGGTAAAGTTAGAGAAGCCAACAAAGCCCCCTGGGCCCTTCCTGCTGCATCTAAGAAAGTCACCGGTTCATGCCACGAGGATTTTCAGGATAGTGGCAGGGAGACCAGAGAACCCTTGCTTAGTTGTTCTCGCTTAGTGAATGAGTCTTGAGAAGTCAGAGACTGGTCAGAAACAGATGGCTCTCTTACCACTCTGCCAGGAGGGTGAAAAGTTGGTTTGAAATGCATTTTCGAAATAGGCTTTGATACACTCTATACTGTATGCACCACTGCTTACAGGAGCTTGACATCAGCAAAAATCTATTGGGTTTTCTTCTGCATATTGATTTATGTTGTAGCAGAGCATCTGAACACAAACCTTGTTCTCAGTTCATATTAATACCATGTGTTTCTTTTCCCCATGGGCTTCTGAAAAACTACCATGTCCCCTCCATGACATTGATTTTCTCTTGTCACCACATGAGGTAAAAGATGATGCCAATAACTGCCAGGGCTGGGCACACACATGCACACGTAGTATGCATGGCGTTGGCACAAACACACAGATGTATACAATACATGGTACACAGGTGGGACAAAAGGAAAGAAAGAAGCAAGCGCTTATAAAAATGACAGTCACCCCCATATTCAAAAGCAGTGGTTTTCCACATTGGGACATGAGGACGTGAACGGAACTGTGGCTTCTGTAAGTGTTCACAGGCAGAAGGCTCTAGCAAGTCCTTTCCTCATGCAGACATGCGGCACCAGATTTAACAAAAGCCACTTTACCCACACACGTTGACAGATCATCTCTCTTGGAAGCCGGTCTGCAGCAAGGGGCAGCATTGGGATGCTTGTTTCATTCTGGCATTATGAAGGAATGCATGAATTCTGTCCCCAAGTTTGGAAAAGGATCCTGGTCGTGGGAATTCTGTGACTGCTTTAGCATTTAGTGGTGGCTGTGGTAGTAAGAATATTACAGAAATCTCTCTCAGTTTGACCTAGCCAAGAATATTGTGTTGTGTGGCCTCTACTGGGGCAGTTGTGCAGAGGAAACTGCAGGGGATTTACTGGCTGGACAGTCTCTCGTGAAATACGGCCACATGAGAAGCAGTTTGGATAAAAGATGATAGCTGAGTTTTTAAAAGGCCTTTATTATTATTATTTTCTAAAAGATGTTTATAAGATTGTTCTCACCATGTGTGAGACCCAGCAGGCATAGATTTGCCCAAAATAAAAGAGGCCAGGGTGTGGCCTTGTTTAGTTAATTATTTGGCTTTTGAATTCATGCAGTCAAGAGTATTTGTGTGTGTGTGTGTGTGTGTGTGTGTGTGTGTGTGTGTGTGTCTCGGCAAGTATATTTAGCAGGCAAGCACTTGAATCCTGCCTCTAAGTTTTTTCCCACCTCTTTCCTCACCATGCTTTCTCCCACCAAGGATTCCCAGGAATTTCTCATTAGTGTCTGTTGCAAACTTAGTAACTAATAATGAATGTGAAGAGAATGTTCATTTACCAAAATTCTATTATTTATGATCATTTTAACGTACAAGTTTTAGAGTCGTGGCGGTTATTTAATTTCTTTCCACACTTTGTGGTACCTTTTTATCTGGGAAAATGTTCCCGGTACCTAAGTGCATGCCATCACCAATGTGAAGTGTTTTGAGTCTGGGCGATGAACTCCAGTCCTAAAAATTGTTTCACCATCAATTAGTTGTTTGTTGATTAAAACAAAGTAGAGGGCACGAGTGGCTGAGGAAGCAGCAAAAAGCAGGGTGACTGTCAGCTTCCCACTTCCTAGGATGTAAGAAACAGGAAGAAGTTGAGTCCTGTCCCCGTCTGGCTCCCTCCGGTTTGAAGAGTGTGCTGGTGGTGATTGTCACTATGATACCTCAGGAGACTCGTTCCCACAACAGTCAGTTGGGTCTGCCCTGCTAGTGTTGGCATTTTTATTTTCTACACACTCAGTGAGCTCTGCTTTTTCACTGTGTTCATATATGTGCTAGATGTGTTAGCACAGTCTGCCTGCTGCTGCTTGACGCCTTAGGGACTGAGCAGGTCTTCCAACGGGCTTAGCTTGGCATGTGGTGTTCCTGCTCTAAATTAAGGTCTCAGCTTTAACAGGACTAAGGTAGTACCTTTATTTTGAAAGCCAACTTTCTCCCTTTCTCTCACATGCTCGCCTTCCATCTTTGGCAAGTGTAAGGGACAGACAGCATATAAAGGGGTGTGTGCCTGGCAGGTCCAACTTTGTCAGGGTCCTGTCATCCCATGTCACTGACATCTACCCTGGTGACTTGGGGATCCTCTTGTTTGTCAGGAACTGTGGCTCCAGTTAGAGGCACAGATCTCTTGGTTTCTGGCTCCTCAGCTGGCGTTGATTTTGAAGGCCACTTCTCTCTGTTTCAAATCTGCGTTTGCTTTGCTCTCTGCTGATCTAGTGTGCAGGAGGATTCTAGGAAGGCTGTTCGTCCAGTCCCCAACCCCTCCCGTTGCAGGTGTCAGTCTGACCTGACAGTCATTGTGAAATTTGAGCTAGGCATGTGCACCGCCAGCCGTGGCTCCCCTTTGCATGACAGCTGTATTTTCACATGTGAGTTTTTGTTGCTGCCCCTTTGGCATTATTTATACCAAGTTTAAATTAGAGATGCCCAATGAAGTACAACATTCTTACTGTCTTCAAACAAAGCTGTACACTTTGATCAATAAAAGTATTTAAGGCATTTTCACGAATTGACAAAACCAGAACAAAAAGAAAGAAAAATGCTGAAGGTGTTCTCCTTGCCAGTGAGGAGCACAGGACAACCAAGCTGCTGTCTCCTAAGGAAAGCACACTTAGAACCCAAAGAAACACTGCCGCGGTCCTCCCCCCCCCCCGACTTGTCCCTTCTTAGCCATGGAAGTTGGTGCTGTGTGAGCTGTGAGCAGCCTGCCTGCTGTTACTGTAACTATGAGGATTCTGTAACCGAAATGACATACCTAGAGCTGACCTGTCAGGGGGCGGGAGCACAGGATCACGCCCAAACTCCAGCATGGAGCCACAGGTAAATACAGTCTGCCGCCAAGGAAGCCGGCACACACAGCTCAGTGCTTAATCTCCAGGAATATACATTTGCCGATGTTTATCTCTGATGTAACTTAAATCCCCAAGCGCTTGTTTTTGTCTAGCCCACCTAAAATATTATTCTATCATGGGTGTCCCCACTTTCCTTTCTGGTTTGGTCACCCAAATCCCCAGTCATAAGCTGTATCTAGACCAGTGACTCTAAATGACATGTGGGAATACTGTTTCCATGTGGTCTGTTGTGTAGAGTGGATGCTTCATGCTCACTTACTGTACAAAGAGAAGTGCGGTTGATTGACGCACAGAAGCATTTCTGTATAGCGCCCTGCCTATCTAAACATCACGTCCTTGCCCAGAACACTGTGAAACACTTACCAAACGGCAAATGCAGCGTCTAGATTCTTCCTGAGAAGAACAACTTTCTCCACATGAACACATGAACAAAAGAGATTCTCTATCCGCACCCAGCCAAGGCACCTCAGAGGTCACGGTGACAGCCTCCTGGCTAGCCAACACCTGCTGGAACAGGAGCACAGGTCCAAGCAACTGATCCTCAGGGGACGGGTCGGCAGCCAAAGCCTTAATGGGCTCTCTTTTGGAAGGGGAAGAAAAAGAATTTCAAGTTAACAATATCCAACACTATTATAGTTGGTGAGTTAGTAAATTCCAAAAAGGTGATTTTATATGTCTGACATTAAAAAAATATCTTTGTAAAGTGCGTAAGTGCAATAATTTAAAGAAGTCTTATCTTTACATTTATAAATTATAAATATTGTACATGTGTGTAATTTTTCATGTATTCATTTGCAGTCTTTGTATTTAAAAACCTTTACTGTTACGTTTGTATAATAGGACAGTAATCATTTATTATAACTCAGACAAGGTGTAAATAAATTCATAAATCAAACAGCCAGTATATATGCATATATGGGTGTTACATTGCAAAATCTGTATCTTTGCTCTACTCACATGCTTTAAGTAGTAAGGAATCTTTTGTGGATATGTAATTATACATATAAAGTATATATATGTATGATACATGAAATATATTTAGAAATGTTCATAATTTTAATGGATATTCTTTGGTGTGAATAATTGAATACAAAGTTTTTAAAATATGACCTCTCAAGTTTGCTCTCTTGTTTGTGGGGAAGGTGACCGATGCTCTGAGTGGCTGCCCCCATCTTCTTCCCACAGACACCTGCTTGACTGGGAGACAACTCAGCCGGTCAAACGCTCTGTCTGTGTGGAGAGGGGCCAGGGGGTAGCCTCTCTGTATAAACATTAAGTCTACTGCTCCTTGATCTTGTCAGGGTCTTTGCTTGTTAGTGTTTTGGTGACTTGACACAAGCCAGAGTTATCTGGGAAGAGGAGCTTCAACTTAGAAAATGTCTTAAGAATTGACTTGTAGGCAAGTCTGTAGGATGTTTTCTTGATGAACGGCCGATGTGAGAAGGTCCAGCCCACTATTGGTGGTCCCACCCCTGCGTAGGTGGTCCTGAGTGTATAATAAATCAGGCCCAGCAAGCCATGGGAAGGAAGCAAGCCGGTAAGCAGTACTCCTCCATGGCCTCTGCATCATTTCCTACATCCAGGTTCCTGCCCAGCTTGAGTTCCAACTTCCTTGGGGGATGGAGTGGGACCTGAGAGTTGTAAACCGAAAGCAATGCCTTCCTCCCCAATTTAATTTTGGCGGCAGTGTTGATGACAGCAGCAGAAACCCAAGACGAGGCAGACGGCCACGTCTACTACTTCCGCCCACCCTCTTGTCCTGTCTGGCAGGGCCTGGCTTTCCTCTGTGGTTCCACACACGCACATGTGTGGAACCACACCCTGACTCTGCCACTAGCTAGGCTAGGGGTGTGTGGTTGGTGAGTGTTGCTCAGTGATAGGGCATTTGTCTCCGAGGTCCTGGGTTCCCGCCTTGCACTGTAGAAATGTTGTTCCATTGCACACCAGATCTTGACAACTAAGAAGCACTTCACAGTCACTTTTCCACAGTGCTGGTTCTGGGTCAGGATTCACTGCTGAGGTCATAGGTCAAGAGCATTGGATGCTCATGAGGGGGTGGGGCGCAAACAGCAGCACCTCTGCTCTCCTGGCTTTCCACAGTGCAGGCATGGCCATTGCTGCCCAGGAGGCTCCTCCCTGGGAGGGCCCAGGTGTGTCTGGTCCTCCCATCCCTCAGCCTTCAGAGGGCCCCAGCATCACACAGAGGAAGAACATAAAACGACATGGGTAAACCAGGGATTTGCTTCCAGAAAAATCCAGTTTAGTTTTGACAGGTTGCACAGGTAATAATTGAATATACTTCTTCAGTCACTTTGATGGACTATTTTAAACAATAGGAGAGAGTTGGGGTTTGCTGTTTTCTTAGAGCCTGGCAGGTATTCAACCCTTGAGATTCTGATTTTGTCATCTAAGGGGTAGAATGGCTGCCATGACTTGAAAGAATTCCTTCTGACTGGAGAAAAAAAAAAGAGGTGATAGAGGTTGGTGGAGGTGTGCAAATCGGAGTTCTTTCCTCCCTGTACAGCCTTGAGTAAGTCAAGAGAAGTCTAGAATCTCCATTGGTGACGCTATCACATATACAGCAACACCACAGCCCAGGGTTGCTTTAGTGTCCACTGTGCTCTGGGCTAGAATCAAGGACCTTAGCAGGGGCACATTCATTTGGGACACCACAGGGAAGAGTCACCTTTTGTCTCCAGGCTCCATAATAAGTCTGCTTAGTTGCTTTCAAATCCATGTTTTGTTTTGAAAAGTTAAGCCAGCGAGCATCCTTCCTGTGCTCCCTGGCAATACTCACAGGTCTGGCAGAGGAGCCATGGGCAATCCTGGTTCTTCTGCCACCCTGTGGCCGGGCCCCACAGCTACATTGTGGAGGAGGGGCTAAGAATGTTGATTGTTCCCATGGCAACTGCAGCCTTGACTCCCAACTGGTGACTAGAGGGGCAATGGCTAAGGATCTGGAACCTGACTGTAAGTTGTCTGTCTCCATTTTTGTGTGCTTGCCTAGCTTAGCTGACGTTTGATTGCCCGGGAAAGCCTGTTTCTCAGAAGTGGGTTTGAAAGTAGGAACCTTGCTGATGGCTGAAGGTCAGTTCCTGGATCAGGATGGTTTCCTTGGACCCAGACGTTGCCCCTTCAGAAGCTTGAAGAAGCTGGTCATTTCTGTCCACAACCAGGAGCAAAGGATACATGACTTCATTCAGTCTAGAGTCCAGCCCAGGAAACAGGGTGGGTCTCTCCACCTCAAGTAACCCATTTAAGAGAACCCCTCAGGGCATAGCCACAGGGCAACCTCATCTAGATAATTTCTCTTGAGGGTTCCTTCAGGGAGTCTAGGCTGTGTCAAGATTAAAATCAAAAGTAACCATTACATGGTGTCAGTGTTGTGTTGTGGGATGTTTGTGAAGGTGTATATGTGTGTGTTAGTACGTACAGTACCCTGGAGGGAAACAGATGGAGAGACTCACTATTCTAGTTCAGTGTTTGCTTTCTTTAAACTTAATCTCAGAGAAACTTTCTGTACCACACTGCTGTCTTGGAGCACAGCAGGTCACAGAGAAACAGGTAGTCAGATATTTTTTTTTAAATACATAGTTTATTGTTCATACATAATAAAAAGGGGAACAATTCCTATGAAATAAATCTAACAACCTAACAGTTTCGCTCTCCATGATGACACTGATATCCAGAGACAGAGTTCACTCGTGGACAGTTGGTAGAGGTGGTGGCACCAAGGAGGTTACAAGACTGAAGGCCCAGTGCCCAGCAGACCCCCACGTCCACACCCACTGGTGGGAAGGGCGGTGAGTGGCTGCCAGCTCCATTTGAAGGCGTCGGGCTAACAGGCACAGCCTCGTTGTGCTTAGCCAGGTCAGCGGGGTGTGGGCCGTCCAGTACCTACAGAGCCGGGCTGTTGGCAAGTGATCTGGTGAGCCGTGGTCACCCAAAGAACTGTTAAGCCCGTGTCACTGAATCCCAAATGAATCCATGGAGCCAATTACCGAAGCAAAGTGCGTGAGGGTCTTTGTTTAACAAACTCAAGTCTGGACCACACTCTTCCAGCACACCAACACGGTGGGTGAGGAGAGAGACCCCGTTCCCCGGGGAAAGAAGAGCTTTAAAAGGAAAAATGCCACAATCAGGGTGGATGGATACATGTTTTGGGGTCTTGGGATTGGTTGAAGGGGGTACAGAGTAAGATGATTTCTGAAACCATTGGTCAAATTTTCGGTGTGGACTGTTAACAAAGGACCACAAATTGCTGTCAGGATGTCTGCAAGGAAAGGGTGTCTGCAGAAAACATCTGGACCTCCATAAGTTTTATGGCCCAGCTCCTTAGCTCCTTAATTGGCTATTTCTATGGTATCCATTTAAATACCACTATCGCAGCATGTTCAACTGGTCACTGTATGGCTTAAGATGAAGCCCCTTTTTTAAAATGGAGTCTGCAAAGTCAGGGCCTCACAGGATCTCTTGTTGCTAGAGTGTTTGCATGGCTCTTGTGTGCTGAGGTACAATGGAAACCAGCGTCTGCTGAGCCTCTTGGAGCCTGGGTTTATATGACCCTGCTGAGGTTTTTTTTGTCTTTGCAGACCTTTGGACCTCTGCTCCTGATTGGTGTGGGTCACCTGATCCCAGCATGTTGCTGTCAGCACATCCTGATGTCAGGACAGGGAGCAGGAGGGCCTCCACTTTGTTTTTGTGTTGACGTAAGTGTCCACTACACTCATCCACTCACAGTGGCCCTCAGTGACCACGAACACATTCTGAGTTCACAGTGTCCCAAGTGCTTTCTCCTCTTAGTCCACACGACTCATCCAAATGCTGCTCGTGAGAACAGAAATAAAACCAGGAGCTGGTTAGATCAAGTAAAACGGTCTAAATTAATGTAATCTTCACACTAAAGGCTATTATTTGCATCTTGGCAAGAAAAAAGAAAAAGAAAAAAATGATAAAGATATAGAGGGTATTTAACTGAGCTGACACCGTATCTAACAATCCAATGCTATGTTGTCCTCATTAAAGAGCTTTTAAAAAGTCCTCTTGTTTTCCCTCAAAGCCGGTTTGTTTTCAGATCATTGGTGAGGGGTCTCCACTTCCTGAGGAGCAGTTCAAACACTTGAGCCCTTTGGAGTTGGGCAGAGATGGTGGGAGGTGCAGACTGCTAGCGTCTTTCGTCAGGAGGCTGGTGACTTCGCACAGGCGGAACAGACCATGTGGTAGGCAGTGTAAGATCCTGATAGAGAGAATGGCGGTTGGATTTGTCAACTCTCACTGCAAGTTAGCTGAAACACAAGCTAAGTGAGCAGTTCTCAACCTGTGGGTCAAGACCCCTTTGGGGGTGAATGACCTTTTTACAGGGGTCGCCTAAGACTGCCTGAATATCAGATATTTATATTACAATTCATAACAGAAAAATTTATGGAGTAGCAGCAAAAATAATTTTATGGTTGGGGGTCACCACAACCTGAGGAACTGTATTCAAGGGTTGCAGCGTTAGGAAAGTTGTTCTAAGTAGAAAGAACTCACTGGTGGCTTTGGTGGTTTTGAGTCTTTTCTGGACATAAACTAACAGAAGGATGGCTCTGTAGCATTGGTAACCTCCCACTCCCATTTCCCACAGCTGGAACCTCCCACTTCCATTTCCCACAGTTGGGGTCATGCATTTTTCCTAATTTTTGTGTTCATACTTTGGAGGAAATTTAGGACTATCAGTTTTGAAAGTCACATTAATATTTTGCCAGTCAAGGGCATCTCTTTGTAGTCCTGGGTAAAATCTTAAAAATTTCACTCTCAGAAGTGTTTGTTTCAATATCCAGCTGTAACCATTCATGCAGAAAGGAGTATGGCTCCTTTTCACACTGGGCTGTGCTAGGGTGACTGGGATCTGGGTTTGACCACATTCCCCAAGAGACAAAATTCTGAGATGGCCATAGCTTCTTACGTGCCTGGGGAGACCCCAGGCATCACTTCCAGGTCTGAAGGAGGAGGAGCTTTGGTGATGGCCCATGACCTAAGGTCCTAAGACAATGCAGCACCCTGGGATTCAGAGATGTAGGGTTTCCAAGTCAAAAATGGTTGATCTCCAGAGGGGAGAGCTACCCGGACCACCGGTGTGTGTGTGTGTGTGTGTGTGTGTGTGTGTGTGTGTGTGTGTGTGTGTGTATGTGTGTGTGTGTGTGTGTGTGTGTGTGTGTGTGTATGTGTGCAGAAGTAGATTCTGACAATAAAATCATGTCTGGGAGTGAAATTCCCTAAGGCTCCCAGCCCTGGGTCCCAGACCTGTGAGTGAGGCCAGAACACAGGACTTGGAGTTTGGAACTCTGAGGCTTGTCTGTCATACTCTGGTTACTATGAAACAGCTGGCTCACTGCTGGCCTTCTGTTCTTCCCAGGATGTATACTGGATTTTTATGCGATGCTTTTAGACCAGGACTGGGCGCATAAATGGAACTGCACCTAGCACAGGTCCTGAAAGTCCTCAATCTTCCTGCCTCCCTTTGCTCAGGTAGCCAGCCATGCAAAAAGAATAGTCCAGCATCTGGTGAAGAGCTGTGCTTAGCGACCAGCTCTGCCCCGGAAGGCTGCACCTGCGAGGATCTCATAAGCGTCCCAGCAGCCCTCCTTGTGATGGCCATGCAGCTACTCACAGGTGGACTCACCTTGAGGACTCCCAGCTACGACAAGGGATGGCTCTCGCTACATCCTGGCCTGCTTAGAGTGAGGCCGCTCAAGTCTAAGGCAGGCCTGACCCGCCACCTGGAGCCCGGATCTCTATGGCTTGGGGACAAGAGAGGCCCCAACCTTACCGAAGGGGTGATGTTTGGTTATTTATCATCCAGGACCTTCTCAGAAGTCAATGCCTTGGTTTTGGAGACATCTGTGGTTTCTGCCCTTGTGGTAGAAAACGATGCCTTACAAATCTGCACCTCTACTTGTGAATGTGTATGGGGACATTAAACAAGAGAAGGGACTGTGGGCAGACTGTTTACTAACTGTATTACTTGAGATGATCAGCCTCATTTTCAGAGGAAGAGCGCACTAGTTCAGAGTGATAAGGTAATAGGTCTGTATCCACATAGTTAGGACTGTATGGAGTCCAGAACTCCCCAGGGCATGGTGTCTTAGATCAGGTTCTGAGAGTCCTTCCACTGAAGCATAAGGAGCAGAACTTGTCAACACAGGCACAGGAGAGGAAGAACTGAAGAGCAGGTCAGTCATTAGGGGCTGGGTGCATGGACCTTGACAGTCTCTAGAGCAGTGGTTCTCAACCTTTCTAATGCCGCGGCTCTTTAATCCAGTTCCTCATGCTGTGGGGACCCCCAACCATAAAATGATTTTCCTTGCTATTTTATAACTGTAATTTTGCTACTGTTATGAACTGCAATGTAAACATCTGTGTTTTCTGACAGTCTTAGGTGCTCCCGTGAAAAGGCCATTCGATTTTTAGGGGTCATGACTCACAGGTTGAGAAACACCACTTTGGTACCAATTGGAGGAATCAAACAAATAAGCAACCCCTGTCTACTCCCTAGCCATGCCTTATGAATCACACTTAGAGGTGACTCTTTCATCCTTGCCAAGGAAAATTAGAACCTCATGTGAAAATTGCCTTCTAAAGGAAGTTTTGCTCATACTTGTAAGCAACACTGTCCCGTCAGAGCACTTCGTCTCCTTCCTAGTTGCTGCTCCTCCTTTTATGTCTTTGATTTAAAAAAAATACCCGACAAAAACAAGTTTAGGAGCTAAAGGTTTTGCCGGGCTTACGATTCCAGGCACCAGTCCATCACACCACAGAAACCGAGAGGGCAGGGACTTCAAGCAACTAGTCACATCGCACCACAGTCAAGAACAGAGGAGAAAGAACGCAAATGTCTTTCTTGTCCTTTGAGCTTTCCCTACGCCTGCACCATCTGGGGCACCAAGCGTAGGGAATGGTGCTGCCTGTAGTGGGTTGGTTCTTCCCATGCCAGTTAAGGTCATAAAGACAACCTGGGACAAATAGGACCTCACAGCCAACCTGATCTGGACCCTCCCTTCTTGAGATTCCCTTCACGGGTGATTTTACTGTGTCACATTGACAATTAAAACTACCCAGCACATTGCCCTTGGAGGGTTGTGAGTTTTATGCTGATAAGAGCCCCTGCGGCTCACCCATGTGTTCTTTATCCTCAGCTATACCTGAGGTGGCCGCGGGTGTGTTTGACGTACTCGGACTGATCTCGTCCTCTCTGAAGACCTTTCCAGTGGCTGCAGGACGGGCTCATGGTTGTGCTTTCTCTCCCGAGCAGTTTACCTGAAGTGGAAGCACTGTGAGACACCTGGTGTCAAAACTCTCTGCAACCTGCGGGAGCTCCTGACCCGGCTCCAGAAGGACCACAGGGATGACGTCTACGTCTACACCTCTGGACACCTGAACCACAACAAACTTTATAAGCCATCCCAGACTATTGCCCAGCACTGGCGCAATGCAAACCGGCCAAGGGAGCAAACCAGGGTCTTCCCACCCTCTGTGTCCAGAGACCAACAGTCAGCAAAGATGAGAGACGCATGGGCTTACTTCACCATCAACACAGCCCTGCATCCCGATGACACCCACGACACGCAGCTGTTCCAGTATTTGAACCCACATGTGATCACTTCCCATGCTTACAAAGAGGGCGTCGCCTCGAAGAAGTTTCCAGAGGACGAGGAGGACGACGAAGTAAGGGAAAAACACACGTTCTCGCGGGAAAGACACAGGAAGGAGGAGCTCAGGCTGCCTGAGATGAAAGTGCTCAAATACCCAGAGGTGACATCCAGTCGCCAGTGCTACAAGTCTCCCCCAGGCAGGGATGTGTACCGCTATGTCAGCTCCTACCTAGCTGGTATAACAAAAGCTGACAGATACAACAAGTTCCTTAGCTTCCAAAAAGAAGTGTTGGCAAAGGAAGATCTCCTGAAGAGTGATTTCACCGGGAGCAAAGTGGCTGTGAACCACGAGAACAAACTGAAGGAGGTAAGGGGAGTGGGGCCCATGCCCTCAACGTGGGGCTAAAGTTCAGAGGCCCTCCTGGGCCCAGACTCAGTTACTTGTCTAGGCAGAATGCAACAAAGTGGCTGTTGCCCCTAATACCCAGGATGGTCAATATGAATTAAGGTGATGGGGAGGAAGGTAACATTTGACAAGGGTAAACTGGAGGTGAATTTCATGATCAGCGATATTCAGTGATGGGTGGGGACAGCTGAGGAAACACTGTATCCGAGGTAGAAGATGGGCGGGAAGAGCCTGGGCAAGAGAGCTGATACAGATGCTATTGGGTTAGGAATGATGGGAGCGTGCTGGTGGCGACTGTGATGTGTGAAGAGACTGTGGGCTGAGAGGGAACCTTATTGACGAGGGCAGCACACTGTGAGCAAGAATTCAAAGCAGGAGGGGAGAAAAGAGCCATCTGTGTGTCAGAGAGCCAGAGCCTAGGGTTAGGGACAAGAATTCTGTGAGAAAGGGAAGGATAGGGCAGGGGGTAGAGGATGAACTTTGGAGTGCAGGAGGCAGGGGTGGAGAGAGAAAATGAGCAGACGCAAACCCACATGAGTGAGCAGGCTCTGAGCATCTGTGGAAGGCTATCAGAGGCTCCCTGATTTACCACCTGCTCTGCAGAGTCCAGCATCTGGACCACCTTTTCCAGCCATTCCCTCAGATGGACAAACTGTTCTGAGAAGAACATGGGGACCCCGCTGCCTTTAGGGACTGACTACGCCTCTTCCTTCCAGGAGCTCGAGAAGATATGCACTTGCAATCCTCAGCAGTTCAACCGGTTGCAGGTCTTTGGGGAAATCTTTGAGGATATTTGCAACAGCTCCTTGATCTTCGGGGACCTCCTGAAAGAGGTTAAGGTAACAAGGGGCATTTTCCTCCTTATGGTTGAGAGCTATGCAGGAGAAGCTACATTCCTGAGTGGTCTCAGGCCTCACAGCAATTACACAGTTCCATAGAGGAAGTCATCAGTCAGAGGATCTGCTTCCTGTCCTGTCTGTCATGGGAGCCGAGAGAAGCAAGCACTGATTAACTTGTTACTTAGACCTGTGACTGCCCACCACAGCTTCCCAACTATGAGTTCAGAACAACGTGGCATATACGCTTTCAGAATAAGACTCTTAGACCTTGTGATTTTTACCCTGAAAGTAGCTGTGTAGGATCCAGGTTGAAGTTGAGTTGCATAAAGCCTGTGTTAATTTTCTGCCGCTGTGCTGAAATGCCCAGACTACGAGCAAGATAGGAAAAGAATATCTTTATTTTAGCTTGGGTTTCAGGGGGCTAGAGACCATCGTGCTGGTGGGAAGTCACAGCAGCAGACAGGAAACACGTGGCAGCAGAAGCTGGTCCATGACTTTGTCATCCATGCACGGGAAGCGGAGAGAATTAACAGAAACTAGAGCCAGGCTGTACGTACTTAAAGCCTGCCTTCAGTGGCTCCCTCCCTCCCACAAGGCGTCACCAACTAAAAGCTCCATTACATTCCTCAAAGTACCACCAACTCAGGCCCATGTGTTTAAATACATGAGCCTGTGGGGGACGATCTCATCTCAACCATCACAAGCACTGTGCTGTGCTCTGATTTCCCTGGGGACAAGGGGTGGCTAATGATGGGTGGCAGTGTGCTGCTTATCTCCCGGGGCTCTTGCCACCTCCCCTTCAGCAGCTCCCAGGTTGGCACATGGCAGGGGATAGCATGGTTGGATGTGTGTCTGGATGTTTTCCAACAGCATCTTGAACGGATCAGTAGCTGGTAGTCAATATAGGATTCAACGGCAATTCAGTATTATAAATTTGTGTGTGTGTGTGTTAACACATTGCACAACTTTTAGACCTCATGCTTGAAGTGGTTTTAATTGACACTTAATACCTATGGTATTTATGCATGCAAAAAAAAATACTTGGGACTGGGTCGTAGCTCAGTGGGCAATGTGCTTGCAGGACCTGGGTTTCAATACCCTGCACCCACATAAAATCTGAGTGTTATGATACACACATCTGAATCCCAGTGCCGGGGCAAGGTAGAAACATAGGAAGATCCCAGACTTGCTGGCCGGCAAGTCTAGCCAATCTGTGAGCAAGCAAAGGGGAGTCAGTGATAGAAGAAGAAGCCTGAAGTCAGCTCTGACCCTTGTGTGCACACGTAGGTGCCTATGCACATGTATATACACACCCACGCATTCCGCCCCCATACACAAGCCCGTCCATCTGCTGACTTTTTTTTTTTAACAGGATGAATACGAACTCTACATGGCGGCTCTTCTGGACTCACAGCCCACAGCACAGTATAAGGTAGCAACCACCAGGAAGGGTCTGTATGTTCATGGCTTCATACTTAGGAGCAGGAGGACACGCTCAAACTGGGAAGCCCCAGGTTGTTTTTTCCTCTGTCATGCAAAATAGCTGGTGTTTTCTTTTTAAAGGGGGTGATCTTTATATAAAGCTAAAGTATTGTGGGTCAAGATCTTTCCTGTACGTTGACACAGCACGGGATCATTCCCTAACCACAGCCAATGTGACTAGGGAGGGACATAAATGGTATTGCAGTGATTCCTAAGAAATAGCATCCCGTTGTTACCCTGAGTGGGCAGATTGTCACAGCAGGTGTGCCCAGAGCCACAACACAGATCACTGTCTCCTTGTGTAACTGATGGCGGCTTTCCCATTAATCTCTGCAGGGTCAGTGGGTCAGTATGTCCACATGCCCTGTTCTAGTAAAAAATGCCCTGTGGGAATGATAGACTGCCCAAAAGCTCCAAGAACCTGGCACCCTGAGATTAGTAACTATTTTGTGAAGTAGAAAATGTGATTTCTTTATATATATACATATATATGTATTTTTATGTGTGTATATATATTTGTATGCACACTTAATTAAGTATATCTGTACACACACATACATACAGACATATACACACATATACCGTACTATAGCATACAGAGTCAGTTCTAAATTACATCTTAATAAAACAGCACACATGGACATTCCTTTCTGTATTCTGAGACTTTTAATGCTACATAATAATAGATTTTGAGGGCCTGGATGGGTAGCTCAGCAGTTCAGAGCACTGGCTGCTCTTGCAGAGGACACAGTTTCCATTCATAGCACACATGTGGTAGTTCACAACCATTGTGACTTCAGTTTCAGAGATCTGACACCCTGTTCTGACCTCCACAAGCACTAGACATGCATGTAGTGAAACAACATACATGCAGGCAAAACCCCCATACACATAAACATTCAATCAATCAATCAAATCAGCATTTTAAGTAAAATCAGGACTGAGCAGCACCTACAGTCACAGGCCTTACTCTGAGGTGTGGCAGAAAAGAAAAATCCATGCCCACATCACAGTCAGACACCCAGCGAGGGAGCTGGCACCTTCTGTGGCTCTCTATCTTTCCATTCCCGAAGCCCAGAACCTAATGAGGCAAAGGCCCCATTTTCTTTATGTTCACATAAAGATAGGAGATTCAGATTGTCTATCACATATTTGAAATAGTTGATAATGATGTTTCCAGTCCTTTCTTCTTTGTCTTTCCCCAACCCAGTTCCACAGAGAAACCATGAATGCCCCCTGCCATTCTTAGAAAAATAAAATCTTGAGCTATTGTGAAAATTATCCTACTTGGAACTTTGGTATTATTTAGCCCCTCCCTCCAGCTCTCCCTGTGCACTCATTTAGGACACCTGGGCCATACATGAGCAACCTGGGCCATACATGAGCAAGAGCCCAGAGCGCCTTCTCCTCTCCCTGACCACCCTCCCCTTTGTGTCATTGCTCCTGGCAGCGGCTCCTGGCTGAAGTTAAGGGATTGGAGATGAGTCCTGTGCACAGCACAGACATTGAACAAGCCAAGGAGCAGCTGAGGAAGCTCGAACAGGCTGCCCTTGCAGCCCTGGAGCACAATGAAAGGTAAGGAACCAGCTGCATGGTGCTGGTGAAGTTTTCACTGATACTTAGCAAGACCTTGAAACTGTGATGCCCAGTATCCACATTTTTCTGCATTGCCATGTGCAATGTGCTACCTGTACCAATGTTGTCCTGTTAACCTGGTCTTTTCCATAAACAATTGCATGTCTGACTATGGTGCTGGACCTCATGGCAAGCCTCTTGGAGGTCTCTGAAGGTCTCCTTGATTGGACTGAGGGTGGCTGGGCCAGAGAGAGCCTTCTGATTTTCTTAACTTAGAAAACCCTGAAATTTCTCTGTGGTGGTTTGAAAAAAATAATGGCCCCCAAAGGGAGTGGCACTGTAGGAGGTGTGGCCTTGTTGGAGTAGGTGTGGCCAGGTTGCAGGAAGTGTGTCACTGTGGAGGCGGGCTTTGAGGTCTCATACATGCTCAAACCACGCCCAGTGAGACAGACCACTTCCTCTTGCCTGCAAATCAAGATGTCCGATACTCGGCTCCTTCTCCAGCACCATGTCTGCCTGCACGCTGCCAAGTTCCACCATGATGATAATGGCCAAAACCTCTGAAACTGTGAGCCACCCCAATCAAATGTTTTCCTTTTTAAGAGTTGCTATGGTCATGATGGTATCTCTTCATAGCAATGGAAACCCTAAGATACTCTCTGAGCAGTTGTATATAGTGACGTCACCATTGCGCAGAGAGTGTTATTTTTAAGAATGTACATATACAGACTATAGACGGTAGCCATTCTGAACCAACCCAGCAAAAAAAGTCCTCAGAAGTAAAACATTGAATTTTCTGTCAGTGTTACCAGAGAGAGAAAGCTATTGTCTCTCACCGTAGTTTGGTCTAAAATTCTTTCACAGCATGGCTACCATAAGCTGCTGCCCTCCCCAAGGACATGGAGGGTTGGCTGTGGATGTCAAATTTTGTCTTGCAGGTGATACTTCAGGTTCTGACCTAATGTATAAGTGCCCCCTGTAGCCATGTGTCCCTCACATACGAATTTTAAACATTTGTAGTCTGACCTGTGTTCACTTCCTTCCATGAAGATAGTCATGCTCTTAGAGGCCCTGACTGGAAGGCTCAGGTCCAGGTGTAATCATATCAGACAAAGAGGGGGGACCCAGGCAAGTCCTAAAACAAGGGAAGTTTGCTATTTATGAATCCCAGAGAAGAAGGCAACACACCCTGCAGTGACAATAGGAGGAGCGAAACCTGGTAGACCACGTTAGACTTGGTGTCAGGTACAGAGAGGAAGGGGGGTTGAGGCAGGACCTACTCCAGAGTGCCATGCCAAAGGTGTCTAGCTTGGGCTCTGAGCCTGTCTGCCATGCTCAGGGGAATCACACTGACTGGGACTGGGGAGTCAATCCAGATCCCTGGCACCCATAGAAATTCAAGTTAGGTATGGTGGTTGCCCTGGAAACACATGTGGGAGGTGGAGACAGAGGATCCCCTGGTGAAGCAGGCTAGCTAGCCAAGCGGAATACTTAGCTTTGGTTCAAGTGAGAGATCCTGTTTCAGTGTATAGAGGGTGATCAAGGATGATGCCTGACATCAACCCCGGGCCTCCACAGATATGTGTGTTACAGGCACATCCACACTGTCATACACAAGTGTATCCACACTCATGCACACACACACATACACATACATGTACTAATGCACACACACACGCACACACGCACACACACACACGCGCACACACACACACATACATGTACTAATGCACACACACACGCACACACGCACACACACGCACGCACACACGCGCACACACATGCGCACACACACACACGCACACACACACGCACGCACACACGCACGCACACACACATGCACACACACGCACATGCACACGCACACACACGCACACACACACGCACGCACACACACACGCACACACACGCACACGCACACACACGCACACAGGACTTGAGTTATAAAATGGACAGGTGTAATAAGGCTCAAGCAGAGCTTGCTGTTGTGTAACCGCGTTGTGTAACTGCTTTCCTATCGATTTTTAGACTGAGAAATGAACTGGAGGCAGAGAACCTGTTGCTGCAGTCTGCTAAGGAGAAATGGGGTGAGTGCCTTCCAGAGCTGCCAGCTGCCTTTCTAGTATCTTCTCTGGGTATCTTGATCCACTTCCCTTTCCTCCTTCACCATACACCTACCTAATTCTTACTCCCACTTTAGCCTCCAGTTCCTCAGTCTTCAGCAGATTCTCCTTAAACCTGAACCAAACTGCACGGTGTTCCCATGGGTCTCCCCAGGGCACTGCGCACCCCTCCCCTGCTGCATCCTTTTCATGCAGTTTCTCAGAAGTGTGCACTGTGAGAGCTAAGCTGGTGCAGGTTCTGGTCATCATTCACAACTGCCCCTTTCCACTTAGCCCGGAGTCTGCAAGATGAGGTATCCGCTGACATTTAGAGTATGAGACCACATTGAGAGGAATACCCTATTTATTTGGAACAGTTAATTTTTATTAATATGCTTGAGTTATACTACAGTTAGATGTTATATGATATAGCTAATATATATATACATATATAGTTACACTATTGCTATATGTAGCATATGATATCATACACCCAGCACTCTTAACAAGTGTTGAGATATTAATCAGAGTAACTGCTTTCAAAAATATCTCCAGAATCTTCTGATAGAAACAAAAATGATGAGGATCAACTCACTCTGATTGAGAAGGTTGAGAAGAGGAGATGCGAAATCCTTGAAAAATGGGATGAGATTAAAGCACTTGAAAAACACATTAAAGAAACGATGGTGCATTCGAGAGTGTTGGATATTACCGAGAATGGGATTAAAAGCGTAGAGGTATGCAAATATTCATGTAAATATTTCCTGTTTTTTTCTTAACGATACCCGCAAAACAATTTGATTCAGCATAAAATCTAATGAATCTTAGTCTTAAATATGCTTTCACTTCAAAAGGTGTAGTGACTACATAGAGCAATGAAGGCCTAGCTAAAACAAAAACAAAGGAGACATGAGTCTGTGGAGCCTTGTGAGTGCCTGGAACATGGAGTTACTGCACGGAACTTGTGTGAAATGTGACCTAGTAGGACCTCTTGTGGCTAGTTCCATGTATTTTAGCAGTGCTGTGTTTTTTGTTTATAATGCAGAATAAGACTTGCAAACTACATAGAAGGGTGGTGTTGTTCTGAACCATGGGTGGGAATGCAGGGTATTAACTGAACTCTGTTACTATAGCTACTCAGTGTAGCTACCTGGAAGGTCAAGCCACGCTAACAATCAGGTATTGATGCTGTTGTGTGTCTTATTTATGGATGCAAGCATAACTGGGCGATGCTGTGTACTGGTTTCTAGACACCACCGAAAAGCAAACACCACAATTAGATGGGTTGCAAGAATTATTCGATTTCTCAGTGCGTGTAAACTTATGGTTAAATTCTATGGCAGACAATTCCATGCTTAATGACACACTGTTTTAATTACAATGAAAAATAAACCATCGTTGAAACATGCTAAACTTCACTGGGGCTATTGGATGTGCTTCGCACAGGCTTGTCACCAACCTTCAATACCTAAGAAAAATAAACAAAATTTGTGAAGCACGGTAAAGCAAAGTGCATACAGTAAAATATATTTGCACTCTTTGGTTAATTTGAGACAGGTGCCATGTAATCCATGTGATCTCAAAGCGAAGATGACCTTGAACCTCTAATCTTTCTGCTTCCACCTCCCAAGCACTGGGTTAAAAGTATGTTCCCACTCCTGCCCTTTGCACTTATAGTCCCCTCGTTTCTAGAAATAGATAACAGAGGAGTTGTACTGTGCTCAGTGTCTACAGGGTTTGACGCGCAGGCTCTTTCCCACTATAGCGTCTCTTAGTTACTGATTTTAATATCTATTTTTGTTTTCCTTTAATAGAAAAAATATTTTTAAAATTATACACTACCTCCTGATGATGGCTTCCTCTCCCTCTACTTCTCCCAGTTCCTCCCTACATCCCCTCCTTTCTGGACACCTCCTTCCTGTCTCTTATTAGAAAACAAATAGACTTCTATGGGGAAATAGTGAAATAAAGTATAATAAGATAAAGCAAAAACTAACACATCAGGGTTGGACAAAAAAAAAAAAAACCAAACAGAAGGAAAATGGTCCAAGAAAAGGCACAAAGAAAAGAGACCCATTCATTCATACACCCAGAAATACCATCGAAACACTAATCTGGAAGCCATAATGTGTACACAAAGGATCTATAGGAAAAAGAGAGAGAAGAAAAAAGTACATAAATAAAAATAAATAAGATTGGGGAAAAAAATCAAGAGCCCTGACACAGCATTATGAGACAAGAAGCCCCCAATGACGCTGTTGAGTTTGCTGTTGTCTGTCTACTGGGGGCATGTGGCCCTACCCTTAAGAGAAGGTTGTTTCCCCAGTGAGACTTCCTTGGAGGAAACTAAACTTTCATTTGCAAATGGTTATCAATTAGAGATAACTTCTGGCTTAGGGATGGGGCACATGTCCACTTAGGGGTGGGGGCACGTGTCCACTTCATCTTTCATCTCTAGAATCTGTACTGGTGCGGGCCTGTGCATGTGCTGTGCATGCTGCCTCCCGCGCTGTGGTTTCAAATGTGTGCTGATCGTGCTGACTCAGAGGGTTTTGTCTTGTGTCCTCCATTGCCCTCTGCTCTTACATTTCCTCCACCTCCTTTTCCATGGGGTTTCCTGAGCTCTGAAGGGAGAGATTTGATGGTGATATCCATTTAGGGATGAGTGTCCCAGGGTCTCTCACTCTCTGCATGTCTGGCTGTGATTTTCTGGATTTGTTCCCATTTGCTGCAAGAAGAAGCTTCTCTGAGCAAGGCAATAACCTATGAGTATAGCAGAATGTCATTAAGAACAGTCATATTTGGTATTACCCTAGGTCCCTGGGCTATCTAGTCTCAGGTACTTGGCTATCCAACCAACGTCAAGTATGGGTTCCATCTCACTTAGTGGGCCTTAAGTCAAACCAGATGTTAGTTTCTCCCACAAACTTTGCACTGCTATTGCCCTAGCATGTATATCAGGAAGGATACCATTGCTGTTCAAAGGGTTTGTGGTTGGGTTAGTGTTTATGTTTTTCCTTTGATACCGTGTAGAGTACCTTCCTGTACCAAAGGCACTAATACATAGGTGTGAAGGCTCTATGTAGGCACCAGCTCAACTTCTCTGTGTTTAGTGAGTGGTGTAGATGTTGTCTTCAACAATAGGGCCTTGCAGTCAGATTGTGGAGAACAACCTCTGGTCTTGGCAACAGCTTCAGTTGGTTGGGGGTTCCTATGGGACTCCTTTGGCCAACAACTTAATTAGATGTAACCCATTCCCAGTACTGAAAGCTTCATTTGGTGACTAGAGATATCCAGTCGGTGCTTTCTCTCCCCCATTATTTGTCAATTTAATTTAGATCTCTTTCATATAGGTATGTATTTTAGAAAGCTTCTACTGTGTTAGGCTTCCATACTATCCCTCACATGACCCTTAATTTTAGCTGTCTCTCCCCAAATTACCTTCTCCCTCACCCTTCTTTTCTATCACCCCCTCCTTAATCTTCCTACTCTACCCTCAAACATCCATCTATAACTATCTATATTCTGTTTCTCTTTCCCAAGGAGATCTATCTGCCTCTCTTAGTCTCTTACTCTATCCCTAATCTCTGTGACTCTATGGTATGTCATGTGGTAATCATTAACTTTACAGCTAATATCCACATAAAAGTGAGTATATACCATAGTGTTAACTAGCTCCACCCTGTGCCAATATTTTGTAAATCAGTGTTTGGAAATGATGTGTAAGCAATTTCCTAAATATGTAGTTTACTATTACATGGACAACATTTTACTATCTGCTTCAAATGTAGATACTTTAGAAAGAATGTTTGAAGAAGTAAAGAAAGTTTTGCCTTGTATGGATTACAAATTGCTCCTGAAAAAATACAAAGAGGAGATTCTATAAATTATTTAGGTTATAAAATAGGTTTACAGAAATTTAGACCACAAAAAGTCAAAATTAGGAGAGATCAATTGCAGACTCTTAATCCCTTTCACAGAGTGGTAGGGGACATTTTCAATCTATGGCCCACTATTTGGATAAAACCTGATGAACCTATAAATTTAAACAAAACCTTAGATGGTAACAAGGATTTAAATAATCCCAGGGAATTACAAGCTGAAGCTGAGAGAGAATTTACTTTGATTGGAGAGGAATTACAGAAGTCACATGTAGATCATGTGGATCCAAATCTTAACTGCATTCTGGTCATATTACACTCTAAACAATCTTCTACAAAAATTTTAATGAAGAGGGAAGATATTATCTTAAAATGGAACTTTTATCCACACAAACCAAGTAAAAATTTTAAAAACTTATGTGGAAAAGGTCTCTGAGTTAAATATAAAAGGAAAATTGAGACATTGTCAATTAGCAGGAAAATGCCCTTGCCTCGACTGCTGATTGCATGCTGTCCTAATTAGACAAGCAGGACACAAAAGAAAGTGAGTGCCAAACATGGTCAAGACAAGGAGGGACAGCCCTTCAGAATATCCCACAAATATTACAGAAAAGTCTATTAAATATGCTAGGCTTGTACGCCAAAGGTAGATGCCCCAATGTTTCAGAGGAATTTTGAGTGACTGTCCAGGCAGCCAGCTGTTTCTGTCATTTCTTGGAAGAAGCTTGCTTACACTTCCTGCTTACTCAGTTAAAATTATTTCCTTCTTGGGTCTCTGTGAGAGTTGGAGATTAGGTAGTTATAGTTTATCAGATGCAAAAAGCAAGTTATGATATAAAGTAAATTAGGTATAAGTCTTTGGACTCACCAAGATAGGATAGATATGGAGCATTCTCTCTGAATCTGCCAAATGCAAATGAACTAGACATTGTTGATGTACTTATTGCCTGTGTAAGTATATAGTCATTGTATCTATTGTATATAGTTTTTCTTATGTTAATGATAGCTTTCCCTTTTTTATATTAGACAAAAAGGGGAAATGTAGTGATATTTTATTTGTATTTAGATAAATAAAACTTGCCTGAAGTTCAAAGATTAAAACAGCCCCACTAGTCAGCCTTACACACCAGACAGTGGTGACACACACCTTTAATCCCAGTAGCCACACTAGTTGCCATAGAAACTAGGTGGTAGTGGTGCATGCCTTTAATCCCAGCCCTAGAGAGGCTGGGAGGAGACAGCTCTTAGACACAGTCTCATTCTGAGATTTTTGAAGGCAGGATCACCGTTTTTAGACTGAGGTAAGAGCCAGTGACTGGCTGTTTTGCTTTTCTGTCCTTTAGGTTGAACCCAATTTCTCTCTGTGTTTTTATTAATCGTGCTGCAATGGTGGATGATCTTTTTGTAATTTCCTCTTGTATTGTTTGCAAATATTTGAGAGTTTTGCATCAATATTCATAAAGGTAATTGGTCTCTAGTTTTCTCTGTGGGTCTTTGTGTTGTTTGGGTATCTGTAGTCTCATAATGGATTAGGCAACGTTCTTTTATTTCCAGATTTCCCTCCGTTTGGGTTCTCTTTATTGATTTCTATTTCTATCTTGAACTGTTTTGTTCATTTCCTTCCATTGTTGTTTTTTCATAGGTTTCTTTAAGGATTTGCTCATTTCCACCTTAAGGACCTCTATCATATTTGCAAAGGCTAGCTCATGGTCTTTCCGTGTGCTTTAGCTATGTTGCAATACCTAGGGCCTGCTGCAGTAGGGTTGTTGGGCTCTGGTGACGACATACTGTGCTAGCTGTTTGTGTTGATTGTGTTTTTGTGGTTGGCCTCTAGGCATCTGGATTCGGGAAGATTATAATTCTAGGTGCTGATGTCTGGTCTAGCCTTGGCTGGGTAGGTGCTTTGTCTCTTGGTTTCTGTTTCCCTCTCTGGTTCTTAGGAGAGGGTGGTGGTTGTGTGTTGCATGGTAAGAAATTCTTCTGGGATCCTTTAGGGTGGCTACTGGTAAGCTGTGTTTTCTAGGTCTTGGAGCTGACACTTAGGAATGGGTATGTACTAGCTGGGGTGGGACTGAGGGGGTCTACGGGAGGGAGGAAGGCGGGGCATCCCCCCAGGATCTGCTTAGTTCCCTGGGAATGGGGGCAGCGCATGATGACAGGCAGGAGAGGCAGCCTGCTCTGTAGTTGGGTGTGAGACTTGGGGGTTAGCTATGGAGGAGAGGAGGGGGAATGAGGATCTGAACCTCACCTACCTACTTTCCTGGCATACTTGATTCTCTTACAGGCTTGGCTGGCAGATTCCCAGGGTAAGCCTGCTGGAGTTGGGGCTGGGGTTGCAGGATGACTGGGGAGGAGAGCTGGAGAAGATCTGTGTGATGTGCTGGAGATGGGGGCAGAGAGGGATGGGAGGCAGAAGGCAGGGAACTGTTACAGAGAAGAAAGCCTATAGCTTCCCAGGGAAGGCTGCTGAAGTATGTGGGGGGGGTTGGAGGGAGGGAAATTAGGAGGGGAAATCTGCGTGAGAAGCTAGAGGTGAGGGGGCGTGGAAGCTGCAGCAAGTAGTCTGTTACAGAGATGAGGATGAGATGGGGGGATTAGATTTGGAGGCGTACAGGGGGAGATGAAGATCTGCAGTTAGCCTACCTCCTTGCCTGACCAGAGTAAATGTCTTTTTCAAAAGTGATGTGGTACTGAGCATGCATAAATTTACAGCCAAGCCAGTCTCATAATGCTTCTTTAATTTCATAAATAAAGCCTTCATCATTTCTTTCAAAACTGCTTTTAAAACCATTTGCTTTCAGAATGAAGCTTTAAAATCAGAAACAACCAACAGAATCTTAAAGAAGAAAATAAAAGTAAGATGTCTTTTTAATATGCAAACTAGTGTTTATCTGTAGAAAAATTTCCTGACGTGTCTGCTTGCCTGTGTCATAAGTCACCCCAAAATGCCTGCTTTCTTCTTACGGAATAGCCATCTACTGTGTTAGCTGTGTCTGGCTGTGCAGACTTCAGCCTAGAGCTGGACTCTTGTAAGCAAGTGCATTCGTGAAGACACACTACATTGTGATGACGATCACAACTGCGTCTCTAACTTATCCACACACCTTGCCATCAGAACAATGAATACTACAGCCAGCAAGGAGTGGAACACTCCAAATACACATGGACAATTGTCACTTACATCATAGTTCTGCACACCCTGGCTGCGTTTGCCTCTGAGCTGTGCAGGGTGTGGTTAGTGTCCTATACCTGGTAGAGCCACCAGTTCTGAGCAGTTCTGATTCTATGTTATTGTCATTATGCATGACGAACTTTGTGGTGTTCTAGACTGAAGGATTTTCTTATCTCTGCAGGTTATTGAAAGCCAAATCAAGCAGCTCATAAAAAAGAGTAAGATCGGCGAAGAGGAGAGGCAGTAAGCATTGATACTGTGTTCTGAAATGTGTATGTGTGTGAATGTGCCTTTACCTATCTGTGGGCATACATGTGTGCAGAAGGAGATGTGCACACGAGGCCTCAGGTTACCGTGGGGATTCTTTCTCATTTACTCTGCCTTATTCATTGAGGCAGAGTCTCTCATTTGAACCCAGAGATCACTGACAGGATTAGTCTCATTAGGCAGCTGGCCCCAAGGATCCGTCTCCACCTTCTGAGCGTTGGGATTCGTGGCAGGTTACTTCCACGCCTACCTGGCATTTACACGGGTTCTGCGGATATGACTCTGGTCCTTATATTTGCATGGCTGTGCTTTGCCCACTGAGAGATCTCCCCAGCCCTATGCCAGATACTGTGCTGGTAAGGGTTTGAGTGTGTGACTAATTGTTCACTTGAAAGAGATGGGACTTTGACAGTCCTCACGAGTGCTGGCTTTACACGCTCATGCCTTGTCTCCTGTGATCAGTTGATGATCTAGGCACCAACATGTACATTTTCTCTAACCATATGCAAATAGTTTCACTAGAAGAAGCTGAAGGATTGGGTAAATTCTCAGGGGTAAAGGCCAGGAATGTGGTATGGGGGTAGCATGTGGCTTTGGGTGGCATTCTTTGCTCAGATTGCAGGGCTTTTAAAGGTAATGAAAACATAATGAAATCTGTATCCATCTAAACTTTCAATTTAAAAAGTAAATGGGGGCCAGTGAGGGGGGGGGCTCAGCTGGTAAATGTACTTATTCCTAAGGCTGATTAACCTGAGTTTGGTCCTTGATACCCACATGGCAGAAAAGGGCTGACCCCTACAAGTTGTCCTCTGACCTCCACACGTGCACCTTGGCCTGGCCCCAGCAGTGTCCTGCTTCCCTAACTTTCTGTGCGTGTGTGTTTTCTCATGGAGCCCCGCAGTAGCTGTTTCTAGGCATCGGGTCTGTGTTATAAGGCGAAGGACAAACAGCCCTTTTTCTCTCCCAGGCTCATTTATTTACTATTTATTTATTTTGCCTGATGTAGAAAGACGGTCTTTTTCAGGCACCTCCTCATTCCTCTCTGGCTAACATGAGGTCCCGACAAGCTGTAGTCGTAGGGGAGGGCAGCAAACAGGGACTATACTCTCCCTCTCACGTGGTAGAGGAATGCGCATTGAGAGCCTGGATCGCTCCCCCAGCTCCTTATGTTGTGCCAGAAGCCAGCAAAGGACATTGACGGCTGCACAGACCCCACTCTGGCTAATGGATGGGCTAGAAGGTGGGTCATCCACAAGGTATCATTAGCCCACAAGATGCTGTAGGGGGTACCGCTCAGGTCCTAGAGAACCCCCAAGGCATTCAAGGCTGAGGCTCATATGACAAAACGACCCCCTCCAAAAAAAAAAAAAACTTGTTGATTGCATCTTCTCTGTTCGGGTAGATTTGTCCTAAAATGGATATTTACTGGGACTTTTACTTTTCTCCTTAATGTCTGTTTTATTCTAATCCATTGCATTTATGTCTTGTGCATTTTAAGGGTTCTGTGGGATCTCATTAAAGAATATGCAAATTTAGAAGATGCAGAAGATGACTCTCAAGTGTGTGGAAAGTGACAGAGGGGTCTCCACTGCTGAGCCCAGCACCTGGATAGTTGGATGAAGATGTTTCTTTTTGTCAACTCCCCGCTAATAACGTCAGCGCGGGATTTGCATCCTCCTCAGCGTATTGATAGATGTGTGCTCTGTGTGACTCATTTGACTTCTTCCATGTGTGTCCTGGTCCTTAGTTCATCTTTTATTCAGTAATTTTCAACTGGACAAACCACTTAAAATATTTAGTAAGAACGATGATTTAACCCTGCTGTTTTATATACCAGTCCTAAGTGCTAACATGTTCCCATGTGTTCATTTAATGCAATAAACATCACACCCATGTGGGTCACATGCTTATTGTGGTGACCAGATGTTCTGACAGAAATCACTGAAGGGAACAGAGTTTACTTGGATTCATGGTCTCAGGGGTTTCAGTCCTTCATTGTCGGGGCAGCTTAATTCTCCACAGAAGGAGCATGTGCTGGAGACAGGTCACACCAGGGCTGACCTGGAAGCAGAGAGCATGCTGGGGTGAGGAGACCATTTCTAGTGGTCTCCTTCTGCCAGCTTCTATCCATAGCCTCCCCTGAAACACTTGCCATCACCTGGGGACGAGTGCCCCAAACAGGAGCTTTTGTGTGTGGTGGTGGTGGTGGTGGGGGAGTCAAACGGTAACAGCAGTGCCTGAATTAATACCCATTTAACTAAAGAATATTTGTGTCTTGTTAGAACGTTTGCATGGTGGCTGGTACACACCTCAGCCATTTCTGAACTTGTGACAGTTTCAAAGACTAAGGATGTCTTCTCAGTTCTTTGGGCATGTGCCAGTGGAAGCATGGAGTGTGGAAATGATAATAATGCCTCTGAGCATCCATAGCTTCCTATCTGAGGGTCACATGTGAGTGATAAAGTATGAACAGGAGAGATTTCACCCTAATTTGGAATACTGCAGAGGGGAGGCAAAAAGGAAGGGGGAGAGAGGGAGGAATGAGAGAGGGGGGAAGAGGAGAGAGGAGAGAAAAGAGAGGGTTGCTAAGTTAGATTTTGACCACACAAACCTAAACATATCTGGGAAGACAGGATCTCAGCCGAGGAGTTGTCCCCATCAGATTGCATACAGGCAAATCTGTGGGGGCCTTTTCTTCAGGACTGATTGATGTGGGAAGTCCCAGTTATCCCTGGGCAGGAAGGACTGAGCTGTGTAAGAAAGAAGGCCAAGGGAGCCACAAACAAACCAAAAGATCCCCATTCCCCATGATCTTTGCTTCAGTTCCTGCCTTGGCTTCCCTCAAAGACAGACTATAACCTGCAAGCTAAAAACCAAACAATCCCCCCAAAACCTCTTTTCTCCCCTAAGCTGTTTTTGGTCAGTGTTTTAGGACAGCATCAGAAGAGTGAAGGAGGACAGAGAAAGAAGAGGAGAGGGCGGTGGGGGAGGGAGAGAGGATTGTGACAGCAGACCGATTGCTTTACTGTGTCAGAAGAGAATCGGATTTGAGTGTCTGTTCTGTTCTCTCTGCTTCTGTTGCCTTCTGTTAATCATTCAGATGAATCCCATCAGAATCTCAGATTTGAGGGAGAGGACGCTGTGTGAAGCATCTAGCTGACTTGCTCAAACTCCCTGTGTGTGGCAGAGCTAGAAAGGGACCCCATGTTTGGCTGATGGGGTTCCTATATTCTGTTGCCTCATCGTGCTGGTGGTTTCTATTCTTTTCTGTCAACTTTGCACAAACTAGAGTCACACGGGGAGAGGGAACCTTGATTGAAAAAAATCTCCATCAGATTCAGCCTGTGCACAGACCTGTGTGCATTTTTCTCGATTGATGATATATGCAGGAAGCCCAGCCCACTGTGAGCAGTGGTCATGGTTGTGTAAGAAAGCAGGCTGAACAAACCATGAGGAACAAGCCAGGAAGCAATGTCCCTCCATGGCCTCTGCACCAGCTCCTGCCTCCAGGTTCCTGCCTGTCTTCTCTCTGTGATGGACGCCAACGGTAAGCCCACATAAGCCCTCCTGCCCCTCTCCAAGTAGGTTTCGGCGAAGGTGTTTGTTGCAGTTGTCGAAAGCAGCTAATGCACTTGTTGTGTGGTGCCTGGTGGGGGCAGGCTTTGTGAGAGACATGGAGGTGGTTTCTGAATTGCCAGCAAGTGGTGGAAAGCCCGGTACAACTTAAAAACCAGCCCAGGTTTGGCCATGCAAACGCAGAGCTACCCACACAAGGCTCAGGCCAGGGTTTTCAATATTTGGAGCTGGATGTTCATATTCATGGAGGTTTGGGTCTTAGGGTCCAAATAAATTTGTGATAGGGATAAGAAGATTGAAAAGTAATTCTTGGGGTTTTTTTTTGTTGAATTATTCATTCTGGTTAAGTCATAAAAACTTTTTTTTTCTCAAAAAAGCTCAATATAAATTACAGGTCGGCTTTGTCAAGAGCAAAATTTGTAACAGTTACCATGAATGCTTCCTCTTTGTGAGGAAAATATTATTTTTGAAGTAGATGAGAGCTCTTCCCATCCATTATTTATGTCAGCAGTGTTCATTCTATCAGCATTCCAGTCTATAAAAGACAGTTTGCTGGCAGGGTGTCTGTGTGTGTGTGTGTGTGTGTGTGTGTGTGTGTGTGTGTGTGTGTGTGTGTGTAAAACGTACAGTTTGCTTATGTGTGTGTCTCTCTCTGTTATATATGAGGAGGCGGTCAGAGGGCAATCTGTGAGCCAGTTCTCTCCTTCAACCACGTGGGTACTGGGGACTGAACCCAAATAATCAGGCATGGCCTCCTACTTCAGCTATTCCAGTCATTGGGGCTCCTGTGACAGGGGACTTCGGTTGATAACAGGAGGACCATCACCCCAGCAACAGGACCACAGATCTCCAGGAACCTCCTAGGAATCCAAGCAAGACCCCCATCTTCAGTTGTTCAGGGGTTTCCTTCTTCCCTTCCAGCTTCCTCTATAATACTGACGGATGGGGAGATAGAGCTATGGTCTTCATTGATCCCCTTCCACGCCCTGATAGCTTTGTGTTTTTTCTTTTCTGGTTTTGGCAGGCTCTCTTCTGATTGGCTCCTATTCTTCATGTACCTGGCCAATCAGGGTCCAACTGAGACTATACATATCCTACTTTTCCCAGTCTGGAACCTGAGACTCAAAGTTCCTACTGTAAGTTGAGGATTGCTCTGCCTCAGCTTCAGAGACTCAACCTGTTGGGGACGGACTCCCCCATTCCTGCCCATCCCTGCCCTGTGAGACTCACTGTTGCAGAGCCGTGCTCTCCACAGAAAAGGCTCGCGATCTCAAGCCTGCTGTGGGAGTATTGTTGACAAGAATGAGCTGTACGGCACAGTGTCTTCTTGCTGTATCGGGGTCATGACCAAAATTCATGACTGTCTTGGAGTTTGCTTGGCTTTGATGCATAGTTCAACCTTTCAGTTATTATATGTGGATGGACAATTTGTTTTATGTTCATGGGCATATAAATCCACTTGGCCTGAATCACTGAACTATGTGTTTGTGGGTGGTGTGTTAATGGGTATTACTTTACAGAACTATTTAGTTTAGTCTGTGGACATGACATTCATCCCACATTTTCTTCTTTCAAAACATGACAGGTGAAAACTCCAGGGTCAATTTCCAGATTTTCATCAGCATGTATGGCAGGTTTTTTTTTCTTGTACATTTACCAAGTGTAGCGAGAGCCAGGGGGCTGACCAGCTTCCCTGTGTTCTAATGGTGCAGGAAGATGTGCGCAGCCCTCTTAGGGGAAGGAACGGCTCTTGAGTTTGCTGCTGTCCCTGTAGAACTGCTCAGAAGGCTCCTTGCCCGATCTGCACAGCACTTGGTGAGTTCCTGTTGCTAGGCAGTTGCTCTGGATTCTTCTTGATCTCAGACTCTTCTCACTTCCAAGAGATTCTGAGGTGCTTTAATAGCTTCCTCACCCACTTAACTTCACGTGAACTCCAGGTCCCAGAGACACCAAACGGTGATTCCTCTGTACTCCAGCACCGCCCATTACACTCTGTCCTTTATCTTTAATTCTTTCTTCTCTGTTAGGTCTTCAAAGAAACACGAATCCCCCTTTATCTTTCTTCTCACCACCAACCAGCAACCATTACCCACTTCTGCCTTTAGAGACTCATGTTATTAAATTATTGCAAAATTTCATTACATATGTCATCATCAAAGGTTCCTAACACAGCAGATGCGACCTTCCTTCTATCTTCCTGAGTAGATCCTAAATAATCCCAAGTGGTAGTTCTCAATTTTTCTAAAGATTTATTTAGTTTTATTTTATGTATATGAGTGACCACATGTACGTGTGTGACGTGTGTGCCTCTGTGATGTTCATGGAGGCCAGAAGAGGGCATTCAACTCCTGAAACTGGAGTCACACAGTTGGTTGTGATTCACCAAGTGGGTGCTTGGAATTGAACCCAGGTCTTCTGCAAGGGCAGCCAGGGCTCTTAAGTATTGAGCCATCTCTCCAGTCCTGGTGATTTTCATTTTTATCTGGAAATTAAACTCATTTACAGAGACTTTTCTCAGGTCAGATTTATGAGGAAAGTGTTGGGCTATAGGCACTGAGACCTTTAAAGAGAACTTAGGTATGCTGATTGGTAGGCTATAGTGCCAAACCCCCACTCACAGGGGTTGGTAGATGTTTTAGCTAGGCTTTTATTGCTGTGAAGAGATGTATTTAATTGGGTCTGGCTTATAGTTTCAGAGGTTTAGTCCATTATCATCACGGTGAGATAAGAAGGCATGTAGGCAGATACGGTGCTGGAGAGGTAACTGAGAGTTCTACATCTGGATCTGCAGACATTAGGAAGAGAAGAGGCCAGGCTTGAGCATCTGAGACCTCAAAGCCCACCTCCAGTGACACACTTCCTCTAATAAAGCCACACCTCCTCCAATGAGGTCACACCTCCTAATAGTGTCACTCTGAATGGGCTATGGGGACCACTACGCTAGAGATATAGACTGCCCTGTGTGCCTTGTTCCTATCTAGGCACGGGAACAAGACTTAAGCTGTTTACATCAGAACAAAGGGAAGGGTTTATTTTACAGTGGGCAGTGGGGTTCTCCCAGTGTGAAAGGAGACACCATCATCCCAGAAGCCTCGCTGAGCCCATCTGTCTGCAGTTTGGAATTTAAGTGCACACTCCACTTACGGTTATTCTTTTCTTTGCTATGCATGAGCCAGGACACCCACGAGTTATTTCCTGCCCTTGCTGACTTTCTCACTTCCAGTTACACTTGCTGCCATCAGACCTTGGCCCCTTGTGCTGGGTGGACACTGTTCTTGGACTTTCTATGGCTCCTTGATTCCTCCATCTCCCTCAACCTGCCATAAGTGTTGTCCAAGGATCTCTGTGACTTTGCAGAAGAGAGCTCTGGGCAAGAACAGCCTTCTCTTTTAACAACCATTAATAGTCATTATCTTTAAAAATTGGCTCACACGAGCCGTCCTTCAACTTACCAGGACAGGCACAAAGTCCCTTCACACATCTGGCCTCCAGAACTCTAAGGGTGGTGACTTTCAATGTTTAAGGTACTTTGCCTGTGGCCCTTCACCACAGAACTCACCAGAAACTGCCCCAGTGGGGCACACTGCATGGCTGGTGGAGAGTGGTGGCACAGGTGGAAGCCGTGCTTCAGTCCAGAGTGAGGCTCTGCGTCCGCATTCCAATCGGAACAAAGAACAGAAAAGTCAGCTAAACACAGCCAGAGGGAGAGCGCCTTTCCCTGTCTCTGTCTCTGACTCATTCATTAACAGTAGAATTATTATCAGCCAGTGGTTCTCAACCTTCCTTTAATACAGCTCCTCATGTTGTGATGACCCCCAACCATAAAATTAATTTGTTGCTGCTTCATAACTATAATTTTGTTACTGTTATGAATCATAATGAAAAATGTGGTACACATAATATCTGCGATATGAGCCCTGGAAAAGCATTGCTCAACCTCAGGGGTCGCTGACCCACAGGTTGAGAACAACTGTGATAAGCTACGCTCTCAAACAGTCACAGAAACTGGCAGGTCCTATGGTCTGTCTTGTGGAAACTGGAGATCAGAGAGGCCAGTGTACGGCCTGGAGGCCTGGCGGTCAGGGGTTAATGGTGTAATTTCCAGGAGTGCCAAAGGTATAAAAATTGCATCCAGAGAGTGGACTTCACCTTCCCTGCCTCCTGCTGGGCTGGGTTCTTCAGTGGATTGCATGTTCACTCAACACGGGTGTGCATTTGCTCAACTCAGTTCACCAACTCAGGTGTCAATTTCCCTTAGATATATCCTCACAAATACACTAAGAGCTAATGTTTAACCACTGGCCTAGGTATCTGCCAGTGTGCTTAAATTGACATGTAAAATTAACCTTCACAGAAAGGCTGGGGGTGTTTCTGCTGCCACAGTGAAGAGAGAAAAGTGGGGAGCAGAGAAATAGGAGGGGATGTGACCTCATCCCCCACCAGGCTGAGAGGTGGTGTTGAGGTCATGTGCATGGTGCTAACTTGGATGGGTGAGTCTTGGCCAGTCTCACATTCATAAAGCTCTCCTTAGCTCAGGCTGGTCCATTGGAATTGAATATTTGGGATGAGGGCTAAAGAAAGGGAAAAGGGGGTATAAATGTAATATTTTTTTCCTGCCAGCAAGCTTAAAGTAACCACACAGAGACGTATTATTATAAATGCTTAGCCTGTGGCTTAGGCTTACTACTAACTAGCTCTTACAATTTAAATTAACCCATATTACTTATCTACATTCTACCACATGGCTCGGCACCTTTAATATGGCATGTTCATCTTGCTTCTCCAGGCATCTCCTGGAGGCTCACCCTTCTTCATCCCAGAGCTCTTTCTTTGTCCTCAAGCCCTGCGTAACCTCTTCCTGCCTAGCTCGTGATCATTGAGCTCTTTATTAAACCAGTGAGAGCAATATATCTTCCCACTGTACAAAAAGATTGTTCTACAATAAAAGGGATTAAATATGGGAATGATCTGGATCCCTTGTGTTTCAACTGAACATGGCATTTCCCGGAAGCAGCGGAGCATGTAGTGTACATACAATATTTCAGCAGGTTTTTACATGCTGGGGATGCAGACTCAGAGTCTAGCTTGCTGGGAAAGAAAATGGTATAAATGCATGGGCTCAGGATGGCTCCTACCACCTCAGAGAAGGAAGCCTGGGCTACATCCTCCCCTGTGTGCTGACAGGCTTGCTCTGAGTCCCAGCAGGCCCACCCTGAAGTTAGCCAAAGCACACATTCTGCCCATAGTGTTCTCTTGCCCCTCTATCCACACCTCAGGAGTTTTTAAATTTCAACAAGAAAGATAATGTTCATCCAGGAGACAGGGTTACCTTTCTTGAGAGACTGTTCCACTGGAGCACGGTGCCTCATGCCTGCAACCCCAGCACTTGGAAGTATCAGAAGCACAAGGTTGTTCTTGACTACCTAGTGAGTTAGAAGAGGCAAGCCTGGGCTACATAAGACAGTTGTTTGAGACTTAAAAGGAGAGAATTGCTTGCAACAGCCAATGTCAGGCATGCCTGCCAGAGTTAAGTCATTTCAGCTTTTGGGCATCTGTCTGGTTGGAGAGTCAGATAAGAGCCATCCAGTCTGGGTTTCTCCTAACTTCATTGTCATTCCTGCTTCCCCAAAGTTCTCTGCAGTTGTGAATTCCTGAATGAAAACAAAAGGAATGCGTGTGTTAATTGATGCAGGTCACACACTGTAGGTCTGGGCTAGACTTTTCTCCTCGAGATGCCTGTTGCTGACGAGGACCTTGGGGCATCTTTCACAAATGCATGCTAGGTGTCCATGGCCTCGATGTGGTCTGCTCATTAAGAGGAGGCCTCTTGTCTTACTTCTGAGTGTCCCGGCCATGCTCACTGTCACATGGCATTAGCATTTCCAGTCTACAGGGAATGAGTGTATTAACAAAACTGTGCTGAATTTATCACACTGACAAGGAGTGCCACAGAGATCTCTGCCCTCTGCAGGGTATGGGGGAATGAACACCTGCATTAGCCACAAGCCCTTCAGCTTTGAGCTGGGCCAGCAATCTCTGCTCACCTGCTATGATAGAACTTGAGGCAAATGTGACAGATACTGAATGTCAGGTTCCTTGCTAAAAATAGTTCCCCTTGCCTTGTCTGTCATCAGTTCAGATGGCAGGGTCCTCGCCTGCCAGTGCTGCATACCTGACCTACTGTGCGACCTGAAGTATGTCAGTGACATGTTCCAATGAGGTGATCTGGAAGGCCCCAGGCAGTTTTGAGTAAAACTGGTTGGGTTCAGAACCAGGGTGGGGCATCTCTTCTTGGCACCACAGCCTGACACTCATTCAATCTGGAAGGGGGTATCCTTCTGGAATCTTCTGTCTTGAGTTGAGTTCTTCCCGTCCCTCAGGTTCCCCCAAGGTTGCTGCCACCAGTTGCTCTGTCACCTCCTGTTGACTGAGGTTTCTGTCCTGCCTGGTCTTGTAGTCATTCAGTCCCAAAGAATCACACAGAGGTCTACATCAATTATAAACATCAATTATAAGCCCAGAATATCAGGTTCTTCTTTAAGTAATTCCTGTAACTTGTATTAACCCATAATTCTTGTCTTTGTTGGCCACGTGGCTTGGTACCTTTTTCACATCTTGCTTCCTCTATGGTTGGGTCATGACTGCAGACTAAAACTTTCTTCTCAGAATTCTCATTTCCCTGCCTCTACTTCCTGCCTGGTTGCCCCACCTATACTTTCTGCCTGGCTACTGACCAATCAGCATTTTATTAAAAATAATACAAGTGACAGGGTAAAAGACCATTGTCCCATGGCAACCTTCCACCCCTGATGTACTCTAAGGGAAGTGGTCCTTCCTGGTTCCCAGGGGTCTCAAGCACGTGCTGGCAATGAAACCCTGTCCTGCTCCTACCTCCAGACTTCCCCCATATTCCTTGGTTCTGAGCCCAATGAGTTTTGCTTTAAGCAGTCTCCTTGGGGCCCAGGTTCCCTCATTCTGAGGTACTTCATTCTTCCTCTGCCACCACGCCTGATTTGACTCACTGTTTGATCATCTGAGTTATCCCAGCCAGGGGCTCTCCTAACTTCCCTTGGCTTTTATGTTTACTTGTTGTACCATCAGCTTCCTCTTAGCGGGTACCCGCCCCTAGCATTAAGGGTTTCCCCTTAGCGGAGTACCCGCCCCCAGCATTACGGGTTTCCTCTTAGTGGAGTACCCGCCCCTATTAGCGAAGTACCCGCCCCTAGCATTACGGGTTTCCTCTTAGCCGAGTACCCGCCTCTAATGTATGAGTCGAGTTGATCGGTCCGCTCCTTGACCTAACAGCAGAGGTGGATGTGATACAGCGAGCTGGTTCTGATGCACCCATGCCTTCAGTGAGTCGTGTTGTTGTACACAGGTAGAAAACGGTAGCCAACACTGCTTGTGCCCAACCATGACTGAGGCCATGGACCCTGTGAGCATGGAGGGGCCTGGGTTCTGAATCCACAGTCCTCCACATTCTAAGACCACTCCACGTACCCAGACATGTTGATGGTTTGTCACAGCAACACAATTTTGGCTTTATGAAAAACTGCACAAAGGACAAGAGCTACAAAACCATCCAGTCATACACACTGCTGGCTTCACACCCAAAAGGACTGGAGTCGGAGAGTGGAAGATATGTTCTCCCGTGCTCATCACAGCCTTCTTCACAGTGACCTGTACATGGAAAGAATGTGCTTATTGACGAAGAAAGAAAAGGGTGTGTATACACAGCAGTCGTGACTCCGCCTTACAGAAGGAATCCTTTGTGACAGTATGGATGGATGCAGAGGGCATTATTTTATTTAGGTGATACTGACTAACCACACTAATGTGAAGTCTGCAGCCTCAGGATGACTCTGGTTTCTAGGAGCTGAGAGTGTTGTGGGGAAAATGTTGGTGACAGGGTATAAAGGTTCATGGATGGGGACCCTCCATTCTAGACTGTTGTCTGGTACTCTGATAACACTACAGATGGCCAAAACTCACTTTTAAATGTTTACCACAAACCCGGGTAAGGATGTGTGGTGATTGCTATACTAACTGGCATCATGTGCTGAGATCATAATGTAAACACGCACCAGAAGAGCATGCAGTGCCCTAAAATGCATGCAGTCTGCCCATTATCCCCAGCTGGTAGGTCTGGTCCACTGCAGTCTGCACCTGGGCCTCATCACTTCAGGGATGGTCTCGGACCTTGTTCTACTGAGGATGACGCCAGTGGTGAGTATGCTCCAGACACAGATGTTGAGACTATACTGTCTGTCTGTCTTGCAATTACAATCTTCTATGTTCTTAGTAGATGCAGGAGGTTAGGGTGGAGGCCCTGTCATCCGTTCTCAGTTTTGTTCACATCTCCAAGGACTACTGTAAAACCCGGACTCGTCATTTAATGAGCAGATTGCTACTCCGTACTAGGTTTCCCTCTGTTCAATTATCCCCGAGTGTTTGGGGGAGATTCCTAGTTGAAGATTAATATTAAATCTAAAAAGCAAAGCGTAAAGTATGACCATAGTTAGTGATCATTAAATTAACAGAGACAATTTATGTTGGTATGCCTCTCCATTGTCAGGGCTTGACAGCAAGGTAGTGGCATCCCTGTGTTGTCCTAGGTTAGCCCCTGAGCATACTGAGGTACCTGGGTCTTGGCTGTCAGAGTTGGTGGTATACAAGACACTGCATGTGTGTATGAAAGAGTTTCTTTCCCTGCACAGCTGGCAGAGGCCTCTACTTGACCTCAGTCAGTGGGCCTGCTCCCAGGCCCCCTTGGGCATGCCCAAGGCCCCAGCTGCAGTCATCACAGAAATTGGTTCTACCTGTGCCAGGTCCTCTATGCCACTCAAGTCACCGGCCTTCAGCGGGAGGAAGCGGCCAGGAGCTCCCTAGGAACTTCCTCCAGCAGGGGACTGGCCTCTTCTCAGGCTGTACCGTGAAGGCATCTTCCTCAGGTCTCTGTCCTGCCGTGCCCTCCTGCAAACACCTACAGGACCAGTACAATGAACAGAGGATGCTGACTTCCGGGTCTGCTGTAGGCTTCCCATACTCACTCCTATGCGGCTTTCAGAACTCTTACTCTCCTTGGTGTCTGCTGGCTCTAGTGTCGCTTCATCGAGTGCTCTGCTGCAGGTGAATTACCGCTACTTTTCCTTTCCCGTGGGTTAGTACCGCATGGGTTGAGGAAGCAGGCTTGGAGTGTTTTGCCTGCATCCATTTGCCATGTGCATGCAGTGCCTGCAGAGGCCAGGAGAGGGAGCTGGATCCCCAGGAACTGGAGTTAAGCGTGCAAGCTGCCATGTGAGCCCTGAGAACCAAGCCAGGTTCTTCTAGAAGAGCAGCCAGCGCTCTTAACCGCTGAGCCGTCTCTCCAGCCCCAGTTGCTTTCTTTTTGAAAAGAAATGCTCCTTTAATTTAAATTGCCTTCAGCTTCACGTATAAATTAAATACACCATGCAGACTTGAGAATAACTGTCTTTACTCCTACTAATTTTTTCAGGTTATTAATTTCAAGAATTCAGAAAAATACTAAAACTTAGTTAGTAAATCATTTTAATATTCATGAATTTTTACATGTGTTATTTGTAATAGTAATAAAATAACATATGCAAGATTAATAATTTTCTGGGGATGTAGCTCACTTGGTAGAGTATATGCCTAGCATGAAGGAAGACCTGTGTTGGATCCCAGCACCACATGAAGCAGATGATGGCTCATACCTGTGATCCCAGCACTCTGGAGGTGGAAACAGGGAGATCAGAAGTTCAAAGTTACCCTTGGCTAGATAGAAAATTTTTTGGGGACCATCCTGGGCTACATGAGACCCTTTATCCAAGGATAAACAATAAACACGCTTGAGGATTTTCTGTGGTGATATTTTGTTTGTGCTGTAACGAATAAATCTGCCTGAAGATCATAGTGCAGAGCTAGCCACGCTAGTTAGCCATAGAGGCCGGGCAGTGGTAGCACACACCTTTAATCCCAGCACTCAGGAGGCAGAGGCAGACATCCATCTGTGAGTTCAAGGCCACCCTGAGCTACACTAGATTGATCCAGTCTTAAAGTGAAACAGTGCTAGGCAATGGCTTTAATCCCAGTACTTGGGAGTTATACACATTTAATCCTAACAAAAGCAAGGTGGAGACAGGAAGGGATATGCTTGGGCGGAGGGAGGACTATAAGGCAGGAGGAGACACGAGCTCAGGGCATTCAGTCTGAGAACTTGTAGAGACAGGACACCCCATTCAGTCTGAGGCTATCGTAGAGGTAAGAACTAGTGGCCGGCTGCTCTGCTTCTCTGATCTCTCAGCTTTCACTCCCTAATATCTGACCCCAGGTCTTTATTTTTAAGACCAACTAGAAATCACACAACAGTTTTTTCTTCTTTTTTGTTCCAGGAAAGCTGCGATTCCCATGTAGGATGTTGCTCAAACCTTTACAAAACCCTGTACTCACTTCCTGATAAACAGGTCCCTGCCCAGTCCATATTATCTAGTCATACACATTCTAGTGAAAATGATGTGTCCCGACTAAGGTATTCACGCACCTCTAACTTCTCCAGTGGATCAGAGGAAAACCTCGCATGCTATTGCCTGTTGACCTGCATCACAGTGGCTTCTTCATGTTTCTGTTTGCTTAGTTCAAATGGAAACCTTGGCATTCTCTGTGAATTCTCCTCTATTCACGTCTCTGTCAGCCAGTCAGATGGTTACTTTACTGGTAGCTTTCCACTCTGAGAAGACACAGGCAAAGCCGTCAGTCAATGTTAAGCTCTCTGACTCAAGAACCAGTACAGAGCACAGCTCTGTTTTCCTCGATGTTTCTAATCAATCCACAGGAAAAAGAAAGAAAGATAAACAGACCCAGACAGAGTGGTAAATTTAGTGTCTTTCATAGGCCATTTCCTGGGATGCAAAATTTAAACTTCTTGCTTTTCTGATGAGCTCCTTACAGGGAGTGAGAACAGGCTGTCCAAGCTACCCAAGCACCAGTGTGGCAAGGCTGATTGGTCCCTCCCACACCCTCTGCTGCCTAGTAACAGTCGCATGCCCCAGTACACCCTCCCCAGTCCTTTTCTATGTCCTTAAACCTAAGCTCTGTGGGCATTTAGCTCATTCTGAGCGCTTCCACCTGGAAGAACCAACGCCTCCTTAGCACTTCTCACCTGACCTCCCTGATTGGTGGGCCATGCTTCCCCTCCAGCACCTGAGAGGACAAACCCTTTAGTCCCATGCCCCCTTCCAATAGGCTTCTGGAGTTAGGCTGACCTCATCGCTAAAGACCCCACCCCACAGAGCACTTTCATTTTGATAACACTGTTCTGTTTTTAATTTTTTTTTTTTTTAAATTCTTGGCTTTTGGGAAATTCAGATTCCTAACTCAACCCCAAGTCCACCGACTCCAAGCATCTCTCCTGGGCACCCAACCTAGGAGTCTGCTGAGAGGTTGAACTGCACACCTTTGGTTGGTGTTTACTTTTATTCTTAGTTACAGGGGATCTGATTTTCAAAATGTTTCCTTGTGATGAAGAAACCAGTCAGAAAGTATGGAACAGTAGGGACTGGGAGAGCAGAGAACCGCTGTTGCCTGAGACCTCAGTGATGTGTGCAGTGATGTGTGCACCTTCGTTTCAGACCCTGGCTTCCAGAACCACTAGGGAATGAGTTATTTTGTCTAATCTTACCGGGTGGGTCTTGTGAACAACCCTTTCACAGGTGTTGCATATTAGATATTTACATTAGGATTCATACATAACAGTAGCAAAAATTACAATTACAAAGTAGCAATGAAAATAACTCTATGATTGGTAACAATACAACATGAAACATTGTATTAAAGGTTGAGAACCACTGGTTCACGCACACCTGTAATCCCAGCACTCAGGAGGCTGAGCAAGAAACATTCCCAGTTTAAAGCCATCCTGGGTTACAGAGTGAGACCCTCATCAAAAATATGGCATAGTAGCCACAGGGTGAAAATACGCAAAGTTTCTCACTGAGTTAGAAAGGTCAACAAGCTGGGCTTTCTATGATTGACGGATTATCCGGGGTTAGACTGACTCTCATGCTACAAAGACGATGAACCAACTAGTATCAGGTGTTAGTCACCTTCTTCCCCCCCCCCCCCGAGAAGGGAGAGATGAGAATGTCCTTACAGCATTGTGGGCAGTTAGAAGCAAGTGACCTCAGCCAGAGACACTAACATCGGTACTTGGAGAAGCAAACATGGTCACAAATTGCCAGGCAGAGTTTTGGAGAATTAGAAGGGACAAAGGACACTTAGCCCCCTGCGCACCTCCCAGGCGCAGTGTGTTAGAACTGCTGAGTTCAGGAGGTAGATGGTGCTCAGAACGCACACAGGGCTGGGTGTGAGGCCGTGAGTCTCACGACCTACTGGCTGCTTGGATGGCTAGACTATGAGTCACAGGCTGAAGGAGCTCAGGAGTGAAGGCCACTCAGGACCCAGCCCACGGAAACACCGGAGTCAAAGGATCAGCTGGATGTCAAGGACATCTGAGCAATGGGACACTCACAGTATCTAGAATTCTCTAAGAAATGCCAGGATGTGCCTGTGGCTCCAGGCTAGAATATTTGTTCAGCATGCTGAAGGCCTGAGGTCCATCCCCAGTATGACACAAACACCAAAGCTACCAACATCTGAAACAAACTGTGACCTGTAAGGAAGAAACCAGTGAGCGCAAACAGACCCAGGAATGAAAAGGCCTTAACATAGATTGCATAAATCTTATAACCATGTTCTGGATTAGAGAGAACTGCGAATGAATGGAGGAGAGAAGCGGAGCACATGAGATGCCAGCCCCAGAGGATGAAAGACTGCATCAGCACCCGGAGAGACAGCATAGAACCAGGAGGGCAGTGAGCTGGCAGCATAGCAGAGCCGCACTCAGGGACAGCAAGCTATGGCCACAGCAGGGACAGCTGGAGACAGAGGGCTAGCAGCAGCTAGCACTGTTGTGGCTGGGCTGGCCAGGCACTACTGTACTTTGCTAGGAGGACAGAGACGTCTCCTAACCACTTGGGAGAGGTCCAACAGCTCCATGTAAAGCTATCAGTGTCTTACTTCAAGCTCTATGCCTTCACCAAAAGAAATGAGAACTGTGTCATAAGAATTCAGGGATTTATTTATCTTATTTTTTTTGTCCTTTGGTAATTTCATATATATACATATATATTACACACACACACACACACACACACATACCATATAGTGGAATATGATCATCTCCACCCTCATTTCCCCCTCCAACTCCCTCTGTAACCCCTAGCACACTTCCTCCCAACTTTATTATCTTTTTCATTAAAGAGATTTATTTCGGTAACTCACTAGGTCCAGTTAGTGCTGCCCTGAGTGAATGGGGTGGGGCAGCCAATGGAACATGGAGGACCCACCGGTGGTCCCACCTTCCAAGAAGACTGATTCTCCCTCCCCTCCCTGAGCACCTATGAACTGCCAATAACATCTCAATATGGGGTGAGCGCTGGAGAAGAAAGGCTTCTTTATAACTGCCTACATACCCATAACCCCATGTCCCTCGGACTGAATATATATCAATTCTAATATACATCTATGAGGAAACACTGCACAATAGTAAGTTACTGATTCATGTAACCACAGGGATGAATCTCAAAATCTTGGTGTGAAAGCTGTCAGGAAGCCAAGAGAACCTGTTGTAGGAGTCAATCTATAGAACATTTTAGATAGAGTACATATAGGTGGTATTCACAACATACATACATTCACATACACACACTATCATATAAACATGCACACACCATATATAAACATACATACACTATATAAACATGCACATGCTATATATAAACATGCAATGCTATTTATAAACATATTCATGCTATACATAAACATGCACATGCTATATATAAACATATTCATGCTATATATAAATATGCATTCTATAAATAAACATATACATGTTATATATAAACATATACACGCTATATATAAACATACACACACTGTATATAATGTGTGTGAAAGAGGGAGGGAGAGAGAGGAAAAGAGAGAGAGAGGAGAGAGATCATGCACAAGGCTGATATCTAGTAGTGAGAATTAACGACAAAAATTCTTTTAGTCATGGCACACTTAATTTTTTTGTCAGAACCTATCAAACTGTATGGTCCAAATATCTTGACTCAGAAAAATCTAATTAATAAAATAAGTCAAGATTGTTACTGAGTTATAAATAGTTCTTCATGGGGCTCCACGAAAGTGGTGGTGCTGGGCAGAGTTGGAAGGCTCTACCATGCTCTCCTTATTTCCGGAACATTCTATTTAAAATCTGGACATCACTCTCTTCTTCTTGGTGTGTCCATTCCGAACGAGAGATTCTTTTTCTCCATGTTAGCCACAAGGTGTCAGGGCAGCCTGCTTTAAAACATTTTAGAACATTCCACCATGAATCCCCAGAGGTACGTGCTTAGAATGTTGGGAGCCAAACAAGGGCCTTTTGAGGTTTCCCAGGGAGAGCTTCCCTGCGCTGGTGCATGCTGGACCAGGGACTCCAGCCAGGCCTTGTCCTTTGAGAACTGGCACACAGGGACTTTCTGTAGGATTTGCATTTTTATTCACCTCCCAGTGCCAGGCTGACACCTCAGGAAACACTGGTGCCCAGACAGGAAGGCGGCAGCCTAAGTCCTCGGGCAATTTTGCCTGTGTATAAAGTGAGCGTTTTGAGAAGCCCGTTATCATGATTTTATCCAGGATGCACTGAGCATCTGTACTCAGAGGTCTTCAGTGGCTGGGTCGAGGGGCTGCATTTTCTAATTAATGTCTGTCTTGGATCTCTCCGGACTGTGCCTTCCTGTTCCAATAGTCTTTCACACCTGCCACTGCTGCCTGCGGAGTGGGGTGGGCAGCGGAAGGACCTAGAAGAGGACAACAGTAGGGCCTTATTCTTCCTCCTGGCTGGGACCCAGAGTCGCAGGTCTGCTCCACAGACTGTCTCCTCGGCCACCAGCAGTGTCCCTAAGTAGAAATTGTGGCATGGGCTGTAGTCATTTCTCTCTACTGCCTGTGTAAGAAGGTGGGAATGCTTAAGGAGAAACAATATTTCACCAAAGAGCAAACAAAACCATAGACCTGGCAGCAAAGGGCTAACAGTAAAAAAAAAAAAAAAAATTAACTCAGCAAGAGGCTATCCTTTGTGTTATTGTGAGTCTCTTCCTCTCCCCTATAAACTGTCTCTGAGAAATATGCACATAGAGAGACACATAGCACAATGGATTTTTCTGAGTGCAGGGCTATGATTCTCAAAGTCAGTCCTCGGTTTGTTTACCTGGAGATCTACACATTGAAGCTATACCAAATGCTCACATTTTTAACGTTGCTTTTTATTTATATGCATTTATGTGGGTATCTGCAGAGGCCAGAAGAAGGCATTAGATCCTCTGGAACTGGAGGTACAGGAAGTTGTGAGTTGTCTGTCCTGGGTGCTGAGAACCAAATGGGTACTCTGGAAGAACAGGAAGTGCTCTTAACCTCAGAGCATCTCTCCTAAGCTAATGAGCAGCAACAACAAAATGAGCTCCTCAAATAAAGGAATGTAAAAATAACTATGAACAGAATTTTATTGGTCCTAAGTAGTCCAGTGCTCTCTCTAAAGCTAAATTGGTGATTTTCCTACCTGTACCAAGAGAAAGTGTGGCCTGAAACACTCTGTGAATCCTAAGCTCTTCCTAGACAGGCAGCATAAAGGACAAGGTACTGTCTAAGACTGCTTCTGAGAAATAGATTTTCTCCCTTCCATGTGTGTGCCTGTGCTCATGTCTGTTGGCATTCGTGTGCATATGAAGCCCTGGGGTCTATGTAGGCTGATGTTAAGATCATCCTTTCTTGTTCTTCCTCTGGATTCTTTGAGGCACCGTGTCTCAGTCGAAGCCAGAGCTCCTTGATGAGGCTGTTCTTGCTTTGCTCTGGCGATCTTGAGACTGGAGTTACAGGGGAGCCCCCATGTCTGCCTAGTATTTATTTGGGCTTTGGTGCTCTAGACCCTGATCCTCACACTTGCCTGGTAAGTGCTTTAACCAGAACCATCGCCCCAGAGTTTGAGAATTTAAAATAAAGGCTGTGCTACCCTGGAGGATGGTCCCTGAAAAGAAAGGTAACCCTGGCTTTGCCTCTGACCTAGTCCTCTCAGGGACTGTTGGGGCCCTGAGGAATGCTGCAGGGATTTGCTGTGGGTTTGGGGATTAGGCTCACTGAGAGACTTGAGGGGGTGAACTTGAAAGGTACAGCTAAAGGAACATGCCAGAAACTTTGGGCACTGGCCAAGGAAATCAGATCTCCCGAGACCCAAGTTTCAAGGGGAGGAGCAGCGGGTTCAGAGGCCAAGCGGAACAGTACCTAGCTCTCGCAATGGCTACAGTCACAGCCTTAGCTGATAGGAAGCAGTGGTGAGGTGAGAAGAGCGTTTACAGAGGCTGTAGACGCTCATGACTGTATTCTGAAGAACCCCCGACAATGGTTCCCCTGAAGCCAAGCTCAGCAGGAAAACGTTGCTGCTTACGGTGGTTTAGGCTCCAACAGTCTCCTCTATTCCAGCTGGAGGAGGGGGTGCTGGGTGCCTGAGCTCTCCAGCTGGTTATTCAGGGGCCCCTCAGGTTGGAGCGCTAATGGATAAGACCATGCTTGAAACCACTGTAGGCAAAGTCGCAAGGCGATTTTCTTGTTTGCTCGTTACTATGCAGATTATGCAAATGAGCACACGCCTGCTGGAGAGCAACTTCCCAGTACTCATTTAAATGAGCACAGCTTTTATTCTGTGGCTGCCTCTAAGACTGGAGGAAAGCACACTTAGCACGGTACAAGAATGGCGTAAAAACAGCAATAGTTTAAAGAAGCTGTTTAAATGAAGCCTATTACATTAATGCAATAAAATATGGGCAAGCACTTAAAATATATAATAATTAGAAACTATGATCCTAATCTTTGATAGATTATAGGGGAGGCTCTCTCTCTCTCTCTCTCGTTACCCAAATTTGCTGCAATTTAGAGGAGGACTCTGGAAAAAAAATCTAACTAATCTTAATACAAATTTTATCTTTAATTACATGATCAAGAAATCAGCACATAAGCATTCTCTATTTCTGAGTAGAAGCCAAAAAACAAAATATGATCAAATTAAGATGTCAAAGAGAATGGGTTCCAACCATTTATTAATAAATGCTTGCAGACAGCAACAGATTTCGTCCCTTGATGATGCTCATGGAGTTTGTGTTTCAAATGGATTTTGTACAAAATATTTCCATCAATATATTAATTTTATCTTCTAGTAACAACTTGCTGGCAAAGAGAGTGTTTAATTTCTTTAACTCGTAGAGACCACGTTGTGAAAATAGTTGGTGTGTATGATGCAAGGCTGGAAGATCACCTGAAGCGGTTCTCCCTCCCCAGATCCCCTGTTTCATTTACAGCCAATCTGTACTAAGTTGTACTATATTGTGTGTATTTTATTTTCCTCTCTCGAGGGATGTTTGCTTTGGTAATTTCAAGATAAGAGCTGGTTCCCCAGATGTACTGAAGGATGCATGTCTGCTAAGGATGGGGTTTCAGCAGACCTCTAAAGTCCAACATTGGGGGCATGGTCCCCCAGCTGAGTACTAGGCAGAAGTTGGAATTTTTCAGCGTGTGTGATTTTTAATGTCTCCTTTTCCTGTCCCTCCTCGGCAGACTCATTTCCACCTCATTAACCTTTCTTTTTTCAGTTCCCCACACTGGATTCACTTTCTCTCTGTGTCTGCTATTCTTTTACTCAGCATCTACCCCATCCCCGCCTCAGTGGTTTTCTGTAAGGTGTGCTTCATTTGGTTTCATTTGTGAACAATTCATTTCTCTAGTTTGCCAGACAGTTTTGCGCTGTGATAATGAAAGTATTTAACCATGCTGAACGAGCCTCCCCAGCATCTCTCACGCATGCCACGCTTTAAGCCTCGTTTGTAGAAGAGAGGATGGGCAGCCAATGGATGAGCAGTCAGAGGGCATATTGCAGAAATGCGGATATTTATTGCTTGTTAGATTACTGATATAATCGGAATGTTTAGAACAATGTTTATCTGGTTTTATATATTGCCAGTTTTTCTTGTCTTATGTTAACCCTACTACCTTTTGCCCCAGGCTTTCATCTTTCTCTATTTCTATATACTTTTCTTTACTTCTTTCTCCATGGCTTGCTGTGTAGCTGGGCAGATGGCCCCTGATGTCCTCCTGCCTCCTATTGGCCGTTCATCTCTTTATTGGGACCATCAAATGTTTTAGGCAGGCAAAGAATCACAGCTTCACTGAGTGAAACAAATGCAGCAGGAACAAAAGCCACACAGCTGAAAATAATGCTCCCCAACACAACGTTATCTGTTTACTCCCCTTACACTCTGACCCAATTAGTTTTGAAAACACGAAAATAAATATGAATAGTAAGACCACACCACTTACACATTATAAAAACGACAACTATGCTGAGATAAACATACATATTGGTATAGGAGGACTCTGAAAGATCTGTAGCATCTAGGTTATTGCACTTAAAAGCAAATAGCTTTTAAAAGTAAACATGATAAAGGATTTCATTCTTTTACCAAATGATATAAGGATAGTCTTTGTTAATTTTTGAGCAACTTCTATGAGAAAATATGTTTCTCAGATGAAAACATGCATTTGCTCTGGTGAACAAATTAATATATAAAAGTTTCTTTCCACTGATGTATTTGGGAATAAAACTAAAATATAATTTTGGTTTTATTTTTACTAAAATGCATCTTCTTATGAGTAATTTATGGTAAAGCACACTTTTAATGTTCTACCAGTAAAAAAAAAACATGGACATTGGTGAAAAAAATCTCATGTTGTTTTATGCAAAATAATTACAAGTCAGGATTATTAAGCCAGGAATGCTATTAATGAGTGATTGTAATGTTTATTACAGAGGAAACATCAATGAAATTACATCATGGAGACATCCAGAGACAGCTGATGCATTAGGTAAATGCAGGTGGAGATCACAGTGAGGCAGATAATGGCAAAGTTTGAGGAGGAGGAGTGTGGCGGCAGTGTGTGAAGAACACGCAGAGGGCCTGGGCTAACCAATCCCTATGAGACCTAATGCATCACACAACACTACAGGAGGCTTGGCCTTATCTCAGAATCTCCACATATGCCTCCTGTGAGACCCAGACATGATCCGTGATGTCCATTGTTCTTGGGTATTTACACAAGAAATGGAAGGTGTGTACATGCAAAGACCTGCACACAAATGATCATAGCAGCTTCATTAGCTGTAGTCTAAAACTGGGCTGGGACAATGTCCCCATCCCCAAATGTCCACTGAAGGGAAAATAGCTATGGGAATTCGCCCAGTGAAAGACTAGGTATAAAAATGATTACATGCTTACTGATACCACCTGGATGAACCTCAGAATGGTTGCATAGAGTAAAGTAAACAGAACAAAACATTATACTGCATGGCTTCCTTTAAATAAAACTCTAGCAAATGCACACTTATCTGTAGTGACTAGGTGCTGGTTTGTGCTTTGTCTGGGATAGAGAAGAAGAGGGAGAAATAGAAAGACAGGACTTTGAAGTAGTTGTGGAGGGGATTCTGTGCACACAATGGACCCATAATGTCCCTTGTGGCATAGAAACTTCTCAAAATTGTGAGCAAGTATCCCTGAAAGATGCTGTATGTTCTGCAACTGCTAAAAGTGCACATCAGAACTAAAAGTGGTCAAACACACACATAGGAGAGTGTGGGCCACCCGTCCCCACCATGGAAAGTAGTTGCTATTTTAGAAGTTTTGTGTCACGGAGCCTCCTTTCCTATGCCCATTTCCAGAGGTCAGGCTGAGATCCGTCTGAAAGCCCTAACCATGAAGAGCAGCTAGCGCCCCCTGGAGGAGGAAGGGGCAGCCCAAAAACAGAACGTAGCAGAATCAGGAGACTGTGACTTTGGCTTTTCCCCTTTAAGTTTTGGTTCCCTTATTCTCCTGTCCAGGCTGCACATCAGGATCATCCACAGTCCCCTCTTCCATTAGCCGTTTTATCTTTGTCACATGCCCCTTTATTATTGAAAGAATGCTCAAAACAGCCCTTGCCCATGGTTTCCAGATACATCTTACAGGGCCGGTCCCTATCTGATGTCAAGTGATGGAATCATTAAGAGGTGGGGCCCCAAGGAAGGAAGTGAGATCACTGGGGATATGATGTCCTTGAAGAGGATGTTGGAACTGGCACCTCACCCCTTTGCTTTCCAGCATCCAGGAGATAAAGGCTTTGTGTTCCTTCGCACTTCCTACTCTGAGTGTTGTTTCTCCACACAGGCAACACGTACAGGACCAACCACCACAGAACAAAAATACCAGGAGCAGAAACGCAAACACAACTCTCCCTTGTTTTAAGTTGCTCTCTGGTGTTCTGTCACTTGGCAGAAAGCTGACTAACTCTACTTGAGACATTCTCAGTTCCTGACACACAAGTGTCCATATGTGCACATTTGCCCGTAGACACTTGCATCTGTGTGGTGTTAGCTCTGCAACAGACACTCAGGGTGGGGTGGCTTGCATTGAAGCTGCTCTCTGAAGGGTCGGATTACAAGCTGCCTCTTGTTAAAGGTGAGAAACATACCAGAGAGACCCTCAATGTCTGTCCCTTAGCATCTCAGACACATAGTTTCCGACACCTTGTTTTCTAAGAAGAGCTTGGTGTTCTGAAGCCTCCGAGCTGATGGGAAATTAGTCATTCTGGCCAACATTCTCCAGCTTTGATCTTTCCAGCAGCAAGGTGAATTTTACATATTTTTTTCCACTGGCATACTTTGTTTTTACCACAAAGGACTGAGACTTAGCCTTTGATAAATTCTCATTTTCAGAAATAAAATAAAAGGGAGGAAAGGCATTTAGTACTTTATAGAAAATACCAAATTTACCCCAGCTTTCTCCAGAGCTATTGTTTTGAAGTTTGGATGACACACACACACACACACACACACACACACACACACACACACACACACACACTCACACTCATACCTCCAAGCATGGACAGAATTTGAATTAAATCAGGCTCATGAAAGGATGGGACCAAGAAGAAGAGCTCTCTGACAAGCCTGCTCTTTATTCTCTTGAGCTAATTGTGTCACCCGACACACTGGCATCCGGAATAGTGAGGGGCTGACAGGCTAATTTCAGCTTGTGCTCCCAATGAAATGCACATAAGGTACTTGTTATGTCTAGTGACAGTCAGTGTCATTCTCCGTTTAAAAGCAACCCGTTTGCGTGGCTGCCTAGGAGGGCAGGAGCCTTTGAGGGAATGGGAAAGGTGTTTGGGGTCTAGTGATGGTTTGCGCCACCTCGGGGCTGAGGCAAGGAAGCCTGGATCATCAGGCTGCTTGGGTGAATGTGTCAGGCAGGGTTCAATGTTCAAGGAGACGTAGTCATTATGACAGGCTGGTGTCTGGCGGTAAACAGGAGCCTGGTGCCTACCCGTGAGTTTCCCATCAGCGGTAAGACCTTAGAGCCTTACCGGCAGCGGGTCAGATGGAGATTTCATTTGCTTAGTCCGGCTTGCTGCAGCTGTGGAGTAAAAAAGCTAAAAGTGAGGTCTCCGTGGAGTTAGAGGACACACCAAATGCTAGAGCAGATCAACAAAAACAAAAGGCAAGCAAAGGGTGCGTGTGGCCAGTAGGTGGCGCCATCAAACTGCGCAGAAGCCGGCTTGCTGGCAGGCCTGTGCTGGGGGAGATTAGAGCCCTATACAATTTCCTGTTGGCATGGAAGGTGAAGTCAAGGGTTGATATAAAGAGCACCATGGGTCTCTGAAAATGCCGCATGCCGGCAGCAACCCAGGCTCAGCCTTAAAGGAACTTCAAGAGTGAGGGCACCGAGGCCGATACTGTGTCATGCTCCCATTGAAATAGTGTCTGATGTCACTGGTGCAAACAGACCTGGAGATCTCTTCTGTTTACCCTGCCGTGAAGAGGTGACATTCATCGGGTGACTGGGGAGTTCATCTAATTACAAAAGACAGAGCCATAATGGAAACGCGGGATACGGCTTCCTTGTCTGAAAGGTGTGGAGGATATCTGGAATTATGGATTTCCTAACCTGTGGTTTACGATGTCTTTTAAAATCGTCTTCTCGAAGGAAACAGCATTTGGAACGGCAAAGATTGCTCAGGTCAAGACAGTGTGTAATTAAAAAGCCAGATGGAGACTATTTCTGCCAACCAGGATTCTAATTTCGTCTTTCTCTTTATCCAGCACTAAATTGAGTCTACTTAATAGAGGCGCATACTGCCAAAGCCATCCACAGCCCGTGCATGTCCTGTTCTGATTCCCACCTATCTTGTAACATTTCAGACAAGTCCAGGGTCTAGATTGAACAAACACAAACTGCAGTATCATAGGACCGACTAATCTTCAAAGACGATCTGGGAAACTTAAACAAGGCATACACCAGGCTGGTGCAGTCCTCAGACCAGAAAAGCCTTAGGGGAGGAACAATCTGGTCATCCCCCTGTTGTGGGTTTAAGCTGCTATTTCCTTACACCGAGTCTCAACTATTCCAGCAGGAATTTTGCTCAGAAATCTACAGAGCCAATTTCTTCCCCCACTTGCTGAGCGTGACCATTGGCTAGGGCTTTACTTAAGCTTCCTTCCCCCAGATTACTGTGGTTTCAGGGCATCAGAATAGGATGGAGCCATCAGTGTGCTGCTGCTGCCGCCACTGCTGCAGAGCGGTAGCCTAGCCATGGGAATCTGAAAGCTTTTCCACAGAGCTGTGTGGGTTTCTGTTTGCAGAGAATAGAATTAAAGGAATAGGGCTGAACAGAAAGGAGGGATCTGGGATACGAAAAGGAGGAGAGGAGAGGAGAGAAGAGGAGAGGAGGAGGAGGAGGAGGGGAGGGGACGGAGGGGGAGGGGAGAGGAGAGGAGAGGAGAGGAGGGGAGGGAAGAGGAGGGGAGAGGAGAGGAGAGGAGGGGAGGGGAGGGAAAGGGAGGGGAGAGGAGAGACTCTTTCCAAAGCTTGAGCAGCGGCAAAGCTTGAGCAGTGGCAAAGGCTCCAGCCCAGGCAGTGTAGTTCTGGAAGACTCTATTGTGTTCAGCTTATTTTCTCTCTTCTCAGAGTGAGCGGCTATTACCTACATCAGAGTCCTATTTAGGCAATCACAGCAATTTTCCAAAAGGGATTTAGGATTGCTCAATTTCATAAACCCAAGAGCTAAATTCTCCCTGGTTACTCATCTGAGTCCTGAATCTAACCCAAGCTCTTTCCACATCTCTCCATTCAGTCAGCCCTTGAAGGACATGCCCCTTGGGGCTATGCTTTTTATCATGTTCAATTAGTGTTTCTCACATGCATATGGTTGTAGGGCCATCCACTGGGACATGGGCCACAGTTTAGCAACCCCTGAGAATAACTGACCTTCCAGCAGTAGCCATGACTGCTTGTAGCTCCTCAACCAGAAGTGGGGCCTTGGGAGCTCTCCCCCTGTCCGTGCTACCGTGGTGACTGGTTAGAGCTAGTGCAGTTCCCGTGAAGACTTCCACGACTGTTAAGGGTTCATGGGTGCCACAGCCTTGCCACGTTTGGTAGATACCCATCAACTCACAGTGTCTTCCCCATCCTCTGCCCCCCATGACCTTTCTGCCTTTTCTTCTGAGATACACTCTGAACCTGGCAGGGAGAAAGTATGATGTAGATGTTTAGAAGGTGGTTGGATAGTGTATCAATTTAAGAAGAAGACAGTAGTGGGGTCTCCTCCAGGCTCTGGGACTATGACCTCTTTAGCCACAGAATCTTGTCCAGGTTTATAGTAGTAGGCTTAATCTTCTTTCTATTGAGTGAACCTTAAATATAGTTACCTACATAAATATAGTAAATATAGTTACTTATATAAATATAGTTACCTACATAAATATAGTTACTTATATAAATATAGTTAAATATGGTTACTTCCAAAGGCATTCATGCCACTATTGTACCATGGTCTTGCCAGGCCAGTTGTTATTGTAGCTTTTAGGGTTCACAGGTGGGTAAAATAATTGGTCACCGTCTTCCTGCGCAACCTGCCTCGCACCTTCTGGCACTATGAATGTCATCCATCAGAGAGGGAACATCAGGCCAGTATCAGCTTGGTTTCTTCACTCTGTGCCCAGTCTGTGGCGTTTCTATCCACAGAACGTTACTTTCACGTTCTGGTGGGCAACCAAGGGCAACAGCAAGAGCCTGTACTGGTGTGGAGGTCTCTGGGACTCCCTGATGAACAACTTGAAGAGAGGGATATATCCGTACCTAATGTTGGGCTTTTGTTTGGCTCTCCATGGCTTCTGGCAAGACAGTTACCTCCTTACCATGTGAGTTAATTCCATTTAAACTACTTAAACGTGTAGGTGTAAGAGAATTTATTAAAAAATAGGTTCTAAAGTATCTCCAGTGTTGTTTATTGTTCTTCTCATTCCATCTTCTCCCATGCCCTCTCATATCACGCCCCACCTGATTCTTTTGGTCCTTAAACGATGATTGTCCTGAACAACTGACTTTGAGCTCCTCCCCCCACTTCTTCCAGTGTGGGAACTGCTGATCCTGCTCACAGCCGGATGAGAAATGAATGGATATTTGGAACACGGCATGAGATTCCGTTCCTAATCTGCCATGATACTTCTTCAGCTAGGTGTCTCCCTTCCCTTCTGACCCTTCTGAGGACAAAGGGTGTTGACTTTGGAGGTCAACCTCCCAGCTGGCATCCCTACCTCCATCGAAGTCTCCTCTTTTCTTGCTGGCCTTTTCCATCAGGGATGTTTGCTTCCTTCCCACCTCCACACATTCAATTATCAGATAATGGCTTTTAGAGACGTAAAGAAAAATTTGACTCACTGTGACATGTGGTTGAGCATTACTTCTGTTTTATTATTGCTATTACTATTGATCATTATTTTTTGCAGTATTGGGGATTGAGCCTGGGGACTGGTGAATGGTAGGCAACTGATCTATCACTGGCCTACAGCCTCAACTATCAACCATTGATTGCAAATACTAAAACTGTGGCTTTTGTTCTGGGTACCTCTTGAGGATCTCAGGGCTTCTCCCCTGAACATTGGCCATAGATTGGTGTCTTGATTTCTGTGTTTGCCACTTCGTTTGTGTTCTTTACAAATCTATATGAACGATTTCATTGGAACGTGCATCTGTTATGTCATTTCGGCTTAGAATACCCCAGTGTGTTCCAGTTACTCCTGGAATCATGCTCCCCCTGTGCTGTGGGGTCCTTTCCTGTTTAAGATGGGCTGGTCGAGCTGCAGCCTCATTCTGTGTTTCTCACACAAGGTTTGCTCCCTTGCCGCTCGTCTGTCCACTGTGAGTGTCCACACGTGCTGAGTTATTTGCACAGAGATCTTTGAATTTGTTCTTCCTGCCCTGGGGATTTGTTTCCCCAGCTCCACTCCCAGTATCTACCTGCCTGCCCCATAGAGCCTGCTCTTTCCTTCCCAGCCCTTCCCTGTGTAGTTGCGGTCTCCACTAAGACATGATTCGGGAGTGTGGGAGTGGTTTCTGTGGGATTCACATTTCCTTCATTCTCTTGACCCAGTGTTTGCTGTGGTAGAAACATTCAGTGGGGCAATCTATTGAACTAATGGATTCACAAGCAAAAGCGGAAGGGATTCACCCTCTGATCTTAGCCCCTGAACCCAAGATTATGATGTTATCGGAACATTTCAACTTCGTTCTTCCTGCTCCTGCCCCCTGGTTTCTTCAGCCAAATAATAATCCCTCCCATCTACTCATCTTCCCTTTCCTGTCTGTTTCAGACTCACCTAAGCTCCCCTTTCTTGTGTAATATTCTATGAAGCATAACATATCAGCATTACTGTTAGCAAAGAGGAAGCTTTTCATGAGAGCATGCTGTCCCCTCTCAAATGCTTTTGCCTTGAGGATGGATCCTGTGTTTATCGTCTTTCCAATGTCATGGAGCCCCTTACTGCTGTGATGATGGACTGATGGATGTAAAAACAATGATTCTGAGAGAGGCCAGCTTGATGCTTCAGCCTTGATCAGGATGAAATGAGCTATATGAGTACCTGCGACTCCCCTAATCTGTACCATATTCCCAGAGCTCCTTATATGGCTACAAAACAGATAATGTTGTCAGAAATGATGTGCCATGTCTGTGATATGCCATGTCCTCCTTCACCGTGACAGATATGATGTGCCACGTACCAAAGAGTGCCATGGCCTCAATCTTCGGCCTCGACTGTTCCATCTTTAGAGCAGATATTCATTCTCCTTTTTATTTAATTTGACAAATGGAGGTGGGAGCTAAGAATTTAGGGCAACCAGTGAAGGGAAGCTGGCTAGGGAACCAGACTATTGCTGGACTGGGATCAGAAGGGGTCCCAGAGGGAGGTATAGGAGATTGGAGGATGATGGAACTTGCCAGTGACTTTGTGCAATGATAGAGCCACAGGTCCGGTCCATCACGACACTGCAGTCCTGTGCGCATGGCCACAGTGGTGAGGACAATCTGACACTCAGCTCAGTACCAGTCATGGTAAGAGGAAACAGTAGTTCTGAGATGAGTCCAAACAGCTTTGTGGTTTGGCTTCCAGTCAACAAGGCAGTGATTAATGCTACCTGTCACTGCTCAGGTACTCTGAGGTCTGTGTTTCCTTCTGATGAATATGAAGTTGAACAAGGCACGTGAGGCCATTCTGATGGACAGAGAGATGCAATATGGAGCAGAGACACCTAAGAGAGTTGGACATTGAGCTGTCAGGGGAGACACTCTAACCATCAGCCACTGGGAAATGAACAATAACAGAATATCAGGGCCAGTTAGGTTAAATGCAGCTGGTAAAATGGAGCTGGGAGCCAGTGTTGAAGCCCGTCAGCAGAAAAACAAGGTGGGGAAGATGGAAGCCTCTTGTCTCCACTTCCTCTTGAAGAGAAAAAGAAATAAACGAGACAGACCAGGGGTCAGTCTGTTTCAGTTCTTCCTGAAACAGCTTTCCTGTGGGAAGAAATCCAGAATTTTTATACTTTCTTGGGCACTCACTATACGTCAGGCTCAGTTCTTGACCAGTGAACAAAACAGACAGAAAATGTCTCCATGGAGAACTTTGTATTATGGCCGTGGGACATAAAGTGATACTAGCTTGATTTATATAAGCTTATGAGAAAAAGCACAAACTATGCGGACAGATGGCTTGGTTGTAGCAAATGGGAGAGAAGACCTATGTATTTACATTTTGAGTGAGGCTTCAAACATCGGAATGTGTATGTGTTGTATCTATTGTATTTTAAATTATTTTTCTTTTTTCAAGGTGTCACCTTTTTGGTGAAAAACACAAGGTACCACAATGTCACCTTATTAGCCTGTCCCAGCACAGGCCCACTTATTTCTCATCCAGAAATGTTCTATAGCCTAAATCCACTTAATGAGACTCATAGAGGAGTTGATGAGAGTGTGGGTCAGGGGGTGAAGGTACATGTTCAGCTGATGGTCCATGTGTTAACTATACTGTTGGGTTTTGGTCCCCATGCCTCACAAGAATTCTGGGAAAGTCCACCTGGTGGTTATAAATCTCAGTGAAGCTAGGCGGACAAGAAGAGGTACTCCTTGAGTCTCAACTTCATTTATGTGACTTGCAGAGACATTTAAATTGATTCAAGGGACATTTATGCTGACTTTAATTAGTTGGAGGACTGTGCCCAAAAGGATTGTCACTGATGGCTGTGCACCATCAGTGACAGCAGAGAGCCAAGAACTCCCAGGAACACGAGGAAAGTCAGAAACTGTAGTTCAGAATACGTGAGTAAAAGGAAGATCTGGTCAACCTCGGAGGCTACAGGAAACAACCAGACACACAAGTAATCACACTTTGCCCAGATAAGATTTGTTTCCCTTTAGGATCAGCCCATAAAAGGACAGGCTACAACCTTGTCTGGTTGGAACTGGGTGATATGCCTGTTTCTTTGAGGTGTGATAGTTGTCAGAGTTATTGGCACATTGATTCTAATAGGAACATCTCTGTTTTGTGGGATGAGTCTGATTCTACAGGCAGTGTGTAACTTTAATAATACAACATAATACACTATAACTTCTGTGTTTGGAAACAGAACAAGAGCCTAGGTTGGCAGATAAATGGGTTCACGTGGTATACTAGTCTCTTCAGGTTCTGGTAACAAACCATAGCTTGGTTGGAGTGGGATTGGTGGAAATTCATTCCCATAGCTCTAGAGGGTAGAAGATTAAGGCCGAATGACTGGCAACTGAATGTCACATACAGCCTGTTTCTAGGTTCATAAAAAGAACCTTGCTACTGTGTCTTCCTGGGGTGAGAGCGATGTGATGTCTATGGGCTCTCTCTCTTTTTTCCAAGCCAAATTGTACCCAGCTTTATTAAAGACACTTTCCACAAACAATCATGGTTTTCCAGGCAGGACACAAGCAGACAACCATTAACAGGGTACAAGAACTTCCCAACTCCATTCCTGTATCTACTACCAACATCAGAAAGCCACTATAAAACCTGATGAGACTTTCTGACACTTTGAAAAGGGGGAGGAGCTTAGAGTGAGGGCTGACATTTCACACTGAGAGTGCTCTTTGACACCATTTCATAAGCAGGCCCTGACTTCCAGGAAATGAAATGAAAATGGCAGAATTATCCATCTGAAGATCCACAATCTTCTCTAAAGGGAACCGCTGTGCTTTTGAGGACACTTAATAATATCACTGCAAAGTCCAGATTGCTCAACAGACTGGCAAAGCCAATTTGGGAGGTTAGATTCCAACAGGTCTCTGGTCTTAAGGGAGTTAAGTCTATGTTGATGGTATAGGGGAAGGAGGTATAAAAATGAATTTAGTTTTTCTACATAGGGCATGTTGTACCATGGTGGCCACATATGTCAATACCAGGATGTCTCTTCTGGGAGCCAAGAGGAGTCTTTCAAAATTATCAGGGACAGATGTTTTCCATCTTCAACCATTATCAATCCAGCTTGGGAGACATTGTTAGTGACACATGTTCCTTCCCCCACCAAACAATGAAGTGTTCTGTGAGCTAACAACATAGCTTAAAAAAAAAAAAGAAAACCAAAATCTGCACTTTTATAAGAGTTGATAAAGAATAGTATTTCAAACTGTACAGTCACCAGAAGTACACAGCTATAAAAAATGCACACATATCACTTGGCGTCTCCAGCACCTTCAGCTTTTTGTGCTGGGTCTGTTTTGGCATCTGCATCCTCTGCAGGATTATCCACATCCTTACCAGCCCCCTTGGGTACCTTATCTCCCTTCTTTGCAGGGATCTTTTTAGGCTTGGGCTGTGGCTTTGGAGGAACGGGCTTAGCAGACAACCTTGCCGATCGTCTCTGTGGCTCGTCCTTCACCTGGGCTTATTTTCTTTAGCATCCCCTTCAGCCTTTCTTTTGGGCATGGTGGTGCCCGGGGTCGGGGGTCGTTGATGCTGAATGCAGGGATGCAGTGGTGAGTCGGTTGAGTCCTTTTGGGGGTCGTTCTCGCTGCTTCTTCACACTGCTGCTCTATGGGCTGTTATTTACTCAGCTTAATCTCTAGTCCCAGCATAAACTCTGTCCTCATGATCTAATCACCTCTCTGGCAGTCTCTTCTTCATGGTTATCACCTAGGGGTCAGTGTATGAATCTGAGGGCCCCATACAGCAAGGCCGTTGCACATGGTGAAGTTTTTTCTTTTAGCAGCGATGCCAATAACAGGGAAGGAAATGACTCCAGTCATGACAGGGCTCCAGATCCTGTTTCTGATGCTTCGGTTTTCTAGACCAGAGCAGATTGCTTTTCCTGGTGAGAAAGCACTTCATCTGAAGATCTAGATAGAAGGAAAAGAGTTTATCTCCCTGAACAGAAAGGAATCCTTCCTGAATTCTTGCCTGGAGCTGAACATCAGTTCCTCTACACTAAACGGATGAATTTATTAATCCTTCTAAGGTAAGACTGTAGCCTCTTGTGTTTGGATAAAGATTTCATTGGATATTCTTGGCTCCAGATTGTGAACTACAACCCTTGGGACTCACCACCCTCCATAAGCTTGCCATACAACTCATTATAACACCCTCCTGTTTGTCTGTTCCTCACTCCGTCCCCAACACACACACATGAACATAAATCATATTGCACATGTAAACATATATTACTGTTTCTGTTTCTGCAGGGAAACTTGAATAATACTTTTACTATTTCATCTTGCCCTGAATGTCTAACTCAGACTATATACTGAAATTTAAATTTTAGTTTACAGTTACTGTTTATGTTTTATGGGTAAATATTTGGGTATTGGGATGTTACACTCAATATTCCATCAGATTCTTGGTCATCAGTGTCATAGAACACAAGAAAAGATATTCAGGATTTGAAGAGATGGGTGAAGAGGTCACGAGGCATAGAAACGGTAATTGAAAACATTGAGGGATGAGTGCTGTGTAGTTACTACATGAGGCTGGCTGAAGGTCCTGTGAGCTAAGGGAGTTAGCTGTGCATTTGAACAGGTAGTGCACACTCTGGGCCTTTGTGAACAGTTGGGGAGAAGTCTTGGGCCCCCACATCCAGCTGTGAGGTTAGTCCCAAGTCAACAGCCCTTTTCGGAAAAGGCCTGGGCAGGTTGTTCTACATCTCTGTACAACGGGAGGCACCCTGACTCCATATTCTGTGCCCACGCATGCCTTCCTCACATGTCCCTTTCATTTGGCACCATAAGTTCTTGTCCCAAAGCCAGTGTGGTCCCAGTGTGGCACTCTGTGCACAGTTCACAAACTCCTGAATCACCAGTTCCTTCCTCTCTGCTAAGTTATTTTATTAGCATAAGGGAATAAAGTGCCCTCTGCATGTTCCCAGGGGAGAAAGTACCTCTTTACCTCAAGTGCCCATCCTGTGAGTTTTCTTCTTCATCCAAGCAAGACATTCCAACAGCACTGCAATATTCTCCATCTCTGTTCTCCATCTCCAACAGTCTCATGTGTCAACACTCCAGTGACTTGACTTTCTCAGAGCTCAACAATGACCTGCAGTTGACAAGCCAGGCGTCTAGTCACTTAAATGCTTTTGACTGTTTGATGCTGTATGTGACGCAGTTGACAGCTTCTTCGGTCTAGAACACTAGTTCTCAACTAGAGTAGTTTGGCCTCCCAGGGGCTTTCAGGTGAAGTCATTTTTTGTTGTTTCAATGGTATGTGTGTGTGTGCGTGTGTGTGTGTGCATGCATGCGTGTGTGTGTGTGTGTGTGTGTGTGTACATGCATGCATGTACATGCCCCACCAATGGGCAGGGACTAGGGAGGCTGCAGAACAAGGAGTTTCTGGGCCGTGATGTCAGAGGTTCAAGAATCCCTCTGCTGGCTGCCTAACAGCTTCACTGGGGGCTCCCTCATCTGAAGGATGACTTGTCTTTCAGGTGACCTCTAAATATTTGTTTTTCTAAGAACTGCTTCCGAGCCTCATTCTCAATCTTCATTCTTCCCACGTGTGACAAAGGGGTGCTCATCTTTTTAAATATCATGAGTATACTGATTACTCCACTTCTGATTTCCCAATGGCCTCCTGTATCTGATTGCTTCTGTGATGTCATCATTTGAATGAGTGACAGACCACACAAACAATATATGAAACATGGAATTTTCTTTCAGAAGGGGCTGCTTATTCTTCCTGGCCACCCGGCTAGCTTACACCCAAAATAATCATACAGAAACCGTATTAATTAAATCACTGCTTGGCCCATTAGCCCTAACTTCTTATTGGCTAACTCTTACATATTAATTTCATCCATCTCCATTAATTTGTGTATCACCATGAGGTTGTGGCTACCAGCAAAGTTCCGGCACGTTTATCTCTGGCAGCGGCAGCTCCATGGCGTCTCTGACTCTGCCCTTCTTCCTCCCAGCATTCAGTTCTGTCTTCCCTGTCTACCTAAGTTCTGCCCTATCAACAGGCCAATGCAGTTTTTTATTCATTAATGGTAATCAGAGCACACAAAGGGGACTCGAACATCACCTCCCCTTTTCTGTTTAAATAAAAAGGAAGGTTTTAACTTTAACATAGTAAAATTACATATAACAAAACAGGTATCAAATAAGAGTTGCAGTTACAATATTTATATCTACTTTATCTTTTATCATAACTAAGGAAAACTATAACTATCTATCTATTTATTCTTCAACTCCATCACAGACTCCAGAAGGATATAATATTACCTATGTAAACTGGAAGTGTATTGTAAGCAACTTTCAAAACTCTAGAAATGACAGAGACATCTTGCTGCCTGGACAGTCACCCAAAGTTCTTCTACACTGTTGGGGCATCCATCTTCAGCCTACAGGCCCATAGTATCCAGCAAACTTTTCCATGAAGCAGGACATTTCAAAGACAGTTCCACCTATATTGACAGTTTGCCAGTCACTTTGTTCTGTGTCCTGCAGAATGTCTGGCAGACTCTTTCATGAAGCAGGAACCCTGAAGGATCGTCTCACCTTTAAGCAAGTTCAGCAGTCATTTCTCTGTGGGTCCTGAATGTTAAACAATCCAGGCAAGAGCAGTTTCTTGTCCAAATGGCTAGCAAACTCCATAAGGAGCCTCTTTGATGCCCATCTTCTTCTTGAAGTAGCTTGTGCTGCCAGGAGCAGATGTGTCTCATTGTCATGAAAAGTCCTAAGTTCTTAAACATTTTCAATGCCACATTATGAAGGTCTCAGAAAGATTTGAAGAATGCCTATCTAACTGAAATATATCTCTATACATCTAGAAAATCTAACTAACATGACTACAAGCTTGACTATTATAGATAATTATCTACTAACCAATATTTTTAATTATACATTACATTTTTAAATGAACTACACAAACACAATACTTTAATCAAGATCATAAATATACATATAACAAAACTGACCTTAAATTTGCATCCATAAACCAAGATCCATACCAATGCAAATTATTCATATCTATATCAAAATTTTAGCTGCCCTTCCAAACCCACTGCACTCACTTCCTGCAAACCATCCCAAGGCTTCCGCGGCATTCAGGGTTCTGGCTGGTGGGCTTGACTCCTCTCCTTCAACAGCCTCCTGCTGGAACTGCCGGGAGTGTCCTGTGTGCTTGTTAATCCAATGTTCACCAGTTTCACCGAGCTTTGCCAAGCTGCTCCTCCAGTATACCACCAAACAACACCATCTCTATCACCTCTTAGTGACCATCCAGACCAGGCCCTCACTCAGCAACTGGGTAGCATCACTCAGTAGTGTTTCAGAATCACAAATCCCCTGGTCTCATGGTGGCTTCTCCTGAGCCGGCAGATACCCTTTGCTTTCTCACCAGGCCTGAGCCCTGATGATCAAGTGGATTAGCCGGTGCTACTGCTGTGACCAACCACACGGCAAAACCAGTCAAAGAAGAGGAGTTTGTTGGGTGCACAGTCCAAGTGAGCATCTGTCAGGGTGCCATCCTGGCCTGGCAACAGGGGCATGAGGCAGTCAGCCATGTTCTGCCTATCCATGGCCAGGAAGTGTGGAGGGACAAGTGTTGGTACTTAGCTTGCTTCTGACTTTCTTCATCCTGCCCAGGAAGCCAACCCATGGAATGGTGCTGCCTACAGTTAGAATGGGTTTCCCCCACCTCTGATAACTCTATGTGAAACTCCCTCACAGACAAGCCCAGAATTTTTTGGGAGTTCTAAGTACCATCAGTCTGACAAGATCAGTCCTTATGCTGGGCCAGTTACACTGGGCCATTGCCTGTCTCCCAACACTGCACTTCCTATACTTCCTGTCAGTCCCTGTGTCACACAGGAAGGGCGAACCTCTGTGTATCACCACCTAGACACCCACTCTCCATGGTGAGGGGCCCTGTGTCACACAGGCAAGGGCGAACCTCTGTGTATCACCACCTAGACACCCCACTCTCCATGGTGAGGGGCCCTGTGTCACACAGGAAGGGCGAACCTCTGTGTATCACCACCTAGACACCCACTCTCCATGGTGAGGGGCCCTGTGTCACACAGGAAGGGCGAACCTCTGTGTATCACCACCTAGACACCCGCTCTCCATGGTGAGGGGCCCTGTGTCACACAGGCAAGGGCGAACCTCTGTGTATCACCACCTAGACACCCGCTCTCCATGCTGAGTCTGGAGCTGCTGTCTTCTGTGAAGATTGAAGTCTGTAGAAGCTTTCTGTCTGTTCTTGTGACAAGTAAAATCTATGTCCTCCATTGGATTGTCATCCTGACTCTCTTCCATAGAATGCTCTGCTCAGATCTTTTTCATCTTAGCAGCTCTGATTCTCTCCATCACTAGAGAAAGGCTATTCAAAATCACTCCCCTGTTTATCTAGTTATCCTCCTCATTCCAACATCATTTTTTATGTCACCCTGATTCCTCTCTCCTTCAGCTTCTTGGGTGGTATACCTCAGGTACATTCCTTTAGTTGCTGTCTCCCCTCCTCCCTGGCAGGCTGCTTTTTGAAATGGTCCGTCTCTGAACCTTCACAGGCCACTTTCCAAGGTGACTGGCTACTCCAGCAGTCAAGGGCACTTGACTGGCCACTGTCTGGATAGTTATCTTTTCTCACTTGTCAATCAAAGACAGAAAGCTCTGCCCACGTTTGGGCTTTTCCTTCTCTGCTCCAGGTACTTAATTTCAAGGTCTTTTAAGGTTTATCTGATAAATGTCAGCCATGTGTCTCTTAACCTGGCTTGAATGGAGGGAATGTGCCCTCCGCGTAGATAAGATGGGGTAAATTGTATCCCTAAAAACACTCTATGGGGAGACTGTAAGGTACAGTCTTTCTTCCTGCAAAGTCTGAGAAGAGCTCCAAGAACCTTTCCTTGTGCTTCATGACTGACTTGCAGAGGATTGTGTCTTCCCTTAGAGTTCTGTGCTACGTGCAAGAAGACAGTCTGGTAAGGTCTGAATGCTCATGTTTAACATTTGAAGGAATTAACATTTCCTTCAAAGGGAACATAGATGCGATTGCTGAGTCAGCTAGTGTTAAAAGAGCGTTGGAATCTGTGGTGTCCTGGGACAGTCTTGCAAGGGTCTGAGATACACTGACTATCCAGAGGGCAAGACATGCTTATAACCAAGCTTTAAGATATCCCCCAAATAAGGGCAGCTAGCACCATCTGCATACACTGACATTCTGTTGTTCTTGTTTCTTTACAGCAGAGGCTTATACTAGATATGCAGTTGTTAGTGCATTCCAGGCAAAAGAAGGGAAAATATTTTGATTAGTAATATGGAGAAAAACTATCACCTAGTAAACATACGTTTTGCTTTCTGTCTTTAATTTGCTAAATTTGCTAAATCTAATTATAAAGTTTTTTTATTGTACACACGCTGATGAGTGGAATAATAATTAACTTGAACAACCCATATGTTAGTCACTTTAACATTCTTCTCTCACCTAACACCAAATAATCATCTCCCATGTGATGGTTACTTTCTTTCACTTTTGAAGGGGACTGATTCTATCCTTATACATTTAAACTTCTGCCTGGTGTGAGCCATTAGAAACTGTAACTTGGGGCTGGAGAGATGCCTCAGTAGATGAAACCACCTATTGGTCTTCCAGAGGACTGGGGTTAGATTCCTAGCACCTACATAATGGCTCATAACCACTTTGTACTTCAGTTCTAGGAGATTGGATGCCCTCTTCCGGCCTCTGTAGGTACTGCATGCACATGGTGCACACACATGCAGACAAACTCCCATACCCACAGAATAAAATAAATCTACCCCCAACCTGTAATTCATGAGAACACTCAACTGTGCTCACTGTGTCCACAAGTGTATTCTCGAATCCTTCAGGACAGCCCTAAATCTGTTCATTACATCTGCTTTTATGATGATGCTCTCTGATATCCTTGGTTGCATGAATAAATGCTCACTTGGATGGAGACAGAAGCACCCTAGGTAAGACTCTAGCCCACACAGCAGGTGTTCCCTATCTACAGGCACAGAGAATGTAACAGTTGGCAAGTGCTCTTTAGTCTACGTGGAGATAAGAGGTTTGTTTCATTCCCTGCAATTCATCATGTCCCTCGGAATGTTTATCCAGAGTGAAGAGAACAACCCCAAGCATTCATTTCCTACTTTAATAGCTTGACAGTTACAGGTGCCCAAATGACTTTTATGTTTCCAGATAGCTCCATTGTCATTCCTTTCACTGTCTGCTGATGAAACATTGCTGAGGTAACTCTGAGGACCGAGTCCTTAAAATATATAACAGCCGCGAGGTGATGGGAACTGGGATTTGAGATGGCTGGGGTCTGACGGTGTGGGATTCTATCCACTCAATCAGATCATGCCTTTTCTTGGTGGTAGATAAATCAGAGTCACGGGATCAGCCTTGTATATCAGAATTAATGGGATGCAGAGTTTAAACCAAAAATAATCACAGCCGCACCACGAGGGCTTCTCCTGCAGATGCAGCTGCGCTGACATGCGGTCTCCCCTTGTCTCCAAGCTTGTCTGTGTGCCGGATGTCACAGGGTCATGGCCACTTACAGCTGTGGCTCCCGGAGCTTTTCCATCAGGATAAGTAGCTTCGTGGTGTGGCCATCTGCCTTCACTTATCTCTGCACAGTGTCCGGTTTGGAAAAAAATGAAATGTCTGCCTGAGTCAAGTCTTTAGGGACGTAAAAGGCAAGCTGAAATCTCTATTAATTAATTTTCCCCGTACCATTGTCTAATCTGCTTTAAGATGGTAAATATAACATGTGTCCAAGCCCACAGACAACACAGCATGGTGTCCTTCCAAATGAGGTGGCGACAAATTCCTATGGGGTCAGTTATAAATATTTCCTGTCACATGGGACTTACAAAAATAAATAAAGAGCCAACAGCGAGTCTCAGTGGCTGCTCCGCATCAGCAGACTGAGACGCCCGGAGGTCAGTCATGTGACGGGGTGGGCAGAGGGTGGTGTGCCCCCTTCCCCTTTGCTGCAGAGTAGGGTCTAGAAGGCGACTTCTGAGCGGCAAGGAGGCCAAGAGTGAATGCCAAAATTGAAAGGGCATCGAGGATATTAGGTCCACAAAATATAATTAGCGGAGCTGAAAATCTGACCGGTAAACAAGAACAACGACTTCCTATCTCAGGGTGGGGTTTAAAAGGACTCTAAATGAACCTGCCTTTGCCTGGGTTTTAGCAGGCCGCTGAGCCGCTCATAGCTACGGTACCCTCTTCACCCAGTGCTGTTTTTATTGAAGATAGTAATTCGGACTCAATTTCTTTATATTTACTGCTCGAGACACATTAAAAAGTTTCTTACAGCCACTGCCGATGTGCTGACCTGGAAGAGAACCTCACCATGGCAGGGGGTCAAAGGCTCTCGAGAGAGGAATATAACAGACCGTGCTTCGCACAGTCTTTTTCTGTTCCTGCTCTTTCCTTTGGCTGCTGGTTGAGCTCCAAAGGAAGCAGCTTAAATACAGGGCAAAACAATGTTTCAAACTGCATTGCCAGTTCTTGCTGTGGGCGGGGTTATCGCTGCAGCCAAATGGATCAATGTATTATACGCACATTTCATGCCCTACCACAGACGAGGCATTCTCAAAGGACATCTGAGCAAACCAGAAACTACCCTTCCGCCTGCACACCAAGAGTTCTCAGAGTGTGAAGCAAAAGAGGACAGAGTCGGAATGACGGAGTCTTCTAGAAGGTTGCCAGAGCTGAGGACAGCCTTGCCGAGCAGGGCCTCCAATGCCAGGTGCCATGGGAAGTGAATGAAGCACCGTGTTCGCTAGACTCAAGCAAAGTCTCCCATTCCTCAGGGAAACAGAGGACAAGGACATCATGATCTGAACACAGGAAGGACGTGCTTGGAGGACGTCTGTATCATCCACTTTGCTGGGACAAAACATCTCGATCAGAAGCAACTTAGAGGAGGGAAGGGTTTAACCTTCAGTCTCTGAGGGGATACAGTACCTCACAGCAGGGAAGGCATGGCAAAGGGAGGACATGACGAGGCTGGACTGACCGCCAGGAAGCCCATCGCTGTTGTCCTCACGCGGGAAGCAGAAAGAGAACAGAAAGGGAAGTCAGAGCATAAAACCTCAAAACCTGTCCCCAGTGATGTACGTCCCTTAGTACTATTGCTCCTTAAGGGTTCTGTATCAGCACTAAATGGGGATGCCAACTGGGGACCAAGAGTATAAAATCAATGAGTCTGTGGGGGACATTTCTTACTCCAATCATCATATTATACTAACAAGTGTTGTCTCCATCCTTTGTTTTATAGTGTTTATATTAAGTGACCATATTCAGCCACGAGAGACAGAAGTCAATGTAGAGTGTCTTCCTTCTCCCTCATTCTCCACCTATTCTCTCTGTCTTCCCTTACCGATAGGCATCATGGCTGTTTACGTTCAATATGCATCATAGCTGTTTACGTCCATTTATATTATTCTCTTAGGTTATAATTAACTATTGACACAATAAACACAAATCCCATCTTAAACAGAAGAAAAGTTTAGTCTGGAGCCAAATTTGAGTGATTATGGCCTGGGAATGTATGTTTAGGTCTTCCCAAATACAATGCTACAACATGGGAGAAGTTTCATAGAGTTTTTATGGTGGCAGAACAAAGAAAGTTGCAAACCATGGCATTTAGAAAACACACTGGTGGGAACTTTAAGAGGGAATTTGCAGCAGGCAGAGGAATCCCACCTACAGATTTCAGGGCCTTCTGAGAGCATCTTAGCCTTTGGGTTGGTGCAGAATAAAGTTTTGTTAAGTTAATACATTCTGAAAGTCTTTAATTTAATTTTAAGTGGGTTCGGTCTGATATAGAGATGGTCAAGGGATGGATTTTTTTAGGAACTAAAGATAGCCCAACAAAAATTAAAATGAAAATATTGGATCAGCAATATTCCAGGTTCTTGTTAACCCAGAGATGACTTAAGATGCACAGGAGTGTGTGTGTTCAGATTCTACCAAAAACTGGTACTGTTTAGTGTAAGAGATTTGAGCATCATGGATTTTGTTATTCAGGGTGTGTGTGTCCTGAAAACCACCCCTCACAGATAGTGGTGGGTGAACACATACTCTCTCCCTTGCCTTCTTCCTCACCAATGTGGCAGTTGTCTAGGAGAGAAGACTGGTGAACTCACGGTCTGTTCTATGAGTCAGTTTAGTATGAAATGACTTTCCTTAATCCCCAATGCCCAAATCTGCAAAGCTTTGAGGTCTGAGACTATGAACATTGACCCAATGCCAACATGACCTTAGGTGACCCAGATTTGAATATGTGCCCAGGCCTGGGCCTGTGGCTGTCGCTCAGTGATAGAGCTCTTGTCTGATGTGTGCAAAGCTCTGATCTTATCCTCAGTACCACAAACAACACAACAACAACAATTGCAGAATTACCAAACTCGGAAGAATGCCACTCCTATCTCACATAATGCTCAGGCTGTGTGTATAAAGGGTGTGAAATGAGAATAACTTTATGTTTGTACTTAGACCCATGCCTGTGATATCTTGTTATGTACATGGAAATATCCATAGATCTAAAAATCCGAATGTGAAACATGAGTGAGTCCTCAGTCAGTCATCATTCCTGTTGCTGAGGATTTCTTTAGACGCTGTGCTGGATTCCCATCTACTTGTTTGTTTCTCATTTGGCTCAGCCTTGCCCAGAGAGGTCCAGTATGAGTCATTCTGCAGGGAAGAAATCTGACATCATGCTTCACTGCCCCAGTTTGCTCTGTTGCTGTGATAAGATACGCTGGCCAATACTGCTGTGGGGAGGGAAGAGCTCATTCTAGCCTATGCCTGGGGTGCAGTTCATCACAGAGGGAAATCAGACAAACTCCAGTAGAAGTTGAAACAGAAACTACAGAGGGAGGCTGCTTCCTGACTTTCTCTCCAGCTTGCTCGCTGGTTCATGCGCAGCTAGCTTTCTTCTGTAGTGCAGACCCACCTACCTAGGGATTGTGCCCCTGCAGTAGGCTGGGATCTCCCATGTGGATGAAGACAATTTCTCACAGAGGTTACCATCAGCCTGTCTGATTCGGGTACCCTCCTAATTGAGACCCAGGTGACTGTAGGCTGTGTCGAATTGACAATTAAAGCTAAGTAGAGTGCATTATTGTAGACAGAAGTTTCTGTCCCGCCCGGTTCCACAGCCATGCAGTCCCGAAGAATCACACAGAAGATTATATTAACTGTAAACTGTTTGGCCTATTAGCTCAGGATTATTATTAACTAGCTTTTACAACTTAAATTCATCCATAACTCTTATCTATGTTTAGCCATGTGGCTTGGTACTTTTTCTCAGTAAGGGAATCATCTTCCTCCCTCTGTGTTTGGCTGGTGACTATGTCCCTGCCTTTCCTTTTCCCAGAATTCTCCTAGTTTGGTCACCCTGCCTATGCTTCCTGCCTGGCAACTGGCCAATCTGCATTTTATTAAACCAATACAAGTGACAAATTTTATAGTGCACAAGAGCATGATCCCACAGCACATTAGTCCTGAGGATTTTGTTGGATTTTTCTTGAACTAAACACATACTTTAGAATACCTAGGGCTCAGCAGTTGGACCATATGACCTTGATTTTATCCTGTATGTTAAAAATAATCATGAAATAGTAAAGAGGGCTTCTAGTTTGGGAACCAGGTGATGTTCATTTCAGTTCAACTTTTGCTTCTTGATGCGTTTGGACAAGGTAAACATCATGCAACCCTTCCCAGACCTGCAGCCTGCCCCGCCACCAACGCTGCACTTGCTCGCCAGCCCAAGCCACACTGCACCTGATATTCTGAGCAACACGGTCTGGTGACAGTGATTGAACTTTGACTTGACTCAAAGTGAGGAGTTTTGTGTCTAAGGATCCACGATTGCCAGACTTTCCAGCTGATGGAGAATTATTTCTACATTATCCTTTGTATGGTGCTAACTACAATTTTCTTGACACTATCTGTAAATGTATTTCTCTGTGTACAGATCTAAGCTATATGATGACCTTGCACTAGCAGAGTCTGAACACAGCAGAACGTGACATCTTGTTCTTACAAATCTTCAAGTTCAAGACTCCACATAAAACAGAGCTGAGAGACTCATCCAGGCTGCTTGGACCTGGGGATGGCACACAACTTCTGGTTTTAGCAGCTGGTTGATGTGCCCAGGTTTTAGAGACCATGACGTCACTGGGCTTGTATCAGATCACTCATTACTCATCTCTGTGTGTCTCCATGAAGGAGCAAAGGCCTCCCATATACAGGTGCCCAAGGCTTCTCAGTGGAACTGTGATGATGCAGCCTGTCAGCTGACTGCCCCTGGACACGAGCAATGAATCTTACATGGGAATGTCTTGTCAATCTTCAGCTTGCAAATTTACATACATGGAAGTTTTTTATTTGATTCCATACAACGGACCTACCAACATTCTGCATGGCACTGTGCAGATCTGTGGGCACATGCAATGATCATAATGACGTCCCTGTGAGTGAAGACTTTCTCAGAGTCAATGAGGCAGATTTTGTGGATAAGCTCAGAATGGGGTAGGTGGCCAGAAAGTGGGAAGGAAAAGGATTTGCTGTTCTTTTGTCTTCATGAAAGGTTAAGAGCTAGAAAACTGATCCATCAGGCCCATCCATAAGGCTGCTAGAACCACATACATTTGAGAGAGAAAAACAGACCAAATACTACATGTAGTTAAATCCCCTTCTTGCAAAATAAGAAATATATTTTTATCAGGGTGAAGTTAGCTTCTCTGGATGACAAAGAGCCAATATTAGACCCCAACACGGGACCATTTATGTCTTGAGAAGAGTAACAGGATGCATTTTTTTCCTACCAACTTCTATCTTGTAAAATATTTTTTTTCATTTCTTGGCTGTCACATCAGCAGCACAGAGTGCCCGGTGGCTTGATAATTTATGCATTAAATGCATTAACTTCTTCTACTTCCTTTCCTGAGCAGCTTATCAAAAGCAATGCTTACTCCAGTGACTCAGTAGGTTTCTGAAACAGCAAAGATCGGTGACATGAGTTTGTGAAATCCAGTTGACAAGGGGTCACAAGGGACTTCAAGACAAGGAGAGGCCTAAAATATGAAGGAGCACTCTATGGTTTATTAAAATCTCCCTTTCTTGAAAGATCCTCAGATGATTCAATTTTAAATAAAGAACATAAGGGCAGAAGACTGAGCCATCAGCTGGGACTGACTGGGTCACCTGATTCTGTAGCAAATGCCACAGTGACCACAGGATCAGAGCCCAGCAGGTTTGTTTTAGCAATTTTATACCAACTAATATGTGCTAAGGTGGTAGCACATTATATACCCTGGTAATTCCTTTTCTTTTTCTAGACGGGGTCTCATGTATCCTACATAATTCTTTTTTTTTCTAGACCGAGTCTCATGTATCTCAACATGACCTAACTTTTCTCACTAGTTGAGGGTAGTCTTGAGCTCCTTCTGCCTCCTCTCTCCTGAGTACTGGGATACCTTGCTAGTTAGAGATAAAGATTCTGGAGACAAAATTAGGAGCTGCTGCATGTATTAGTCACTGTCCTGGTGCTGTGACAAAACACCCCAAGGAAAGCAAGTTAGGAAATAAAGGGTTTATTTGGGCTTATAAATCCCAGAGGGAGAGTCCAGAATGGCAGGAAAGCATGGCATGGCAGCAGATGGCCAGGCAGGTGGCCGGGGCAGGTGGCCAGGGCAGGTGGCCGGGGCAGGTGGCTGGGGCAGGTGGCGGGGCAGGTGGCTGGGGCAGGTGGCTGGGGCAGGTGGCCGGGGCAGGTGGCCGGGGCAGGTGGCCGGGCAGGTGGCTGGCTGATCCCACCATTCATCAGCACACAGGAAGCAGAGTGGGCAAGAAGTGGGGTTATACATCTTGAAGGCCTGCCATTGATGTACTTCTTCCAGCAAGCTTCCTCTTCCTACAGGTTCCATAATCTCCCCAAACAGCACCCCCAACTGAAGAACACGTGTTCAAACATGTGAGCCTTTAGGAGATAATTCTTGTCAAACCATAGCACTATAGAAAACCGAGGGTCCCAGAAAGGGGCCTGGGTTTATTCCAACCGGTTTGAGTGAGGTAGCTCACACTACCCCTCTCTTGGCCACAAGTGTTTGCATTTATGGGAGAAGAAAAGGGTGCAGCTAGGGAAGAGTTTGAATAAAGCTTGCCATCTACAGCAGTGCTAGCACTTGAATGCTAATTGGTGGGAAGGGGACCTTATCATCTCAGTGTCAGCACAGAGTAATGTTAGTATAGGGTCAGAAATAGGCTAGGACATAGAACAGTCCCCGCTCCGGGTGACAGGTGGACTCATAGCTCCTGTTTCTCACTTCTAAGGGATGAGATTGTCTCCTTTGATAGAGCTAACCTGCCTGGTCATTCAGTTTCATCCTTCATGTGCATGGTTGTGAATGTGGTTATGACATAGCAGAGAAGTTGAGCAGGGATGTCGTCATGCCACACACTCACTCACTGGCACACCTATGCATACTGTACACTAACTCACTGGTACACCTATACACACCACACACTTGCTCACTGGTACACCTATACACACTGCACACTCACTCACTGGCACACCCATATACACTGCACTCTAGCTTACTGGCACATCTATGCATACCACACACTCACTCACTGGCAAACCTATACACACTGCACACTCGTTCACTGGCACACACACTCACTCACTGGCACACCTATGCACACTACAAACTAGCTCACTGGCGCACACACTCACTCACTGGCACACCTATGCACATTGCATACTTGCTCACTGGCACACCTATGCACACTACACACTCGCTCACTAGCACACCTATGCACACTGCACGCTCACTCACTGGCACACCTATGCATTCATCATGTGGATTCTGAGCACCTGCTGTGTGGAAGACCCTCTCTGAGTGTCATGGGTATCAAGATGCTAAGACAGTAACAGGCCCTACATTCTAGGAATGACAGCACCCTAATTGTTTTTAATGTGATTTGAGAAAGGAAATCCCAATTCCCTCTCAGCCTCTTGGTCACTCTTTCTCTCTGTCTCTGTCTCTGTCTCTCTTTCCACTCTCTGTGCACTCACAGACATACTTTTCTGTAATATATATGTATATATTTCAAAAATGTTAGTGTCTAGCATAGTCATAAAATGGCAAAACTCTTAAAATTCATACTTGTTAAATCAGTTCCATGAAAGTACCATATTTGGTTTTCTAGGGTATCTTTGAGGAATTTATTCATTTCTTCTAACTTTTTGTTAGTTTTCTCATCCCTTTCTTTAAAGGAGTTTTTCACCTCTTCTTTAAAGGTCTCTATCACTTTCATAATGTTACGTTTAAAATCGATTTCTTCTACTTCTTCTGGATTAGGTTGCTCAGGTTTTCCTGTTGCATACTCGCTGGATTCTGGTGTTATCATGTTGCTTTTCAGGTTGTTGGAGGAATTCTTGGATTGGCGCCTGCCCATCTCTTCCTTCGAATGTGGTCAGGAGAATCTTGGTGGCTTGGTCCCTCGGTCCGGATGTATCTGCCAGCACTGGATCAGGGCCCCTTGCTGGCCCAGGACCTCGCAGTCAAAAGGGCAGGCTTGGTAAAAGTTGCCCTCTCTGCTCCGTGGGACAAGCAGACCCCTGTAGCCCTGCGCTCACCCTTCCCCCAAAGCCTCAGCCCAGAAGCAGGCTGAGTTCGAGGAAGCTAGGACCCCACAGATGGAAAGGGGTGCCTGGGGCAAGCTGGGGTGGGATAAGCAGAAAAGCCAGTAGATGGGGGGAGGCCCCTAAGTGGCCAGAAAGCCTTGGGGATTGGAAGCCGCCTGTAGACCCCTCCCCGACTCCTGGGCCGCAGGGCTGGGACCAACTTACCGGTCCAGCACTGGATCAGGGTCCCTTGCTGGCTCAGGACCTCGCAGTCAAAAGGGCAGGCCATGCGATATGTGTAGAAGTGATCTTGGTTAAAGCAGTTGTGTGTGTTCACATGTAAGTCCGTGGCACATGGGTCCTAGTCCTTCTCCTTGCCAAACAAACCCTGGCATATGCAATGAGTCAGGTTGAAAATCTAAGTCATTACGCACACTGTCCTTTGCCAAGCACCTTCTCATTGGTTCCAATCATTTAGGCTCTGGCTAGGATCCCCACAGAGCAGCCTTCTGCCTTCTGCTGTGCCAATCCAGGGAAATTGTATCTAGCGAAATGGAGGCCCACCGTAGGATGAGATTAGTGATTATGTAAGATTATGTCCCATCCTCGGGCTGTAAGAGGCTTATGTAGTCGTGGAGATCTGTGTAAATGTTATTAACTTCACCTAATTAGGACCCTCTAAACCTGAGAAATCTGGATTCCAAAAGCAGACATGAGAACCCTTGGACTGGTTTGCTGAATTACAAAGTAGCTAACATTTGCCTGTGCCTGGGGCTTGTGTAAATCCTTAGGCAGCAGCAGTCTGAGCCAGGGATATGGTATCTGTTATGAGTGTCTATCTGTAAAAGCTCTTGGGTTTCCTCTCTGCTGCTACCAGGACTATGACTTTATGGCTGCATTGTTAAAAGTGAATCTACTTGGCCCAGACCTTCAAAGATGGGAAGACACCCTCTACCTGGGAACACCAAGTAAAAGAAGTCCTTACTGAATATGAAAGCCACATTGAACATGACATATTCTGCTTTCTGGATGAAGGCTGGGCATTGCTGTGTCAGACATGCCCAATGGTCTTTCTCCTGACTGCAGGGAGATGCCCTGGGAAACATGAATCATGCCATATTATTCACATTTGGTGCTGTTTTGTAAAATTATATTATTTAACTTCATTATTCCATCCCACATGCATGCATGCATGTGCACACACAAAATGTGCCTGTGTTGTATCTGTTCCCTGTAACCTTCTTTCATCCCTACACCTCTGAACTCCTTATTCTTCCCTCAAGCCCCATCCTACACTTATGTCTTTTTTATTGTGGCTCACTAAGTTTGGTTAGGGTTGCTTGCACAAGCATGGGGTACAATAACCGTTAACTGCCTCAAGGAGGAGTGGAGTCTCATGAGTTCTTCTAATTAGACATGATGGAACGTGGCTTCTGCTAAGTCTCATGAAGGTAACCACTGTCTGCTGAGTTCATGTGTGCAATAGTCCCATCATACCAGAGGCCATATTTTATACCCTTCTTCCCCATACTCTGGCTCTTGTATCCTTTCTTCTCCATCTTCTGCAATGTTCTCTGAGGTTGGAGAGGATGTCATAAATGTCTGTGTAGAGGTAATGGATGAACACATAACAATCTCTTGTTCTCAGCACTTTGAATTATTATGAGTCTCTGTGTTCACTGCTGCTTCCTGCAGAAAAGAAACTTCTGTGACCATATAAAAATTTGAAGGTTGATTGACAGCTGTAGGTTCCCTTTTAGAGTACATAATCTCTCTGGCTATGGACTTTTGACAAATTTTACATTGTAAAGCATGGTTTCCCTCCAGTGGAATAGGGCCTCAGATCCAATCAGAAAGTTGTTGGTAATCCCTGTATCAGAAAAGCTATGCCACTGTTGTACTGATCCTGCCTGGAATGTTGGGAAGATAGCAGAGGATCGACCCATCTCTGTTAAGACGGTTGAAGACTTTCCTTCCTCAGATAGCTGTATGTAACTTTATATTTTATGAAAGCTAGCCAGTAAGGAGGAAGCTTTCAACTCATTTCCATTTTGGTTTCTGCATATCTTACAACTGAAATGTACAATAGCTTCTGCAATAGGGCCCAGTCATCTAGTTCTGTGGGCAACCTAGAGCAACAATAGCCTACATTGTTTTGGGAGACTTAAAGGCCTCCATGATTAACAGCTCATGGGTGGAGCACCTGGTACCAGGATTTTTGTTTATTAACTTATGGCTTCTGGAAACAGAATTCCATGCTAATTGAATCGGAGGAGTCCAGTGTGATATTTTAACATGTGCACACAATGTGCGACTAATCAGATTAGAGTTCTTAGCATGTCCTCTCCTTATCGTTATGTTCAGAACTCTTACGTTCCTCTCCTCTGTATCTTTATAGAATATTCAGCTCCTTGTGCAAACAGTAGCCATCCTACTGACCACAGAGCTCCAGCTAGACTTTTTCTATTTAACTGTTTTGTTATTTATATTCGTGTTATCATTCTCTCTTCCATTCTTCTCAAACCCTAGTGATTACTTTCCTATCTTTTACTTTGTGATGAACATTTCTTTTTGCTATTAAATTTGAGAAAGAACTAACGGTGTCTGTTTGTTCTTATCTTCACAAAATGTCTTCCGCGCCCATGCACCTATCTGTGGGTCACAGGTTTGTAGTCCTTGTTATAGGTAAAAATATCCCATAGCAGAGCCTACATGTATACGCCACTTTGCTCTTCCATTTATCTATTGCTAGGCACCGTGGTGACGCCACACCTCAGCAACTATGAACAATGCCCCAATAACCATGGAAGGACAGGTGTAGACAGAAGTTCTGTCCTACCTGGTCCTGTAGTCACTCAGTCTGAAAGAAACACACAGAGGCTTATATTAATTATAAACTGTTTTGCCTATTAGAATAGGCTTTTTATTAACTAGCTCTTACAGCTGAAATTAACCCATAATTCTTGTCTATGTTTAGCCATGTGGCTTGGTACCTTTTCTTAGTGAGGCATTCTCACCTTGCTTCCTCTGCATCTGGCTGGTGACTGTGTCTTTCCCTCTTCCCAAAATTCTCCTATTCTGGTTGTCCCACCTATACTTCCTGCCTTCCTACTGGCCAACAGCATTTTACTGAACCAATACAAGTGACAGATCTTTGCAGGGTACAAGAGCATCATCCCAGGAAAGTTCCCTCTTTTCTTTTCAAAGCAAGACCCTGAATCTGATCTCCTTTGTTTAGCTTTTTTCCTGATCATTGTTTATAACAACTTGTAACCAGCACAGTAAACAAAGACAAACATACATAATCCATTTTTTTTTGGAATGTGGGTACAGTTGTCTAGGCTACTTCCTGCTGATTGAGGGTACTGGTAATCTTATGGGGACCCAAAGAAAAGTTAGGATTACGGTCAAATCCTGACTGGAGTATTCTGTGAGGCTGGATCATCTCAGTTAGTAGTCTTGAAGTTGTTCTGAATGTAGAACTCAGAAGAAATTGCAACAGAGGTGCTCTGAAATGTTGGATCATCTGGGTCATCCATTCCCATTGGAGATTTTTCAGGAGGTCTTCCTCAATCAAACCTTACTTTTCTTAACCAAGAATGAATCTGTAGCCTCTCATTTCCTGTGGAAACAGAAGCAAGACCTCTTCTCCAAAGTAATATATCTTTTGACTTAAATTTTGAAGTTGAGGCATTTTTAAAATGGAGGTTGGATTAATCTAGCAGCATTTATAATTAAATGTCTTTTAGTGGCTGTTGTTCCTTCCTCAGTAGTCAAACAATTTAGAGACAACATAATGATATACAGTATCCAGACTCTCTCTGTATTTTCCATCTTTACATGGCTTTTTTTTCTTACTCTATTTCTTTTATTTTTATTTTTTAATTTTTGGTCTTTTGAGAAAGGGTTTCTCTGTGTATCTTTGGCTGTCCTGGAATTCACTACGTAGACCAGGTTGTCCTAGAACTCACTATATAGACCAGGCTGTCCTAGAATTCACTCTGTAGCCCAGGTTGTCCTTGAACTCACAGAGATTGCCTGCCTCTGCCTCCCAAGTGCTGGGATTAAAGGTGTGCACCATTACACCCAGATACTCTATTTCTTTTTTAAAGGACTTTCTCTATCCCTTTTTTCTCTCCCAAGCCTGGGTATATTTTTAAACACATTGTAAACCATTTAGAGGTTTTTTTCCTTTTTCCTTCCGAATCTGTCTTTATGGTATATCTCTATCTTTTTTTGACCACATGAGTCTTTAATATGCTAAACAGTACAGCTAGGATTAAAGCTTCAGCTTTGGTGGCTGGCTCTGTCCTTTCCTTAGACTTTTGATTGTCTAGCTTCATAGTGGAGGTACTGGTGGGAGACTCATTTATTGTCACAACTCTGTGGAGTTTCTAGGTCCATTCCACAACCAGGAAGCCTGATGCTAACTGCTCATAAACAGCATTTAAGTGGTTGGTGGCAGAGCTTCTTAAAAGAGATGTGAGGTTTTTGTTGCTAGTGTGGAGTCAGGAAGCCTTTCTTAATGGATCTGCACCTTTGCTACCAGTACAAAAAGCTTACCTGAGAAAAGAAGGTCACCAAGAAACTGTGCTTGACTCTCTTCTTGTCTGTCTAGAATCCTTTTGTTTCAAATGATCCCTTTGTTAGTAATTTCTAGTGTTAGTCAGTCAGAAAAGATACAGGAGGTTATGCCAGTGGTTTTGAGTTTGCTGGGCTTCTTTTGTGACCTGATATATTTATATTCTAGAGAATGTCCAATGTGGTGATGGAAGGGGTGTGTATTCTGGGGTCACTGGGTAAAGTGTTCTTTGCACAACTGCTGGGTCCATTTATTTCACTGCTGTGGGGCAATGGTCTTGTACCCTGTAGAGATTTGTCTGTTGTGCTGCTTTAATAACATGCTGATTGGCCAGTAGCCAGGCAGGAAGTATAGTCAGGGTGACCAGAACAGGAGAATTCTGGGAAGAGGAAAGGCTCAGCCTTCAGTCATTGCAGAGAAAGCCAGACACAGAGGAAGCAAGATGAGAACACCTCACTGATAAAAAGTACCAAGTCACATGGCTAACACAGACAAAAGTTATGGGTTAATTTAAAATGTAAGAGTTAATAAGAAGCCTGAACCAATAGGCCAGCCAGCTTATAGTTAATGTAGACCTCTGTGTGTTTCTTTGTGGCTGAATAGCTATGGGATTGGGCAGGACAGAAACCTCTGTCAACATCCCACTGTGTAGACCAATGCTGATGTTTCTCTGTGGATTTCCTGGGTCCATTCATCCCACTGTGTAGATCAATGTTGATGTTTCTCTATGGAATTTTATAAGGATAATGTGTTCACTGATGTAAATGGGTACTGTGGTATGTAAAAATGGGGTGCTGTCATCCCTGGAAGTAAGGTTCTGTGGTCCCTGACTGCTGTTGCTTTATGCTTCCTTCTCCCCCTTAGATTGGGTAGTATTATCTTATTAAATTAGACATTTGGTATAAAGAGTAGATACATTTATAATCATTATATGGTATTGATCAGTTGCTTGGCCAGCATTTCAGTCTCCTGATTCAGGTTCTCTTTATTCCCCACTATCTTCTGGTTCTTGACTCAAACCCTGAAGTACTCTGTGGTCCCAGGCTCTTGAATGTTTAAAGAAATGCCCTTTCATAGTGCACATACAGGACCGCCTGGGTAAGCAGGTGCTAGTAGTTGGTGAATGATGGGGACAAGGTTCACATGTCCTACTATGGACTATATCACAATAGTTCACACTCACCCTGGGGACAAGTTCTCTAGGTTTAAATGTCTCTGTCCCCATTATAGCCCAGATACCTTGAATTCTGCTGGTTATACTGTGGCTTCTCTGTGGAAAGGATCATGTTTTTACTGGCAAATGGCATACTTCATATGTGATTCTGGTAAATTATTCCAAGTGTCTTGCTCATTTCTCAGCCAGAGCAATTCACTAGAGTGTGATTCACACACACACACACACACGGTTGTCTGCTCAAAAGTGGGAATGGCTTAGTGCACATCTGCTGAACTCCTTAATGGATAAAGTTAGGTAAGAAAGGGATAAAATCAGGGAATCCTAGAGGGGAAGGCCAGTGTGCTATGTTACATTTTTAGGTGGTTAGATAAAGAGCTAAAAAGTTTATTTTCAGTAAAATTTACTGCTTTGGACCTATAGCAGAGCTATTGGGGAACAGATCTTGGTGGGAGAAACTAAATGGAAGTCTGGGAGAAAGGAGGTGGAGTCAGGGAGACGTCATGTAACCCTGCTGGAGACAGACGCTGGAACTTTGCCGGTAAGCCACTGCCACATGGCAATACACAGATTAGTGGAGATGGGTTAAATTCAGATGTAAGAGTTAGCAAATAAGCCTGAGCAAATGGGCCAGATAGTGATTTAAATAATATGGTTTCTATGTGATTATTTTGGGTCTGAGCAGCCGAGAACAAAACAAGTGGCCTCCTCCAACAGGTCTGTGGTGCCAGCAGGAAGGAAGACTTTCTCTGGGTTGCAGTTAATTATCTCTTCTGCTGTCCTTGAGAGTAAAACACAAGCGATAAGTTTCCTGAACTAAAAACTGAGATGAAGGTGAGTGTAAGGAGTTAGGAATCTTTTAATGTAAGGTTAGTTTTGGGTCACTGTATTACTTATCTATAAGTCAGGTAAAACCAGGGCAAGCTTTTTCTACTATCTCTCTGAGCAGCTATGAATCAGTAGCTTTGGGTAAGTAGTAATTCTCTGTCCTTAGATATCTGTGAATATCTTAAATGGAATATTTTTGCCTGGACCCTAAACTTTGACCAAATGCCTGTTGATAAAGATAATTGCAGGAAGCCAGATATCTGCATTTACCTAGGAGAAAGGAATGAAGGCCTGGCAGTGGGAAACTATTTTCATATGTAACTAGAGACTGCCTTGGCCTTTTGATAGGGCAGCCCTTAGGAGGGCAGAGTAGACAGAACAGAAGAAGGTAGTGTGGCAGATGCCATGAATCTTTGGCCTGAGATGGACGTAGGTTAGAATCTTCCCTGTAAGCCACGATCCCGTGGTGATATGCAGATTACTAGATATGGGTTAAAGCAATATGTGAGAGTTAGCCAAGAAGAGGCTAGAACTAATGGGCCAGGCAGTATTTCAATGAATACAGTTTCTGTGTAAGTATTTCGGGTATAAGCTAGCTGGGCACCAGGAACGTGGTGGGAGCAGGGCAGCACCCAATGTGGTTGACTGACTCCACGCAAAATCTGAGAGAGTTTCAGAAACAATACAGAGTTTAACACAGCTCCTTGCTGTTTGCTGACAGCTTGCTGCAGCTGCTTTAAGAGAGATTTTCCTGATTCAGCTGGAAAAAAAAGCCGCGTGGTTTTAAAACATGGCTTCCTGGGCTATGCTGCCAGTGCGAACTCTGGCTATGAAGCATTTCAATGGCTTTTGTGAAACTGGATGTTTGTGTGCCCACTCAGGGTCAGGAACAAAGTAACTAAGACTATGCCTGTGGTTTGGCGTCTGCCTGGGCAGGCAGCATGATCAGGTCTACTAGGCGTGCACAGGCAGGAGAGCATGGTGGATTTCTGCCGCCATACAGAGAGATGTTTCCAGGCTGTGCAGTGCTCTGCATGGCAGATCTGACTGTAGCTCAGATAAAAAGCATTTATGTGTTGCACACTCATTCTCCGGGTTGGACTGCTGAGTGAAGCTCCTGCCTGGTGGCCCCAGAGCTAGCAAAAATGGTACGTCCACCATTTTGAAATTGGAGAGAGGTGGAGCCAACATCCAGAGCAGCTGCAACCAAGCTGCTTAACATTTTAAAAGTTCTTCAAGACAGTAGAAAATTAAGGACAATGTAATAGGACAGATTCAGACATAAAAGACCTCTAAATGGGTCACACTGTTGAATAAAGATATGTAGTAGGCTTTAAAGAGAAAAGAAATAAAGAGTATAGAGAGATGCTTTAAAAAAAAGGGTAAAGTCTTTAAAGAGACAGAGTAAAGTGATAGAGTAAAAATAAGCCATGGAAAAATGGAAAATTCACAGAATGTCTGGATTATGTATTTTATTGTGTTTTCTTTAAATTTTTTGACTGAAAAGGAGCTAAGTACAGAGAGACATTTCATTGTATGGGCTGTCAAGATAAACCAGCATGGATATTATTATAAAGGTATAATGACTTCAAAATTTGGGTCTAAGGATATGATGCTTTGGAAAAGAGGTTCTTTGTTTGTTTTCACAGAAGATGAGAACCCGTGGATTGCTTCCAGACCAATAATATGGTTTCATAGACCACACCCTCCTGAAAGGTTGCCGTAAACACCCCAAATTACTTCACCCAACTGGTAACTGGGATGAGCCTAGCACACAGGATACACCATGAAAGACCTGATTAACAGTGCCCCCATACAGCAGGAAGAAGTTTGGAGAGAAAAAACTATGCCCATAATCCCAAATATTGTTTATAAATGTTCTTTTACATTTAAAGGGGGATATGATATAGATATGAATAATTTGCATTGGTATGGATTTTGTTTTGTTGATATAAATTTAAGGTCAATTTTGTTATATGTATACGTATTTCTGATTTTGATTAAGGTATTGTGATTGTGTAGTTCATTAAAAATGTAATGTATAATTAGGAAATATAGGATGTTAATGGATAATCATTGATAATAGTCAAGCTTCTAGTCATGTTAGATTTTCTAGGTATAGAGATATATTTCAGTTAAATAGGCATTCTTCATATCTTTCAAAGATGATAGAATATGGCATTTAATGGTTTAATAACTTAGGACTTTTCATGACAATGAGACACGTCTGCTCCTGGCAGCACCAAGCTACTTCAAGAGGAAGATGGGCATCGAAGAGACTCCTTATGCAGTTGGTTTGCCATTTGGGCAAGAAGGTGCTCTTGCCTGGACCGTTGCATAAACTCGACACAAAGAACCCATAGAGAGAGGACTGCTGAACTTGCCTAAAGGTGAGATGATCCTTCGGGGTTCCTGATTCATGAAAGAGTCTGAGAGACATTCTACAGGACACAGAAGAAAGTGACTGAACTGTCTTTAAATTTTCCTGCTTCATGGAAATGTCTGCTGGATACTATGGGCCTGAAGGCCGAAGATGGATGCCCCAATGGTACAGAAAAACTTTGGGTGACTGTCCAGGCAGCGAGATGTCTCTTTCATTTCTAGAGTTTTGGAAGTTGCTTACTTCTTGTTTACTTAGGTAATATTATATCCTTCTGGAGTCTTTGATGGAGTTGAAGAATAGATAGATAGTTATAGTTTTCCTTTGTCTTGATAAAAAATAAAATAGATATAAATATTGTAAGTATAATTCTTGCTTGAAAATTGTTTTGTTATATGTAATTTTACTATGTTAAAATGAAAGTCTTTCTTTTTTGCTTAAACAGAAAAAGGGGAAATGGTGTAGGAGGTCCTTCTATTTGTGTGTTGCTTTCATTGGTTGAATTATGAGACTGCCTTGGCCTTTTGATAGGGCAGCCCTTAGGAGGGCAGAGTAGACAGAACGGAAGAAGGCAGTGTGGCAGACGCCATGAATCTCCTGCCTGAGATGGACGTAGGTTAGAATCTTCCCTGTAAGCCACGACCCTGTGGTGATATTCAGATTACTAGATATGGGTTAAAGCAATATGTGAGAGTTAGCCAAGAAGAGGCTAGAACTAATGGGCTAGGCAGTATTTCAATGAATACAGTCTCTGTGTATAAGTTTTGAGTATAAGCTAGCCAGGCTCCGGGAACGTAGTGGGAGCCGGGCGGCCGGGACCAAAAGCAGGTCCGCACCTCTTACTACATGCCTGAGCAGTTATTGTATAATGTTGTGGCTTGCAGTAGTTGAATCTTGTACTATTATTAACTAATCTTCTTGAATATCTAGAATAGTAGGTAAGAAATGTAGCTTTTAGGATCCACTCTCCAAGACAGGATCCTGCCTTTCCTTACTGTGTCTACTTTGTATACCAGTTAATTTCTCTTGAAAAGCAGATATTTTTCTATTTGTCTGTCTATCTATCCATCTATGTATCATTTATCTATGTATCTATCATCATCATTATCTATTATTTATCATCTATCTATCTATCTATCTATCTATCTATCTATCTATCTATCTATCTATCTATCTTCTTCATCATCATCATCTATCTATTATCTATCATCTATCTATCTATCTATCTATCTATCTATCTATCTATCTATCTATCTATCTATCTATCTTCTTCATCATCAACACGACCCTTAGTGACATGAATTTAACTGTATTTATCACATCAAAATCAGGTCATTTATTAATTACCTTTCATGTCTTTTGAGCTCTCTGCCTAATCCAGCTTCTTGGCCCCTTGGAGGCTGAGCTCAGTTGTGCTCCTCATTGGAGAACTGTCTTCTCTGTCAGCATCTCACACACATATGTTGACAGCACATGTATGTGCTGTAGTCTGTTGGCCTGGCCCCCAGAAATCTGGAGTTGTTGTCAGTCTGCTTCACGGAGCTTTGATTAGATGTTCTTCCCCTCCTGATGTGAGGAGGATGGAAGGCTGTGGAGCAGATGTCAGAGAGGACCTCTCTTAAACCAGATTAGGTCCGGTATGAGAAGGTCAGAAGAAACAGCCTAGGGCTATTCCTAGGGGAACAACCAGGGAGCAACAAAGCTTTCAGGTAGTTTGTTACACCCTCTCTATGAGTGAGTTACAGTTTTGCACTAATGATTAATTCTTAGCCAAATATAATTGCATATTTGACAGTCAAGGGATATTTGTAGGGAAACTGTTTCCTGTGGATAACAGCCAGTGGACACTGAAGGAGATTTTTTCCAGAATATATGCCCTGTCTTTTCTATCCTGTATGAATTAGAAAGCTCAGTCAGTGATTGCTTTAAATAATAGGATCTAATCCTACTGCCAGGCAGTCACATAATTACCAAGTCCTTATCCATTGCCCACTAATTTTCCATTTGTAATGTGTCTATTTTGGAATGAGAAGAGGATTCTAAAATAGAAAGAGGAATAGGGATTTAAAAAAAGCTCTAGCAGAGACTAAAGATGCTCTCATCTCATTGTGCCTCCTGTGTACATCACTGTCGCTGCTGGACTGGCAAACCTGTGATCTTGCAGGAGGATGCGATTTTCCCAATGTAAAAGGGAGCATTGGACGGTAGTACCAAGTAATGTAAGAAGGAAAAAGTGAAGATATTCAGTAGTAAAGGCTAATGGAGTGATGCTGACTCCTGTTTTTGCTCATTCATATTGCATGAATCTCACAGAGCAAATCAGGATTGCGGAATAATGGAGACCATTTGCTATCACAAATATAAGAGCATGCTAAAGTCACTTCAGCACACCAGGTCCTGAAGACAGCCCAGCGCTACCAGCCAGTGCCACTGGAGGCAGTGCAGGGAGGAAGTGAGGGGACCTGGGCTGTTTTGGCTGTCTTCTTGCTGCTCTTTCCTCTCCCCACCGATCAAAGCAGCTTTGGATAAATCTATGGGCGTCCTGGACTTGCATATCCCAGCATCTTCACAAGTGCAGGAATGGGAAAAGAGGTGGACACTTCCCAGAGACACCTCAGGTTCAGACCTGTTTGCTCTAGGCACAAGTCATCGTTTTCTCACATTCAGTAACCTTTATTCATTTCACCACTGGAGAAGCAAAGGCACAGTGTTTAATGGAACGTACGGCCCCTTAAGTAGCAAGGGGCAGGGTTGATACAGAACTTGGGGCGCAGTCTCTGACATTGCATAATATTGTCATCTGGTTTGTGGCTGGTGTTCATGGATGTCACACTAGGGAGTGGGAGGTCACATGTGGTATGGTTCATAGGCTCCACTTTATAAAGTTGAGTATTCCAGGAATAAGAAATGCAGTAGAAAAGGAAAGGAAAGTGATGCTGTCTACAATTGCCATGATATTTATACAAGTTAAACTGTAATAAAATGTCAATTGTAATTTCCCAGGGAAGCAAATTAACTCAAGAATACAGTAAAAGCAACGCAATTAAAGTGTCATACTGTGATACATCTAATTAATATAAAAATACATAAGCAGAGAAATAAAAATCCACAGTTGTATAAAACGTATTCAAACACAAAAATTGTGGTAATAAATTTTATGTTACATTAGTAATTGCATTAAAAGTAAATGGATCAAATTGTCCTATGGACTTAGCTTTACCACTATTATTTTATAACATTATTTAATTTTTTTCTTTATTCTTGATAATTTTTACATTTATACAATAAACTATGATCATACTTACTCTCTATTTCCCCCCTCTAGTTCTCTCCATACATTTCTTAATACATGCCCCTCCTAATTTTCTATCAATCAGTGGGAAAATAAGTCTAAACAGAGAAATTTATTCTCTCTTTAGTATATGTGTATATAGCTGACTTTACCATAGTCAGTGCTGTCTCTTTATACTGTTTCTCTTGGCATACCTCTATAAATTTGACCATATGTGAGTCTTAGCTCTCTCAGGTCCCTGAGAAACAATGCATTTCTACAAATCCATTTGGGTCTCTGGGTTCCCAGGAGTAGATTGGAGCATCATAAATCCTTCTATCCCTTTCTCTGGAAAATGTGATATTTAACAATAGCTATGTGATGTTTTCATAAATGCATGCAAGTGAATTATTCACAAGTGTAGAATAAAAGAGAGCTTGGGAAAGGAAAGGCTTTTTTTGCGGGGGGGCTAGTTATAGACAGGAGGACGTCAGAGACCCGGATACAGTCTTTCTCATCTGCGGACTGACTCTCTAGTCTTCAGATCTCTGTTGCTTTTCTGAGAGCTGGAATTTAGATTCCCCAGGGCCTACATAAAAACTGGGCAGGCATAGCAATTACCTGGGATCCCAGCACTGAGACCATGGGAGAGCACACACACAGAGAAGGCAGGTTCTGAGAGAAGCCGAGGGAGGCTCTCAAGCTAAATCTGGCTTAGGAGAGCAGTGGAGAACTATGATGTTGAAGGGCATTTAATGATATGTTAAGGCATTCGGGCCCTGAAACACGCACATGTAGGTAGTGGAGTCTAACTTTCTCCAGAAGTCGTAGAAAAGTTTCTTAAAGATACTTTTATTCTTTGCGGGAAAAAGGCAAGAGCCGCACAGCAGCTTTTCCATGCTGCCAGCTCTCGGCTGGTATGGCGAGATAGGACCAGTCCAATTTCAATTTCACTATCTCTTTTCCAGACACATTAGAGCGTGACCAGCAATAAAAATGGAAAACACACCCCACGGGTTGATTAATGCCTCTTGAGAAACACTCATTTTCCCAGGGGCAGTTGCATCTCATAAGTTAGAAGAAGAGTCAGCGAAGAATCACTTGTTGCCTGTCCGTCCACAGACTGGAACAGTTTGGAAATAAAATGCATAAAAGACTTAACTTGGAAGTGTCTCAATTACATGCTATTGTCCCACACAATCCCTCCACGGTGCAACTGTATGTGCTTCATTAAAGTACAACAATTGCAGGATCTCTGCTTAGAGATGTTCAGTAGGAATGCTGGCATGGAAGCAGAGAAGTCGTGAGGGTGACTGGCTTTCTATCGTGAGGAACTTAGAGATCAGCATCTGTGAAGAGGCATACAATTATATCTGCACATTGTAGTTATTTATGCTTGATGAAAGTTATTTATGCTCGATGTCATAGTCATCCTTAGAAGCCCCAATGACAAAGGCTTATGGTGACTCCCTGGACTGTAATTTTATGCTCAACCCTTTGAAAGTCAACAAGAAATTTGTTATTTTCACACAATTAATATCCTCATGAAGGACCCACTAAGTTGAGAGTCAGCAGAGACATCTGTTTGGTGCAAAAATCACACTTCTTCCATGTCTCTTTTTAGAGGAAAAAAAAAGAGTCATTGAATTTTCACCTACGGAAGAAGTCAACTAAGTGGAAACGGAGGTTGGCACTGAAGGAGGGTGGAAGCATCCATCACCATTGGAGTTCCATCTGCCTCCGTGAATCCCCCTCAATATTTAATCAGCCTGCGAACCATATACCCTTATTTATGGCTCTAGTAGACCACAGGTAGGATGCTTCCTGTGACCACTGACCTATGTGCTAACCAAAAACTCTCTAAAATATTCACATCTGGGTGTATAAAACATGAAAGGTTTAGTGCTTCCTTCCCATTGCTTAGCATCTGTACATGGCACTTCTAAACACCACACTTCTAAATAGGAATAAAATGAAAAATTAATATATGTTCCCATTTTGCTCTGAAAACATATACTTTCCTCCCAGTGAGACATTTTTGAATGATATTGTGTTATACATTCTTCTGCCCTGGCTGTGATGACTAGCCACGGTTGTCATGTCTGAGGAACTTTTACATTTTTATTGTTAATGGATAGCAATTTAAACATCGCCAGGGTGCTAGAATCTTCCATTATGGATAGAGAAATTCAGTACAACCCATGTGTGGATGAAATCATAGTAAGTCTTCTTCACCAGCTGAGCACTGTTGTTTACATCTGAATGTCCTTCCTCTTGAGTTTTGGGTAGAAGCTTTTGTGGGGAAATCCCATTTAACTTATGGAGTTGATTGTGTGTGTGTACATTGTTGTATTTTGAATTTTTTGGTGGTATAAACTTACATATATAAATTAACACATTTTAAGACAGAACTCAGTCATCTCTATAAGCATTTGCAATTGTGGAATCACACCCAAGGAAAGTGATGAAGAAAATCACTACTCATCTGGAAGTTACCCCGAATTCCCATGGAGTCACCTGCCTCTCTTGTCCCTGAACCATGGCAATCTGTACTCCACTCTCTGATCCTAAGATTTGATTTTGTCATTTTCTTTAGCTGCATTCAATAATACATCTCAGATTTATCCATGTTGTTGCTTGATATAACGGTTCTTTTTTATTGTTGAGTGACATTCCCTTATATGGACTGCTTTGTGTAAAATACTTTATCTTGGGTCTATTGATAAGGAGCACTATGTTGAATCACAAGTCCACGTTTAGTTTATAAGAAATTTCCAAATCACTTTCTGATGCTCCGTCCTACACTGTCCGTCCCCATGGACAGTGCTTGGGGGCTTTCAGTCACTCCACCATGGTCTAGTATGATGAAAGCTTGTTGCTTTTAACCTCTATGGAGTGCAAGGAGCAGGGTTGGTCCCTGCAGCTTTAGTTTGTATTTATTAGAAGTTCTGATTTCTTAGGATATTTAGAGATTGAGTTTTCAGTTTCCAGCAGAGTGGCAAGCGTTTTCTGTCTTCTCATTGTACATTGCAAGAGATCTTTACATATTCTAAACCCAAGATTTTTATTGGATATATATTTTAAAATACATGCTTCCAGAATCAAGATTTCCCTTGAATTTTAAGTGCTTTTTCAGAGTCGATTTTAAGTCATTTATATCTTTTGCTTTGTTTTGTTTTCAATACGTGTCAACTGCAGTTTCCCTCCCTGCACTCTTCCCACCTCCCTTCTCCCCCAGATCCACTCCTTCTCTGTTTCCCTTCAGCTTTGGGACTGGCCATGTTTAAAGCATACACATAGGATGCCAGAAGGAAAGTGTAAGGCAAACAGCATTTTCTCTGTTTATTCTTTGCAACATTTTCTAAAGTTTCTTGCATGAACAAATGTTCTTTTTAATTTGAACATTGTTGTTATGATAGAAGATGGGCTTTTTTTCCTCCTCACAGATAATAAACAGGTCTAGCAGTTATGGGGGTGGGCGGACGGCAGTTAATGGGCATGCTGCGTTCCTAAGCCACAGGTGTCCAAGAGAACAGACAGGGTGGGAAGCAAGCAGTGCCTATAGCAGCAGATATTCTGGAGAAAGGCCAGGTGGCCACCCAGGTGTGATTCCACAGTAGAACCAAACTTATATTTTAAATTTTTATACTTGTGGTGCAAAGAATTTAGGGTCTTTTGCATGTGAAAACTGGGATTCACAGCAAAAGAAACCCCAAGTCCAGGCTCCATCAGCTGCTTCAGTACTGTGAGGATGCACAGAAGGAAGCTTCAAAGTTGACTGAAGAAGTTTGGGGTTGTAGAGGTTTTTAGATAGGGAATATCGTTTTCTATCTTTAATTAGAAAATGTCAACAGAAAACAACTTAAATAAAAGCCTTTTAAAAGATCTCTTTAAACAGTGTAGTAAATCTCTGATGTTTCAGAGTAGACTGTGTATCTCTCTTTAGCAGGTCAGACAGAGACTATTTCTACCCACCATCTGGTCCCAATGCCCCTCACCATCACCTGTTCATGACATCACATAGGAAAGCCTTGTCTCTCAAGCACTTCTCTTACTGTCCTCCCTCATGCCCATTCCCACTTTTCTCTTCATTTTGAGTCTTCCGTCATTATTTAGTAAATGTAGATGGATTGAGTGATTTGCAAGGCATTGGTAATAGTCAGGAACTTCTATCAAGAATGGAAAGCCTGTGGTCAGAGAAAAGGCAGTGAACTTGAAAGGCAGAACAAAAGCAGAGGTCTGATGGGCATCATGCCCCCAGGGAGTCTGGAGGAATGCAAATACTTGATACTCACTGTACCTCAGCTGCGCTGAAGATTGTTGAGGTTGAGATGAAAGATCAAGGGTCCAAAGTCCCTACTCACATCTCTTCCTCTTCCATCATCATCCCTGGTATGTGTCCATCAATACTTCAGGCTCCACCTTGGTCCCCATTTTCTTCACTTGTGATCCCAGCTAGGCAGGTGACACAGGGTTGGTTGTTGGCAGAGATTTCTGTCCTGACTGCCTTTATCAAAATAACTACAAAGAGGGTTAATATTAATTATAAATGCCTGGCTAATAGCTCAAGCTTATTACTAACTAGCTCTCACATTTTTAGTCAACACAAATTCCTTCTTTATTCTCTTCCACATGGTGGTACCTTTATTCACATCGCATATTCATCTCCTGCTCCCTCTGCATCTGACTAAAAACTCCAGACTCCACCCTTCTTTCTCCCAGCATTCTCCTAGTCTGACTCTCTTGCCTAACCTTATTCTTTTCAGCTATTGGCCAGTCATATTCTTTATTAAACTAATCGTGGCAACATATATTCACATAGTGTAAAGGAATTTTCCATAGAATTTTTCCCGTTTTGTCTAAATAAAAAGGAAGGCTTTAACTTTAACGTAGTTAAATTATATACAACAAAACAGCTATCAAGTAAGAATATCCAGTCCATTTGTGATATGGGATGTTCTTCTGTATATGTATTGCTTTTATTGCTTGATGAATAAAGTTGTTTTAGCCAATTGCTTAGCAGAATAAAGCCAGGCAGGAAATCTGAACAGAGATATATAAAGAGAATAGGTAGGATCAAGGAGATGCCATATAGCTGCCAAGGGAGAAAGATGCCAGAACTTTAGGTAAGCTGCAACCTTGTGGAGATACACAGATTAATAGATGTGTTAATTTAAGATAAGAGCTAGCTAGGAATATGTTTGAGCCATTGACTAAACAGTGTTATAATTAATATGGGTTTTGTGTGATTATTCAGGACTGGATGACCAGAAAACAAAGTACAGTTTCTGTTTTATTTGTATTTGGCAAAATTAGAGAAAATACTCTGTTATCTATCTATCTATCTATCTATCTATCTATCTATCTATCTATCTATCTATCTATCTATCCTTGGTAAGTCTAAAGTTTTATACCTAATTTATCTTTTTATCATAATTAAGGAAAACAATAATTATAGCTATATAATATTCAACTCCATCAAAGACCCCAGAATGGTGAAATGTTACTTCATGACAGGGACATCAGATTAATTGGACAGTCATCCTAGGTTCTTCTGTGATTTGGGGGCATCCAACTAAGGCCTATAGCCCTGGTATATCAGAAAAACTTTTCTGAGAAGCAGGGAATTTTGAAGAACTATCCTACCGTGTCTTGGCAAAGTTTGACAGCCAACTTTCTTACATCCTGTTGGTTCAATTTGGGCAGTATACTGTCAGCAACTGGGACAAGAGCAGTTTTTTGCCAACATGGCTAGCTTTTGCCATAAAGAAAACAAACTCCATACAGAGTTTCTTTGATGCTCAAAGAAGTAGATTGGTGCTGCTAGAAGCAGATGTGTCTAACTGTCATGGAAACCCTTAGGTTATTAAACACATTAAATGCCATATTTTGTAGGTCTTTGAAGTGTTTGAAGACCATCTGTCTATCTAAATATATCTACATATGACCTTAAAAACATACCTAGCATGACTATAAGTTTATTATAGGTGACTATTAATCTGTATTTTTAATTATACATTACATTTTTAAATGAACTGCATAGACATAATCTCCCAAAAGAGTAGAAATATATGTATACAGTATAATAAAATTAACTTTAAATTTGTATAAATATATAAAAATCCATACCAATGTAACATTTAAGACTAGTAGTTGCTTTTTTGGTTTAAAAGTAGATTCAGTAATCTACTTTTTTATCTTATCATTTCTGTATCTTCCCTTTTCTTTTCAGAAAGAGATCCTTGAATCCAATCTCCTTTGTTCAGTTTTTTCCTGACCATTACAATTAACAACTTGTAACCAACCCCTTAAAAGATAAACAATATCCATAATCCATTTGTTTGGGAATATGGAACTTCCTGTTGATTGGGGCACTGGTAATCTTTAGACCCTGAGAAAATTTAGGACAATGGTTAAATCTTGCCTAGAGTATTCTGTGAGGCTGGATCATCTCAGTCAGTGGCCTTGAAGCTTTTTTGGATGCAGAATTCATTGGAAACTGCAAGAGAGGCATTTTGAGATGTTGGATCACCTGGGCCATTCATTTTTATTGGTGTCTGTTTTACTTACTCTGAAAATATGTAAACTTTAAAGGTAATATACATATCTACATTAATATGAGTATAGAATGTATATTATACACAAGTCAGTCAAAGCTGATTTTTTTGTTTTATGTTTGAATAGGTAAAATATATCACATGTTTTGTAGTTCTTTATGTTTATTTCTTTATGTCTGTAGTCAGGATTTCAGGGGGTCTTGCTTTATCCAACCTGATCATCTTTAACCTTGAATGAACCCACAGCCTCTGATTTTCTGTGGAAATAAAAACATAGCCACTTCCCCAAGGTAACATATTGTTTTGTCTTAAATTTTGAAGTCAAAAATTTTTGAAATATGTAGGTTGGTTTAATCTAGTACCTCTTATAATCCAGTGTTTCTTAGCAGCAAAAAATAATTTAAAGACAACACAACAACTTATAGGATTCAGACTCTCTGTGTATTTTCCATCTTTATATGACTTTTTAAAAATTATTTTGCTCCCCTTTTAAGGACTTAATTATTTTAAAACTATATATTTTTATGACTATCCTTACCTTCCATTTGTCTCCCATGCTTATGTATATTTTTAAACACATTCTAACCTGTTTAGAGCTTTTTTCTGTCTAAATCTGTCTGTTCTGAGTATCTGTTATCTTCCCTGCTTGCATGAGCAGAGCCCCAATCTCGCCTTGCAGTGTGCTGGTGGAACTCCTGCTGGTATCTCAAGCCTAGGGGCATTGGCTGAGAGATGCCTTTCTGTACTGCAGCCTGTGTGTGACTGTGGGAACCCTCCCTGCAGCGTAGCTCACGGTGTGCTGGCAGATGCCAGGAGACACATCTCTACACTGTGGCCGGCATGAGAGACATGACACTAGAAAGCCATGTTTGGCTCCATTTTTGTGTTTAGAATCTTTTTAGAGCGTTTTCAGGCCTTATTTAGAAACTCTGGCCCACTTTGGGCATCATTTGTAGGCAGAGTTTTTCTGTCCTGACCACCTGCAAGTAACTACTCAGAGGCTTAACATTAATTGCAAATGTTCAGCCAATAACTCAGGCTTGTTTGTAGCTAACTCTTACGTTTAAATTAACCTATATTTCTTATCTATGCTTTGCTGCATGGCTTGGTACCTTTTCTCTGTACAGCATGCCGATCTTGCTTCTCTCTGTCTCTGCCGGGGACTCTAGACTCTGCCCTTCTTCCTCCCAGCATTCTCAATCTGGCTCTTCCACCTCAACTTATCCTGTTCTGCTAATGTCCAGTCAGCTTCTTTACGAAACCAAGCAGAGTAATTCATATTCACAGTGTGCAGGAGGATTATTCCATAGCATAGAGTAACATCAAAGAGATGTGCGGTGGGTGTGACGTCATATGTAGACCCACCCTGCCTGCAGAATACCATTAGCCTCAGTTTACCAGCACTTCCCTGGTGGAATCGAAACTGTTTGCTCACTACCATCTCTCCATTTTGTTGCTGATAAAACTTGATCTAACTATTCTGTTCTAAAAATTCTGTTATTTTATTACATAATAAAAATGATTCTTACTTGGAATTCCTTCCTTGCCCTTTATGATCTCACTTTTTGTATTTCTTTGCTCATTAATTAAAACCCTCATCCAGAGACCCTACTTTCAAGCAGAAAGATAAATATTTTCTGACAGAATTTATAGAGGTCAGGTCACACAGAGAACAAGTCTGAAATACTGGGAGAATCACAGTCCCCTAAGCACGATCTACAATTTCACTTTCTCCTCCTTTTTATCTGCAATACCCTTTTCCATCCTATCAGAGTGTGGATAACTATCTTACATGCACAGCCCTCTAGACCCTTCCACAGTGCACTGACCCTTACAGGATATCCACAGGACTGTGCTTTGCACTTACACCTTCCATGCTTGCCATACACTCACTTCCTCTGCTCTGCATTACGGAAGTTTGTAAAATTCTCTTCGGTGGAAAGAATCTAATATTCACAAGGGTTGTTCTCAAATCTCTTAATGCATCAGATCACAGGGCATGTTCTTATCAAATCTTTGATGAATAAGCTTAAGCTAGAATAAAGGAAGCATCAAGACTGAAAATAGAGCCATAAAACCAGGACTAATAAAAACCACGTGCAATTCCAGCCATGGCACTCTGTCCTGTACCCAGGATAAATGGTCCAAAGAGGCTCATTTCCTGATGTAAATCTGCTTAGCAACAGATCTTGTCTTGGTTCCTCCTCATTAGCGCCTATTAGCAGAAATACACTTTGTGCCCGTAGCATTTCCCATTAAGTAGGAACTTCAGCTGATGGCACAACGTGCTAATGCTTCTCACTGTGAAAGGATACCTTGAAGAAATTTCACTAGAAACAACTCACTGACTATACATGATATAAAGACAGAATTTCATGCCTTTTTCTCACACTAATTAAGTTACACTCAGAGAAGTTATTGGATGTTGAAGTACCTTTCCTAAATATATCTTTCTCACTCGTGTACATGTGGGCACAAACACAGAGTCACACATAAGAATACACATGTGTGTGCACACAAGCACGCATGCTCACACACATTTATACACAACACATACATGCCTGTGGTGTGCACATATAAATATGCACACACATGCATACTCAGGGTTAGTGTTCTCTCCATGATGCTGAGTGTGCCTAGCATCTACCACAGACATTACAGAGAGGACAGGGCATTTTATTATCCACAGCCAATACTGCATCACAATGCATAAAATATGTACCTGTTAAAAACATGGAAACACAAAATGCAGTGGTGTGTGTATGAAGTCAGTTCATCGTGTTGTAAGACACAAAAACTGTACTCAACACTCATTTGCATGACGGCAGCATCTGTTGGTTTGATATTATTTAAAAAGGATTTAAAAAGTAAACTTCAGCTGAAGTTTTTCTCTCAAAATTCCACTTGTATTTTTTTGTCATAGCTGGACTCTAATTTGGGGTGGAATTTTGTCATCATTTCCTTACCATTTGTTAAGAAACTGAAGAACCATCTTGACATGGGGCCCCTGAGCACATTGAGAGTTGTAACTTATGAGATAGCAGAAGGCAGGAATGATAGACATGCTGCGCCTGAGAAGAAATTTGATTATTGCAGATCAGTTATGCAATGTAATTAATTATGCATTTTCATCACAAAAAAAGACACATTAAAACTAATTCAACTCTAAGTGGTTTAGTTTGTAAGGCAAATGAACCCCATCTTTAAATGACAGATGGTGGAATCTACACTATCAAGTTGGTGGTGAGGGAAGAGTTGAATGTGAATGCTTTGGTATGGCTACATTTTGTGGAGTGATCTAGGCAAAGGCTTTGGTTGTTATCAAAAGGCACATTGGTTCAAGACTGTTGAGGCAAATGTTCAGGTATTAGGGGTGAAGTCATCACAGGCAGTGTGCTTGCACAGAATAGACTCAATCAGACATGCAAAGGAGAAACTGGACCCAGAGCACGCCTTTAGTTTCCATCCAGATCACACTTTTAGTTTCCATCCAGATCACACCTTTAGTTTCCGTCCAGATCACACTTTTAGTTTCCATCCAGATCACACCTTTAGTTTCCATCCAGTGCACACCTTTAATTTCCATCCAGATCATACCTTTAGTTTCCCATCCAGAACACACCTTTAGTTTCCATCCAGATCATACCTTTAGTTTCCCATCCAGAACACACCTTTAGTTTCCATCCAGATCACACTTTTAGTTTTCTATCCAGAGAACACCTTTAGTTTCCATACAGATCATACCTTTAGTTTCCATCCAGAGCACACCTTTAGTTTCCATCCAGAGCACACCTTTAGTTTCCATCCAGAGCACACCTTTAGTTTTCTATCCAGATCACACCTTTAGTTTTCTATCCAGATCACACCTTTAGTTTCCAGCCAGATCACACCTTTAGTTTCCAGCCAGATCACACCTTTAGTTTCCATCCAGATCATACCTTTAGTTTCCCATCCAGATCGCACCTTTAGTTTTCCATACAGAACACACCTTTAGTTTTCATCCAGATCACACCTTTAGTTTTTCTTGGTGTGAATCTTCTCTCATGGTGATGAGTTTTACAGATTTTATCCCTTTCATCAGAAAATGACTTCTCTATAGCACGAGATTTATTGTTGGATTATATTTTTTTTAATAAGTCCTTATTTTTATTTTGGTCTAGGACTCTGAGTTATTATACCGTTGTGTGTAGAGATAGTATAAGGCCTTCCCTCCATATTTGTGGAAGAATGCTATGTGTAAATAGGACCATTGACACACAGACAGCACACACATGACCTGGGCTTTTCCAAGCTTTAGCATTTTAGCATTTGGGTTTTAATGATTTTTTTCTCCACCCCTGTTCACTGTTTTTTTTTTTTTTCCTGTAGAGAATATATTGGGTACTGTGTCTTTTTTTATTGTGTGTGTATGTGAAACTTTGGAGAAAGTCCTACAAGTAGTGCATAATCAAAACAGAATTGACCGTGTTTTGACACATAATGAGTCAGAATGTTCCCATCTTTCAAATCCTTTTATTTACATCACTGTTTCTTTCAAACTATTTATGATTCAGTTACTAAAAGTCATTATCCTTCAGTACCTAGTACTTTAAGTATTTTAATGAAGGTTTGATACATGATGGATTTCTTTGAGTCCTAATTGAATTATGTTTTTAGACTTAGGTATTGAAGGTCATTTAGTATTTTATATACTACTTGGTATGTTGTATATTTTTGTATGTTGTGTTTTGAAGAAAGAGGCATTTAAATGAAAAAATAGGAGTTTGGAGAGAAGGCTTAGTGGTTATGAACACTTGCTGCTCTTATAGAGGACCAAGGTTTAGTTCCTAGCACCCACACGTCACTACACGACAGTCTCTAACTCCAGTTTCAAGGGATTCCGTGTCCTATTTTGTCCTCTGTGGGGCACCAGGAATGCATACAGTGCACTTAGATACACACAGCAAAATACTGATGCACATAAGATAAAAATAAAGAAATATTTAAAATGAAAAAATCATATATATTTTGCATCTGTAAAACCACATTAACACAGATACTTTTAAGAAATCAAGCCTGATTTTATTATGGCAGATTATTTCTGCCTAGTCCCCTCCTGGAAGTCCCAGGGCAGCCTTTCTATGATGTCAGCACATGCATTTCTCCTGGGCAGCCCTGCTCTCTTCTGTTCCTGCAAGGACACTATTCTTACTGCCTCATTCCTTCTTAATTACCTACTGAGCACTCACCCCCAACACAGCCATGTCCTAAAGCACTATTCACACGCTGGAATTTAGTGAGAGCTAAGTCAGTCCCCAGTAATGAACATACAGCAGGATGAATAACCTAACATCCATACATTTGTGTAGATGAGATGGCCTGAAACCAGGAGTTTGTTTTCATTTAACCTGGGTATCCTGTGCTCCTGAAATAAAGTTGCATACTCCATTAATAAAATACTTGAGTAAAAATAAAGTATTTGAAATTGGATGATAGGTTAAATTTACTTCTCTTCAATTTTGTCATAACATTGATAGTAATGTTTAAATCTAACTTAGAAGTTAAATGTAATGTGTACCGTGGAAGGAACCTACTCTTTGCATGATAATCTAGATAGTTGGGTTTTCTGGTACTCATGTGAAAATCGTTATCCTGTTGCCTGTCAGGATCACTGTTTGAGCAGCAATGATAACATTTTTATTTTTTATTCTTTGGGCACTGAGGGACTCATTATCAGGCCTGAACACAGCTCTTCAAGTGTCATGATAAAATGCTCTCTAGACCATGTTTCTGACTCAGTTTCCTATCTTGTCATTCAGAATGTGTTCCCCCAAACTCCTTGTTCTTGCTACCGTCAATCATTATGTTAGAGTCCACAGTGCATTTTCTCTGTTCTCTTCATTTTCAGTGTGATTTCTAGAATTATGATTTGTCTCTTATGACTGCTATTGTGCTGTTTTCACACACTCTTCAGGGAATAAATGCTCAGTGAAATGTGACTTAGCCCCCAGAAAACTCCCTTCTTTCTATCTCTCCATGCTCCCTCTCACTTTTTCTCTCTCTCCTTCCCTTTCTGTTTCTCCCTCATTGAAATCAGATTTTTTTCTAAGAAATTTTCTTGGATAATTTTGCCTTCTTAATTTCCCATATCCTCTTCATTATTATAGTTATATGTATAAGTAACTTTTCTGTTTTTATAATGGAATGCTATGACAAGATCCCCTTATAGAAGGAAACGTTTAATTTGGCTTACAGTTCTAGAGGGGAGAGTCTGTCACGGCAGGGAAGGCATGGCATGGCAAGAGGAGGTTAGAGAAGAAGCTGGAAAATCATGTTTTTATTCATATATAGGAAGCAGAGAGACGCAAGAAGCAGAGATAGTGGGGTGAGGCTGTAAGTTTCCAAAGACTGTCCACATAGTTTACTTCCTACAAACTACAGTTGGCGTTTCTCATGTAAACTCTCATAGCCGTGCAAATGAGCAGGCTTATATGAGAGCTGTCACAAACCCTTTATCAGATGACCAGGATGGACAGCTCACCAGAACTGTGTCTTTATGGCTCTTGCTGACATAGGAAATGCTTACACGCAATGAAAGCTTCTTGGATTAGTTCCCTCTGCACTCTCACTTTCTTAGAGTTTAGCTCATTTGATGGCACCTGCAGCTCTCCATTTCTGGTGTGCTAACAGCAGTAGGAGACTTGAAGAGTCTGTCTTAGTCTCAGTATCCTTTCTCTGTCTCCACATTTTTTCTCTCTTTCTGTTTGGGTGTTATGGCATCTCCCTCTCTGTCTTGCTTTCTCTTCTTCCCCTTTACTCTGCCTTTCTATCCCTCTGTTTCTATGCATAAACATTTTCCTTTTTCTCATCTCCCCATACCAGCTTCCTCTAAAACGTGATTTAAGGTCAGTTATAGACACAAAGCTTGGGAGCCAATGAGCAGATGGGATTGGCATTCTGTAGCACTGGCACGGTGGTTTGGCTTTGAATCTGAAGTGCTCTTTTCTTTCTCATCATCCACCAGATGAGATGAGCAGACTCTTGCCTGTAAGGACCTGGCAAATATGGTCTTTGCTGAAGAGGACCGTGCTTATAGTGGCAATGGAAAACCTCTCACCCTTGCCTGGAAGTTTATATGGTTTTATGAGCTGAACTCTTCTCAAACACTAGGAAAAGAACACAGTCAGGGGCTACTGCATCTTGATGTGGCTTGGGGCTCTACTCTTCCCCTGCAGATTTGCTGTCTGCTGCTTTCAGACTCTCTGTCTGTCAGCAACTCAGACAGGGTTGAGCATGTTGATAAAATCAAGATTGCAAAGCATAGTCCCCGTTGGAAAGCAGGAGCTCAGCTTGGGAGATGCATTACTGTGTTGGAAACATGGTCTTCCCACGGTTCCCGTTATTGCTTTGTTACCAGTTTTTTGTTTTCCTCAAGTAGTAGCCTGAAAAATTCTGTATGCCCCAAAATGCCATGTTATCAAAAAATTAATTCAGAAAATGCCTGTGTTCATTGACAAGTAACTGGAATTGAAAACTTCAGAAACAAAAATACAAACTTTAATAGTAAATAGTCTCGGAGAGTTTTCCCCCCAAAGTTCCCACTTAAGGGCTGAGAAGTAAACTCAACGTCACCTCCAGTTTCTCTAGCAAGTTTTGTATCCTTTCTTAAATAGATTGGCAAATCTGACACCCAAATGTCACCTTTCGTCTCCAGCAAGACAGAAGAGGTACTTCTTGTAGATAGAAACCTTATTCAAAATACAGACATCTCAAGTGATACAGTGTAAAGCACTTCCACGCACATATTTCCTATTTTCTTTTAAATACAATTCTGAAAATTTGTGGAGATACAGACATTCCGGAGGAAGAAAGCAAACGTGTGGAATGTCCACTGGAGTGGTGGGTTCACTTCTGAGTCAGGCGGTTCCATACCACGTGATGAAAGTTGTTTGGTAAATTGACCTAAAGGAAGAAAGGAACATTTTGGATCATGGTTACAAGTTCATGGGCCTGAAGTGGTGACAGCTATCACGGGTGAGAGCGTGTGGAGGTGTCATGGAAACTGGGCCGGAGTGAGAATTGCTAGAATGACAGACTGTCTTCTCAGCATCACACATTTTAAGACCAACTTCTCCCTACTAGGTCCCACCTGCTAGGACTCCCACTATCTCAAAAGAGCACCATCAATCCTCCCACACAGTGAGTTTTTGATGGACTTGATACTCAAGTCCTAACAACTACCACAGCTCAGTGGACTGTGGGAACCTTAGCTGACTGCTGTCTCCACAGCACATGATGTAAGAAGTATTGTGGAGTTTCTTTTTTTCATCAATTCTAATGGTGAAAGGGAGTATTTGAACTCTTTAAAGGAAATAGAGTATAATAGTTCCAAATTAAAGTGTTAGTTTTTCTCCTACCCCTCCTATATATCATACATGTGCATATGTGTGTGTGCACATGCACGCACGTGAGCACACACCCCCCACACACACCCCGATACACATCGGTCATCACGCTTGGTACTTTTACAGTTTTTCAGCACATTAATATGTTGTCCCATGTTGCACAATTGGGAATGGCTCTAACCCTGGCTGATTTGTGGGTTTTCTCACTATTCCAGAAATTAGAATATATTAAGGGTTCTTCTGCATTCCATTAGAGGAAGGGGTAGTTTGCATTTGAAGTCACTGAGATATAAGAAAGACCATTATATAGGCTGAGTATCTGTTATTTAACGTGCTTGGGGTTATGACTATTTCCCTTTTCAGATTCTGTCTTCCTTCCTTCCTTCCTTCCTTCCTTCCTTCCTTCCTTCCTTCCTTCCTTCCTTCCTTCCTTCCTTCCTTCTTGCATTCTGAGATCTTTACGTGAAAATAATATCTTGGGGCTGGAACCCAATTCTAAAAGCAGCACTTGCTTAAAATTTTGATGTACCTTGTATTCATGCCCTAGAGATAATTTTATATAGTGTTTGTGATAGTTTCAATTGTCAATTAGACACAATCTAGAGTTACCTGGGGGAAGGGCCTTTGTGAATATCTCTGAGGGATTGTTTCAGTTATGGTAACTGATGTGTGAAGGGCTGTCCACTTTGGACAGCACCATTCCCTGGGCCTTGGGGTCATGACCTGAATAAAAATCAGGAGCTGAGCAGAAGCATGCATTTGTTGACTGTCTTCTTCATCTGGTTGTGGGTGCAGTGTGACAGCTGCTCTGAGCTCCTGAAGTTTGGACTTTGTTGCCATCATAGACCTGAGACTGTGATGCAGAATGAGCCCTTTATTCTTAAGTTGCTTTGGCCAGAGTGCTGTCTCACAGCCTCCGGAAAGGAAGCTATGGGGAGCTTTAATAATTGATGAGGACTTGTGTTTCTCAGTATGGAATTCTGCACATGTTGTCATATCTGCCTCTGGAAAGTTCCAAACCTTGGAGAGTCTGTAATTCAGATTTCCACACAAGGGTTGTACAACCTCAACTGTGAACAACTTATTTGACTTTTTTTTTTTTTTACTTTTTTTCCCCATTGACCTGGGAGATTAAAAAGCTCATTATTTGTAAGAAGGCATATCATTTCATAGAGATGGGTGCTATGGGGAAGAGGAAATAAGAATGACTGGTAAGGTATAAAAACATGTTGGATGTGTAATTCTTCCCAGGACCTCCTGGACTGTGTTTCAAAATGGTACAAAATGAAATACAAGGGAACATTGTTGCAGAAAATGATAACCTGTCCATCTATCAATCATTTCTATTGTGTGAACCTGACCTGCTACTGATGAAAAGTATCCCTGTCACGTGACTAATTCACTTTGAGTTCTCATGTTCTGCCTGGCTACTGCAGCCCAGACAAAGAGAATGTGCATTAGCTATGGTTTGGCTTTCAACCAACATAATCTTTTTTTTTTGTTGCTTTATTTTCTGATTCTGGCATAGGCTAAAGTAAGAGTAGCCATGTCTCCAACAATTAAAATGCAAACATCTATATTATGTAGTCGTTTTTTTTCCATCGGAGGGAAGTTTCTCCTCCATAATCCTGGCACATTATATACATTGATAATAAGCAGCAATTTATGCCTGGTGTTATGCAGAAGTAGTCACAGAGAGACCTGTAATCATCACAGACCAGAGCGGATGAAACAGGGCACTGCAGTGAGCATCCAGTGGAAGCCCAGGAGAGGAATAAAGAATGAGAAGAGTGTGGATCTCTGTATTGGAAGGGTTTTAAGAGAAGGAAAGCAAAGAAGGATATTAAAGTGGCAAGATAATGATTTCTTTTATAAGTCTACTCGGATACCAATGGCCATTGTAATCTGTGTAAAAAACATTCATTAAGCATCTAATGGGGCATAGAAGGATAATAGTGTTAATTCAATATTTCAGGCCAGAAATCATTTCCAAAAGTTGTTACCACTATAAGATTCACCCTGGGAAGTTAGAGTCAGCTCCATGACTGCTTGTGAGTGCAAGCCACCCTGGTTATTTGAGGCAGTGTTGCACTCCTGCGGGATGTTATGTCCTTTGTGGGATGTTGGGGCCACCTCATTGTTGCTGAGGGAGCACAGCCAAGCTGATCTGTACTGCAAAGCACTAGTTTGACCACGAGGACCAGTAAAACAGTTGAAAAGAGACAGTCCTGCTGCTCTCATGGTCTGTGGGGTTGCTCTGAGGCCATTTGCTCTCACACTCTGTGAGTCTGTTTGCTCTGAGGGAGGAAATCAGGCAGTTGTTTATGTATCTTCAAGAGTGTGAGTTCATATCATTTTTTATTTCCATGCACCAACCAAAGACATAGTGATAAAGGAAATAATGTCCTCTGTCATCATCGCTTGCCACCTCATCCCCATTCCCTCCACACAAGTAACCAAGATGCCGAGTTCCAGAACAATGGATGGATACCAGTTGTTCATATTTCACACAATAAGACTCAATATATATGCATATGTGCATATAAATTCATCTTTTTTATGTTGTTCTGTTACTTGATGTTATATTTTTTTACTTCTTTTGGGGTTGTGTGTGGTACAATTTTCCTCATTTTTATTGCCCAGTGCTGCTCTATTGTATTTCACAATTTAAAATGACACACTTCATTCTCCTATGAGAAAATATCAGCTAAAGCCAAATTGATGATGACCCTATTTGTCTCCTTGCTTGAGGTATTTTGTTCCCACGTACATTGTATGGGAACTATAATGTAATTCGCTCTGACACTCACACTGTTCCCACAGTTGTCCTGTTGAATTGGCTCTTTTGTCGTGCCTTGTTTGAGCACTTCCTTCCAAAGCAGCATGATGCTCCTGGAACATTGTTGACTTTCACTGCACCAGCCCTGGCACCAGCTTTCACCAAGGGTGGTGGTTCCTTTCAGCAGAAAGGGATGTTAAATGGAACATTTGTCCCTAGAAGCCTCAGCCATACAGCCAAGCACGATGGAGCAGGTAGTATATGAACTCACACACATCTTATCTATGTTGGCATTTATCTGTCTGTCTGTCTATCTATCATCTATCTATCTATCCATCTATCTGTCTGTCTATCTATCTATCTGTCTGTCTGTCTATCATCTATCTATCTATCTATCTATCTATCTATCTATCTATCATCTATCTATCTATCTATCATCTGTCTGTCTGTCTATATTCTATCTGTATGTCTGTCTATCTGTCTGTCCTGTCTATCTATTATCTATCTATCTACTTATCTATCTACCATCTATTTATCTATTTATGTTTCAGTGTTATAGACTGTTTATGAGCTTTACCTATTGCCTTCCATTTTTACTTTGGTGAAATATTTTCATCATAAATAGTTGTATTAATTTTTTTCTGAATTATCAATTACTTATATGAAAATCCCTACTCCATTGACTTAGAGACCATTGGTTCAATGTTTAAAAATAACATTTTTGGAAAGGTCATTGGTCTATCTCAATATATTATTCTTTCTAACATTCTTTGAGAATTTTATACATGTGTTCATGAATTGTCTTAATTTCTTTGCTTGTAATATTGTTACTATTATTTTTATTAGGTTCCCAATGTCCTTTGCTCTTCTGCATAAAACATTCTTATGGCATTAATATTTCTTTCCTGAAGAATTTGAAGAACTTATTAGTTCAATTCTTTGGACTGGAGATCTCATTTTGGGAAAGTTGTAATTACAGGTTTACTTATATTTTTATCATAATTATGCTATTTAGAGTTTCTATTTTTATTTAAATATGTCTTAAAAGTTTTTTCTTTGTAAAGCATTTTCTAATTTGGTCTAAAATTTAAACTCAGTGATTGCTGCCAAAATAATAGCAAACTGGCATCAATACCTCAGCTCTCCAAGCTGTGATTTCAGTGCAGGCAAACAAGCGCATTAGATTTTCAAACAGAAACTTTGATAATGGCAAGAAACCGGGGCATTGGTAGATTCCTTGTGACTGAAAGGCTGCAAGGCTGGGAGGTCTATTGGAGGAAGGAAGACATTAATTGGGTTAGGCACCTGTCAGCCACCCTTGCTTGATCATTAGGGCTGTGCGCAGTTGGGAAGTGAGCATTAAAGCAGTCTTGTAAGTTGCTCAAAGGTTAAAGGCCTCATTCTCACTCAGACACAGTCAGTACAGGCTGGAAGATGTGGAAGGGACAATAGGAGTAGGCTGCCTGGCTGTTTATTCACTGAGCACTCAGACAGAGTTTCTGAGTAACCTCTGTGACTGTCCTGGGACTCACTTTGTAGACCAGGCTGGCCTCAAACTCACAGAGATCCGCCTGCCTCTGCCTCCCAAGAGTTGGGATTAAAGGCGTGCACCACCACCACCTGGTTAAAAATAAACATTTTAAAAGGATATTTATTTATGTTCACACACACGTTTTCACATGTACACACATGCATGCACATGCATGAGTTCAGGTACCTGCGGCGGCAGAAAAAGGATTCGGTTCCTCTGGAGCTAGAGCTACAGACAGCTGCTCTAAGAGTGCTGGCAAATCTGGTCCCTTCAAGAACACCAAGCATTCCTGACTGCTGAGCCATCTCTCCAGCACCAAGAACAAGAACATTACTCAAAAGGTTAGGCAGAATTCATTTCCTCCACACCTCATAGAGAACTTACAGGTTTACTACAGGAGATCAGGTAAACCAGTTGGCTGAAACGAGAAGAGCTGACTCGACAGCAGAAACCTGCTGGTGATATGTCTGGAGGTGTGGGTGAAGCCATCTGATACTGAAGTTGCTATACTATCTGAAATGTTAGGGTTCGGACAAAGTTTGAGGCCTGTAAAGGGATAAAAAATATGTCATCCTAGCGTGAGAATGAATACTTATAGGAAATGTCCTTGACAGACTGAGATTGGTGACTATAGAATGAAGGGCTAGAGATAAAGGAAAGCTCAATAATGTTTCACTAAACAAAGACGATTGACACAGGCTGTATATAATATATAATGCACACACATATACATAATTCAGGAAGACTAATGGACTAGTCATGGAATGCATGCACCTTATTACCCAAATTGGTTTGCATTTATCATTGCTGTCCTACTTAACAGATACTTCCTCTGTAGGCTGTGTGGTCACTGCTATCTACCCCTTATATACTGATTTTATAGTCACATAGGTGCCCTGTTGGACTTGTGTAATTGGCTAATGTATCTGAAGGTCACTGTTGATGTGGGTTCTGGGATTAGAATTTATTTCTTTGCACCTATGTGGTAAGCTTTTTACCCCCTGTGCCATCCCCCAATCCCAAATTCACTGATGTTGGACTGGGTTAGTACTAACTAACATCAGTGAATACAGATACGCTCCCATCAGCACCCAGCTGTATGGTTCATCAGTCCTTCAAGGTCCCAGGAAACTGAGTGTTTTGATAGAGCAAGAAGAGATGCCTTTTGGACCCATGCAGCTGTGCTCTTGAGCTGGTGACATTTAAAGGGCAATGACATGCTAATGTGACTAATAAAACAGAAAGAGTTTCGCAGCATTCCACATGAGACCCTCGATTCTCCTTAACGTCCTTTTCCAAAACAACTAAGTTTGCCGTCTTAGTTTGCAGAGGCTGAAACACAGAAGCCCCGTGGATTCGAATGGAAGTAACAGGAAGACAAAGGCATTTCCACTGCTCCACAAACAGGTTGTCTTGTCCCTTTTCTTGTGTAAGGGAAAAAGCCTGACAGAGTAGGTAAAGGGCGTCTCTGTAGACGCGGTCGTCTGTAATAACTTTGGATGACTTGGAGGTGAGAGGTTGCAGCACAGAGGGAATTCTTGCTTGGCAATTGATTTTTGCGCTTGTATTTGAACACACAAATATGTTTCCAGGGTTTGTGCATTACAATGTGACTTTAAACAATGGTATTTATTGATAATTATAGTGCATGAATTCTGCAAGGTCTTCATCATCACTTGAAGCCAGGTCCCCACAGCTGCACTGAGTGCACAGCTGGAAATGGCTTCAGCAAGAGCCCATGGACAGAATGGGAACACTAAGAAAGAATAGTTGAAATCAGGATGTTCCAGAACTTATGACACATAATTACCTCTGGGGAAAAAAAAGCCTATTTTAAGGAGGGGAAAAAAATCCCACACATTTAGTCATTCAGTCATGTCTCATCTCACAGTAAGGACTTGGTGATGGAGGAATGGTCACCAAACACTGGGATAAGTGGCAGCAGGAGGAGGCATGGACAACCTGATGCAAGGAACTTACAGCAGTGAGAGGGTGAACTGGCCCCATTGCCCTCAGTTCCTTCCTGTCACCATCTTCTGCCACTGGATGCCCACCGTCGTGGAACAGAAGAGGACTGGAAATGAACCTGTGGGCTCCTAAACTGGCCAAGTGCACAGGAAGGCTGAGATTGAGGAATGGTTGGACCTGACTGTGGCTCTCTTCTCCAGAGGAGATTCTCTGTTCTTCAGGTCTCCATCCCCGAGCTCCAGTTGGCTGATCAGCTTCCACATGGAGTCTGCCAATAGTAGCCATGCTGACCACACCTGAGTTTGACCATCGAACCCTTCTTGGAGTAGGCTGGAGTCTAAGGCTTCCCTCTTCCTTCTCTTGTCCCTTTCCTGAAGGTTAGGCAGGGTTGGTTGCACCATGTCTTGCCTAGAAAATAGCTCTTTCTCTGTTAGGGCTCACTGTGAACTTTGGAAAAAGCCTCCTCACTTCAAAATCACTACAGTAAACCTTTGGCTAACTAAGCCACCAGATGCCCGGCCAGTTCTTGTGGTTTCTTTAAACTGTAGAAACAGTCCATTTATGGAACTGTTTTCAATAGCTGTATGTGAGCGGATTTCCCATCTCCCACTAGGACCATGATGCCCACATCAAAGAAACAGCAGGCACCCTGACTTCCAATCAGCTGGGGTTCACTATCTCCATGGTACTGTCCAGGGTGGGGCTCTCAGCCTTTGTGGACTGCAAGTTCTTATGTCGGGGTTTGTCTTATTTAATTGTAGAGAAAGGCTATTATATACTTGATGATTTAAACTTAAAAGTGGGAAAAGATTATGTAAACGGAGTCTTGGCTACTAGAGACAGCCTTTGGCACTGAATATCTGTGAAGATTAGTGAAGGTCACACAAGACTCTGATTAATAAATGAAGAGTTGAGAATCTCACTAGTGTGATGGCCAGATAGTCTGCTCTTCAGTGTGTAATAGGCTAGAAGAATGATGTCATGGATCAAAAGCGTGTGCCCAGGACCATCTCTCCATCACCACAGCAACTAAAATGAAGTCCCCTTCTTGCACTTACACACTGTGAATGTTCCTTAATCCTCTCACACCTGTGTGTCAATCAGAAAACAGGCTCCCTGTGTGTTTCTTATCTCACCACTGTGAGGTGCAGAGATCTGGTTCTGGCAGAGGAGAGATGCTGGCTTGACAGACTGTGATGGAGAAGGCACCAGTGCCCCACAGCCAGTCTAACTGCTAAGGCACCAGCCAGTGCATTGCCGATGAGAGGGTCGTGCTTATAAGTTAAGTTGCTTTCTATGGCTTCTCTCATGAAGCAGGGAAACCAAGTCAGCATCTGGGAGTACAATGTTATAAACACTTGAGTAAGAAGAGACATATCTTTGCTGACAAGGGTATCTATAGAGCACAACCAGGAGAGGAGCAGCCCCTCACCTGTTGTCTTCTAGAGAAGCCAGTTAGGGTTAGTGAACAGACTATGTGACATCTTTAGGCAGTATGTTATTTACAAGAACAGAAGCCTGTTTCTAAATTTCAAGAATTCCTATCAAATCTGTTTCTTATTCTTGAAATCTCATGAGCTGGCCTAGATCTTGTTATCCACAAGCTTACACACACACACACACACACACACACACACACACACACACACACACCCCAAGCATGCACCCATATGTGAGCCCTCACACTCTCATTCTTCTGTGCCAACCAGAAAAGGGGCCACCTGTGCATTGCATTTGCCAGCTATAGTGACATTCCTCCCTCAGTGGGGTCTCTTTTACCCTCCTCCGTTGTCCCCAAAGCCTGGACTAGCTACGCTTTAGAGTGCCATCTGAGGTAATAAATTCACTCTGTTGAGAGTTTGGGACTCTAACCTAGGACTGTTGCTGTCTGTTTGCATAGCTGGCATAGCAATGCATAGCCAAATGGTCTGTGGTGAACATAGCTATCATGGCAGCCGGAAAGCTGGAGGCACAAAATGTGTCATCCATCTCCCTCTCTTCCCCACAGTGACAAGCAAGGCATAAACAAAGTTGAAAAGAGAGGGATCAAGGAACCCTAAAGGACGGGTATTCATACCCCACACTAAATATGGTCGAAATAAACTCCATGTTGTGGAGGAAGAAAGGTGCTTTGAATGAGAGACTTGAGGAAAGAAGAAAGGGATTAGGAGTCATGCCCCTTCCCTAGGTGCTGAGAGGGAGTTGGGAACCTGGAGGAAGGATGCTGTGTTCAGTCATCACGAGGGGAACAAGGCCCAGGTGGGTCAGTTAAACTCAGCTTATTAAACGTCAGCAGGGGACATCATGGATTATAAGGCATTGTTTGATTCTCTAAGAAGTGTGGAGGTGACATGCAGGGCTTGTCTGGGTGTATGTGCATGTGTGTGTGTGTGTGTGAGAGTGCATGTGTGTATGGTCAGTGTATGTTTGCAAATATGTGTGCATGTGAATGCACATGTGTGTGGAGGCCAGAGGTTTATATTTGATGTCTTTCACTATTTCTCTACTTTATTTACTGAGGAAGGATCTCTGATTGAACCAGAAGCTTCTAGATTCAGCCAGCCTAGATATCCAGATTATCCTTGGGATCTCCTGTCTCTGCCTCATGATGACTGGGATTTAAGTCACCCACTGATATGGGACTCCCCTCTGTATATCATCAGTTAATAAAGAACCTTCCTTGGGCCTATCACAGGGCAGAAGAGAGTAAGGCAGAAATTCCAAGCACAGATAGAGGAGAAAGTAGGCAGAGTCAGTGAGATGCCATGTAACCGTCTCAGGAGACAGACACACCAGTCCCTTGCTGGTAAACCTTGAGCCTCATGGTAAAATATAAAATAATATAAAAAATATAAAATAATAGAAATGGGTTAATTTTAGATGTAAGAGATAGAAATATACTTAAGCAATAGGTCAAACAGTATTGCAATTAATACAGTTTCAATGTGATTATTTTGGGTCTGGGCGGCCAGGAAATGAATGAGCAGCCTCCAACCACACATTGGTGCCAGTGTGGGCAAACTATATCCACGCAAATCTGAGAGAATTTAAAAAGGAGTTCTAGACACAGAAAAAACATAATTTAGTGCCACTTCTTGGTAGCTGCATTTTTTTTTTTAAAGATGGGCTCTATTTGCTTAGAGTGAGCAGGGGCACTGCTGTGCTGTGGCTCCTTTAAGAGAAGTCTTCCTGATTCAGCATTAACAACAACAACAACAACAGCAACAACAAAACCAAAAAACCAAAAAAACAAAAATCAAAAACACAGTTTCGCTTGGTCTGTGCTAGGTATAGGAACAGTTCTGGCTCTTTCAGGAGGCTGAGCACTTAAATGAAGTTTGTGAGCAGCATGCTACTAGTTGCTTAATGCTGACATAGACCTACTGCAACCCGGGAGCTGGGGCAGTGTGCATGTCTCTCAGCGGCAGTGAACATACCTCTGCCATGTTGGACTGGGCAGAGCCTACAGTCCACACGCCTGCCAATGTTTATGGGGGTAGTGGAGTTCTGAACTCTGATCCTTACTCTCCTGTCGCAAGAACTTTATCCACTGGTCCATCTCCCTGGCCCTTGATAATTCATTTTATTTATTAGCTTAACTGTATGCTAGTGCCTGAGTTGGGTCGATCAGGCTGTGTGTTGCTGCACATGTTTTTCTTTTGCTGTGATTATCAGATGCGATTAACATTTGCAACCAAATGTCCTTAAGTGAAGTAGAGTTTTCCCTGTAATTTAGGGAGGCCACATTTGTTCAGCCGAAGAGTATAAGCACAGAAATGGATGTTACTCAAGACGATGGATTCTGCCTTCAGAATGCACTTTAGAAATGCTGCCTGCAGCTCTACACTTTGGAGTTAAGGCTGTCATAGCATTGACTCTTACCCATGTCTCAAGCCTGCCAATTTAGCCTATGGGTAACTGAGTTGATGGACTCGGCCATTGAGCTAGCCAGTTACAACCACTTTAGATATTTCTCCAGATATAAACCTATGTATCCTGTCTTTTCAAAGACCACCATGAAACAGAGCAGCAGAGAAGAGCAATGAGACTGTTTCCTGGTGCTTCTGTGATGGAGAGGTTCCTATATAGAGGCTGTGGCATCGAGATGTAGCCACTGGTGCAATAGCGGCACAACTGTTTGGGGATAGTCAACTGCTTTTTATTTGTATTTGAAGCTAGTTCCATAAGAGAGATTTCATTCCTGGTACTACAAACTTGTTAAAAACCCATGGTTGGGATGTCATGGATCCTAGAGGGGTAATTTATTTCTTACTGTTTGCTAAAGAAACATGGTGTCCAACTATGTTCTAAATATCTATCTTTATATCATTAGATTAGTGCTGCTCCTGGCCTTAATGGGAGAAACTTGTGTTGGCAGTGGGTGCAGTTAATGCAGAGACCAAACTTTGTCAAATTACTGAGAATAAATGATCATTGAATGCTTAGGCCTCAATGGGACATCTGTATACCCCCTTCTAGGGTCAGGAAACAGTGTGGAAAAGGAGGAAGAAAAAATTGCAAGAGTTGTTGTGCCTGTAAGTCACCAAGTCTTGAGTCATAGGAAAGCACATGACTTGAAATTTTAACAAGAACATTGTGAGATAATACCCAGGGAGAAACCATGATGTCTTCACCACCCATCCCAGCCATACCTTGTAAATGTCTTTGTGTACTGCTCCCCACAGGAAGGGAGAAGGGAGTGGCCACAGAGAGTATTACAGATAATGGGGGACTGGCTTGAACATCTCCAGGAGATTAATAACCAAAAGACAGTGGTTTTAAACCCAGAATGGTTATTGAGCATATCTGGTGTTTCCATTATTTAGTAGAAGCTAAGAGTCAGATGAAAATAGAAATGAAGAAAATTGTAGGATATTTCCCTCATTTTATTAAGATGAAATGGACACAAGATGAACTGTTTTTAAAGTGGACAGCTCAATAGTGTCTAGTCTAGTACACAACACCCTGCTCTAAGTCAGCTGTCACTCAAAGGGCAGTACAACATCCTTTAATTTTCCTCTCTTGGCATCCACAGTCTGGGCTCTGTCTCTGTGGACCTTCTGATTTTCCATATGCTCACTGTATACTGAGTCACGTGACCATACCTTGTGGGATCCTTTGTGCATGGCTCCTTTCCCTTAACAGAGTATCTACATCTGTGTACACTGAAGCTCCCCCTTCTTTACATGGCAACAGTGTCACTGTATTTACACAGCAACACATCTGCCCATTCATGCATCAGTAGGTATTGGTGCTGTTCTCATCTCTGACTAACATAAATGATGCTGTCTGAACGTTTGTGCCTAGTGATAATTGTTCTTTGGATGAAGTAGCAGGGATTCACAAAAGGTTTCACACAGTCCAGGGACCTCTCTTATATCCTGTGTGTGGAGGATGACCCTGAACTCCCAACGTGCCTCCAGCTCCCAAGGATTGTATATACTCTACCACACTAGGCCTTGATGATGTTTTTAATCTTTTACAAAGAATTTGCCTAGGAGTAGAATTATTGAATCATATAGTAATTCTCTAATTAATATAAAGAAAAACCAAGTCAGGTCCCACCTTTTTGAGTCATTTTGTATTATGCACTGAGGCACTGGGGGTCTGCATCCTCTTTACCTGGTGTGGGATTTCCCTCTGTATGCTGTGATTACCATTGATAAATAAAGAAACTGCTTTGGGCCTATAGCAGAGCTATAGGGAACAGAGCTAGGGAGGGAAAACTAAGCTGAATGCTGGGAGAAAGGAGGTAGAGTCAAGAGAAGTCGTGTAGCCCTGCCAGAGACGAACACCAAAACTTACCCAGTAAGCCACAGTCATGTGGTGATACACAGATTAATAGAAATGGGTTAAATTAATATGTAAGAGTTATCCAATAAGAAGGTAGAGCTAATGGGCAAATCAATGATTTAAATAATATAGTTTCTGTGTGGTTATTTCAGGGCTAAGTGGCTGGAACAAACAAGCAACCTCCTCCCACATTTACCACCACATTTGTTCCCTCCTCTTTTTCTTTTCATTTAAACCTTCACTCAACAAGGCTGCCCTATCAGGACAAGGTGCAAGGTGTGACTTCGTTGTGGCTTTCACCTGTAGCTTTTCAATCACTAATGATGCAAAGCATTTTTGAATACATTCGTTGGACATTTGAACATTTTAGTGATTATTTATCTGACTGCTTTCTTCTGATAGATTTGTGGCTTTAGTTATTACACTTCAACTATTATTTTACTGTTTTGAAATCAACTGTTGTGTGTAGTTGGAGGCCAGTACTGCTCTTTGCATGTGGAAATTCACCTTCCCAGAACCATTTGGTGGAATGTCAATGTCTTCTCTATTAACTGCTCTAGAGACTTGATAAAAAATGGTTAGAGAAACTTTTTCAAACACTGAAGTTATGACTGAAGTTTGTTTAATTTCCCCATTTAAGCCAGGAGAGCTGGGTAAGTTGTATCATAATTATGGATATTGAAGTGTTACTGTGAGGAGATTGCAGAAACCAGATGGAAGAAGAGTCTTTATGTTAGGAGACTTCTGAGCTTAGCTGGCCTTGAGCTAGACTTCTTCATAAAGCCTTCATCCTCTTGGCAAGTTCTATACAACTTTTAGCTACCAGAATTTTCTTTACACAGAGTCAGTGGGTGTGGCTCTCATTGATATTTTTATCACACCTGAGAGAAATGGCAAACAGAAAACTAACTATATCAGTCACTTTTTCATTCCACCCTGTGATTATGTATATAAGGACACGGAGGTGGCATAGGCAAAGACAGATCTCACAGCCTTCCACTGAGGCCAGAGGACTCAGGGATGCCGTGGGTGTATCTGAGCACCCTGGACCATGGCCAGCTTTTATGAGGGGGCTTTCCATTCTGACTACCGGTAGCCAATCACCATCAGAGTTGGAAATTTTTACGTGTTTAATGTGGGTCCGTAGCAGAATTCCCTTGCCTAGGCAACCTTTCTAGTCTGCTGACTTTATTTAGAATATTAATATCCCAGTCTCAGGCTTTTGCTTACACTGGTTTTAGGTGTGAGTGAGAAATTATTTAAGAAGGAGCTGATGAAGAATGTCTCACAGAAATATACCTATAAATTTACTTGTGTTTAATAGTGTTTATGGATTTTTGTCCTGAAAAGTTTCTCTGTTTCTTTTACTATTCTAAGATGCCTACAACACCAGTTTTGGTGTAAACAGGTGTTTGATTTTAATAAAATGTTTTCTACTGAAATAATTTCAAACCTACAGAAATGCTATAAATAAGATAAACATGCCCACATTATCCATACCTATAAATGGTTTGTATTCTGTCCCATCTGGTTTATTAACCCTTCTTTCTCTATATGTATATTTTTATACTAAACATTGTGAATTAAACTGCACATAACACACACACATATCTTTCATTGTCTAGTAGAGAACATGTGGCAGATATGAAGTCAGTCTATCTTGAAATAATTTAGGTTTTATCTTTTAAGAACATTCCTTTAAGTAATCATCATGAAGAGCCAAGATAATTAACACTGGGGCAATGCTACCATAGACACTGGGGAATGCGCAGAACCTAATAACATTAGGAGCTAATCTGGGTTGTTGCAAAGAGAATCCATTCCTCATCAATTAAGTTGCCCACTGTCTGTCTTCCCCATCCCAGACTCTCATCTGTGTTTCATTTATTACTCTAATAATTATTATTAAGTATCTCTCAAGGCAGATTGAATTACCCCACTCCTGATTTGAAAATGAAAGTTTAGAAAGTAATCTTTGAAGTCGTTTTAAACAAAGTATAGGAAACATATAAAATAACGGAAGGCCTTTCACCCAAGCCTCACTGAGTTGTTAAAATGGAGCCAACACCAAATAGCACGTCTCATGAGCCTGCCCTTCTCTTGTCCTTAATAATATGTATTAAAGAACAGGAGAAAGCAGGAAGTGTGGAAAATTAGAAAACAATGAAGGCTGTAAAAATAGCTGCCCTTGAGATTCAGGTAAGAATTCAAACATGGATAATTCAGACAAAACAGAATTAGTGGTTCCAGGTGGCTTTAGACTCAGCGAGAGCTGATGGAACCCAGGAACGCATTCAAGTAGTGGATCTTGTGTTTAGAGTTCAAAGTAGAGACCTGTGAAGGCATTAGAAGATCAGAAAATAGAAATAGGAAACATCTTTTTGAAACGGAAAGAACGGCCAATTATGGTAATTATCCTAAATATGTAATTCCTGCTAATTTTGTAGGAAATCGTAAGATAAAACAGCTCATCATTTCAAAGTCAACTGGAACAATTAAAGTTATAGCCACAGTTTCAAAGGCTGGGGCCAGTTCTAATGCCCATTTCCCCCCTGTCTGACCCATGTTCTCTCTTTCCCTTCAATGGAAGGCCCTCCCCTTCCACAATTCAGTCTGTGATCTCTGTCTCACTGACCACTTGGTTCTCAGAACATCTATCACCTGTTCTTCCCCTTGGCCTTCTTCCCTGAACATGCTGTTTCTTGCTGGTTTTAACTGTCAAGACAGCCTCCAATGCCATGGGAAGGGAGTCCCAATGAGACATTATCAAGATTAGGTGACCTGTGGGAGTGTCTGTGGAGGACTGTTTGATAACTCATTCACTGAGGAGAGAAGACCTAGCCTACAGCAGGCGACACCATTCCCTAGGCAGTGGGTCCTGACTGTACAATGGTAGAGGAGGAGCTGAGCACATGTGAGCCTGTAGGCCATCAGTTCTCTCTACTCTTGAGTCTGGATGTGATCTCATGATCTGCTTCAAGTCCTTGCTTTGAGTTCACTGCTATGATGGACTAGTACCCAGAATTGTAAATTAGATTAAGAAGGCAAAATCCTCTCAAGTTGTTTTTTGTTAGGTGTTGGAAGGAGGAAAAGTTTCAACACATCTGTCTCTGGCAGCAGCTCCATGGTTTCTTTCTCTCTGCCTCCTTTCTCCCAGCATTCAGTTTAGTTTTCCCCACCTACTTAAGTTCTGCTCTATCAACAGGCCAAGGCAGTTTTATTATTCACCAATGCTATTCACAGCATATAACTGATGAGCGGAATCCCACATCAGTTAGGTTGTTTTTATCACAGCGATAGGAATGAAATTAGAATGCCATCCAAGGGCCTATTGGACATCTGGCCTGTCCTCATTCTAATCTTGGGAATCCATTAGCTAGCCATGGGGCTCAGTCACCAGCACTATAACACTGGGCTTTTTTACTGTCAGTCTCCAGTCTGGCCCAGAGAACTCTGGTTAATTTTCAGTTCTGATAGCTTTCCCCCCTCTGTTTTTTTGAAAATAGTGTTAAGTGGACAAATACATCTGTTGTTGATATCTTAAATTTGGATAATTGACTTTTTTTTGTACCATGGCATGTATTGGAACTTTTTACCTAATAGGCGTACAGAACCCTCCAGTGAGACCCACAGTGTGAAGAATGCAGTTTGCTGTTTGCCCACAGGTTGTTCTCATGGACTGTGACACCTATGTGTGTTGCAAAGGACATGTTGTATTTTGGGAACAAATGTTCCCAGAAAGAAGCCACATTTTCTGGGCTTTTTCACACTTTGAGGCTTTTTCTGCAAGGCTGATTGATTGATTCTGGGGACTCTGTAATGCTCCAAGTCTAGAACCAAATTGTCTTGGGTCATAGTTATCCCTCTTAATTACTACTTTTTTGTTAGTTTTCTCTCTCCTATCTGCATAACATCTTTGGGTAAATAAGGTATGTAAATAAATCATTTGGAATGCTGGATGCCTAGCATTCACCAACCAAAAGGTCCCAAATGCCATCTGATAGCATCTGAGACCAACAGTACAACTTTCATTTCTTTACTGTAACCACCTACTTAGTAGCTCAACCTGTGTATTTAAAAAGTGTCTTTATCTATGATTTTCTTTGTTGCTGTAAAAACTTCATCCAACTATTAACACATTGGAACATGCAATTTAAGTTTCCTAAATCTCTGTTCCTGAGCCATAATCACTCAGATTTGGCCACAGAATAAACCACCTCTTAACTATTTTGAGCTAAGATGTGTGTATGTGTGTGCACATGTGCATGTGCATGCGTGTGTGCACAGTTATGACACCTCATGTTGCGCTCCAGGAATGACCCAGTTTTCCTGTTAGGAGTTGCCTGATTGTAAGCATGCTGCCAACATGGACTCTTTGAGTCCTAGCCCCTGGCGTTATTCCCATAGTTGGATTTTGGTGAGTTTTTTTTAGGGCGTCATGCTTGGCATGATCAATTGACCATTTCTTTATTTTGAGCTGGTTGTTTAAGGATCCTATTTGGTAAATACTTTTCCTTTCATGTTTACAATCAAATGTTTGGATTTGTGTATCTGTTTGGTTTGGTGTAGAGTATACAATCAAAGTGTTTGGTTCTGTGTATCTGCTTTGTTCAGTGTGGAAGTATACACTCAAAATGTTTGGTTCTGTGTATCTGCTTTGTTTGATGTGAAAGTACACAATCAAAGTGTTTGGTTTTGTGTGTCTGCTTTTTTTGGTGTGGAAGCATTTTGGTTTCACTTTCTGACCTCTAAAGGCAAATTTTGTTTTGTTATGATTGCTCCTCAGGCCACTCCATCCACATCTAATATAAGAAAAAATAAAATGCTCTAAAACAAACAAACAACACAAACTGGAAAACAAATAGATCTTTGGTATTCCAGCTGGTTTTATGCTTGATTAGTGTGTTAATTCAACTTCAAAGTGTTAAAAAAAGGAAAGTCTTAAAATGAGTTTGCTTTATGCTTCTCTCGGTGAACATTTATTATCTCTAAATCACTTTGTTTTGCATGCTTAACTGAAATCTTTGTCAATAAAACAAACAAAACATCAAAAGTGGACTGCTTGCTTTAATTGGGCTGTAAAATCATCCAAAAAGGGAAACTGCAGAAGTGAACAGCAACTCTCAAATCTACACACTACTTAAAGGAGGTATTAAAAATACAATTATATACAAAGGTTTAGCGGTGATATCAGAACTAGAGATAAATTCTGAGAACAGTCAATGTGCTTAGTTCCTTGATGTGTGCTGTGATTACCATTGATAAATAAAGGAACTGCTTTGGGCCTATAGCAGAGCTATAGGGGAACAGAAATAGGTGGGGAAAACTAAGCTGAATGCTGGGAGAGAGGAGGCAGAGTCAGAGAGAAGCCATGTAGCCATGTTAGAGCCAGACAGAAGTTTACCTGGTAAGCCACAGCCATGTGGCAATACACAGATTACTAGAAATGGGTTAAATTAAGATATAAGTGTTAGCCAATAAGAAGCTAGAGCTAATGGGCCAAACAGTGATTTAATTAATACAGTTTCTGTGTGGTTATTTTGGGAGTCTGAGCAGCCGGGAACCAACAAGTGGCCTCCCTGCAACAGTTCCTCCTCTGCCAGACTCTGTCCTTTCCTTCTTCATTGCCTAACAGAGGGAATGTAACAAAGGAGAGTGTGTTAACACTCATTTTATGATAACCAAGGAAAAGATATACTACACACTATTAGAAATTACTATTTGTAAAGGCCACTTTTGCTTCAGAAGCGACACTCATGGTTGTCTATATGTTTTCTCCTTTTTTTAATGCCCATGCTTAATCCTATATTAAAACATCCTTATTAAATCAACTAGTCTTAAAACACATTTTAGTTTCAAAGCCACAAACCCCGACTCACCCTGAGTTGAAGTTCCTAAGAACTCGGGAGAATTCCTCAGTATGCTAAAGATTAGAATGCCCAGTTTCCCTGTCCCTTCAGCTCTGGGGCCTCATACTGAGACCCATCTGGAGGGATTGTTGGTGAGTTCCCCTGTCTGTCACTTGACTGATCCACCCTGCTAAGCATGGCTAACTTTTTACTTTGTATTTCCTTGCTTCTATTTTTCTTGCAGAGATCTATTTAGCACTTGATAAGTGCATTTAGCACCAAAAGTAGAAATCCCTCAGACTGGTCCATACTCCATTTATGCATTAGATAGATTTGCACATGGTTTTCTGGGGAACACCATTGTAAGGAGCCCTCAAGTGTCCTAAGCTACTCTCTTGTCTTCAAAAGAGCATCCCAAAGCACCATGGAATAACTACTCAGGAAAAGCAGGCCACTGGGGTAGCTGCCTCCCTACTTTCTCTTAGTCTGAGATTGGATTTTCTGCTCACTGCCCTGGCTTTCTGTAAAGCTAGAGCATAAATGGAAACAGAAGGAACATTGCTTCGTTATTTTTACAAAGCCACACTTAGCCTGATTCCTAAACCACATGAAGACTCAACAAAGAAAGAAAATTATAGCCCAATTTCCCTTATAAGACAGGTGCAAAAATACTCAATAAAATACAGCGAAATATAAGGACACATCAAAATATAAGGACACATCATCTGCCATGATCAAGTAGGCTTCATCCCAGAGATGCAGGTATGGCTCATCATGTGTCCACTGACAAATGTAAACCACCATATTAACCAGACTTAAAAGTCAAAGACCACGGGAACATCTCATTAGATGTAGAAAAGGCCTTGGACAAAATCCAACATTTGTTCATGATAAAAGTTCTGGAGAGATTAGGGTATGGTTGACATACCTCAACATAAAAAAGGCAGTACTATGGCAGTAATCCCATAGTCAACATCAGCTTAACTGATGAGAAACTCTAAGCAATTCTACTAAAATCAGGGACAAGACAAGGTTGTTTACGCTCTCCACGCCTATGCAATGCCATACCTGACATCTTATCTAGAGCAATAGGAAAACTGGAGGAAAGCAAAGGGATATAAATAGGAATGGAAGAAGTCAAAGTATCTATTTCCAGATGACATAGTATACATAAGTAACCCTAAAATTTATACCAGGAAACTCCTACAGTTGATAAACATTTTCAGCAAAGTATCAGCTCAGGATACAAAATTCGCAGAGAAAAATCAGTAGCCTTCCTATATATAAACAGATTAAAAAAAGAAATCAGGGAAACAACATTTTTCAGAATAGCCTCAAAAATAGAAAATATTTTGGGGTAACTCTAACTGAACAAGTAAAAGACTTGTATGTACGATAAAACATTAAGACACTGAAGAAGGATATTGAAGAAGATATCAGAAAATAGAAAGATTTCCCATGCTCATGGATTAATATAGGATTAATATAGTAATAGTAATATTAATATAGTAATATTAATACAGGATTAATATAGTAAGATATATTTATCAAAATACAAACAATGTACCACTACAACAGGCAGTCTTGGTGGACACCTTAGATAAACATATTTAACTCAGAGATGGGGGCTTCCACCTCAATCTCGGAGTCTGTTCTCAACAGCAAACAACACATGACAACTTACCAATATAACTTATACCAGCATCAACTAATATTTTAAATATTTCTAATATTTTCCTTGTCTGAAGGATGGGTATAAAAATTCTTTAAATGTCACTCCAGACTCTGTAGACTGTCACTTTTATATTCTACATGAAGATGTACTAGACAGCTGTGAGCAATGCCTTTTGCACGACACCCACAGAGACAGCATGTCACATTGCTATCCATGTCACATCAGAGTGGCTGTGTCTCAGTCACAGCAGGGCCAGTGTGGCAATACTGTCTCTTGGTTCTTCTCCAGGAAGGGAACACACTTCTTTACTTGGTCAGTGATTGGTTCTGTGATCCTTTCTGTCTTTATTATGTGAGAAGATATCAGGGAGCTACAGAGGAAGGAAACCCAGGCTCCACTCACACATACCTTGCCCATAGTTAGGTCCTGTGGAGGCATGCGTGTAGACAGTGAGTGGTGGACACTTGGCTCTTCCCAGAAGCTCACAGGAAGGTTTTATGAGGAAGCACTTCATATGGGAGCTAACCTTTGAAGCTGCCTTTTTAGGTTATTGAGGGAGCACATTAGGTGACGGTCACAGTGGACAGGTGGCATCTAAGGAAGATGGCAGCAAGAGGACCTGAAGAGAGAGAGCCATGGAATGAAGTTGAGGCAGGTAGGTCTGGAGTCGAGCTTTGGGGGCTGAGATATGCATGGTGCCACAAGGTAAAAGGGAGAGACTCAGGGCAGCTGTGGTTAGAGAAAGAAAGACTGTGGGAAATGATCTAGAAACAAAGCAAGAAGAGGGTGCAGGGATGTCCCCATGAGAAGCTATGTGCAGGTACCGCTCTCACAGGGATGGGGAGGCAGTTGCAGTGGGATTCCTGGCTCTGGTTAGAGCATGTGGCATACGAGTACCCATCTGCTTAGAAGAGGGAAGGACAAGGAAGCCTGGGACGTGGGAGCATGGGGGAGAAGAGGAAAGCTTTGTTCAGGGTTCTCGGTGTTAGGAAAGTTGTATCTGCCATGGAGGTCCACAAAGAACTGCCACCTGTCTGGGGCTGCTCATGTAAGGCTCACTGGAGGATGTCCCAGTTCCATGGAAGCCACCGAGAGACTGACTGGAAGGAACATGACTTTCTCATGGGATTAAGGTTTCTTAAGTTTAATTTAGATTAATTCAAGCCCTTTTCTTACCTTCCCCAAAGATTGATGCTGTGATTGTATTCAATTAAGAGTGACAGTGGGAACTGCAGTGGCAGTTTCTTGATGATGGTTGGAATGGCTTTAGTGAAGTAAACGCCCTCGGGTCTATTGCTTTGCCATGTGTGCAGGCATGTATGGAATGTGTGTGTGCTGCGCACACGTCAATGCACATGTATGTATGTGGAGGCCAGAGATACAGTTCAGATATCTTTCCTCAGGTACCATCCATTTCGTGTTTTGAAGTGGAGTTTTCACTAGGATCGGAGACTTGTTGATCGGGCTAGACTAGCTGTCCTGTGTTGTTGATCAGGCTAGACTAGCTGTCCTGTGTTGTTGATCAGGCTAGACTAGCTGTCCTGTGTTGCTGATCGGGCTAGACTAGCTGTCCTGTGTTGTTGATCGGGCTAGACTAGCTGTCCTGTGTTGTTGATCAGGCTAGACTAGCTGTCCTGTGTTGCTGATCAGGCTAGACTAGCTGTCCTGTGTTGTTGATCAGGCTAGACTAGCTGTCCAGTGGCCTTAGAGATCTACCTTTCTCTCCCTTGCCCACCACCCTAGCACTGGATTACAGGCATGCTCTATGACTCCTGTCTTTTTATGTGGGTCCTAGGGATGGAATTCAGTTACCTCACGCTTGTGCAGCAAGCTCTTTGCCAATTGAGACGTCTCTCAAGCTTTAAAAAGACACATTGAAGACCTAACAGAGAGGTGTTATTTTCTGCCTTGGTTCTTTTCTCTGTGGTATGAGATGACCTGGAACAGAGAGGCACGCAGACCATTTATAGCAAGGATGGTTGCTATTCAGGGGACCTTCGACTGTGCCTATGAAACACTGAGTGACTTCCCTTGCCCTCTGCACAGCAGCCATGATGTAGGTGGAATCTGCTCTTTAAAAACCTGTTTCAGAATGACCAGCTCTCATTCGCTTCCCGGCACAGGCTACCACAGGGAGGATATTCTGGAGCTGGAGTCCTGACTGTAGTGTACTGGGAATGTGCACAGGGTACTCATTGAAATCCAGAAAACGAGCAGAAGAATAGAGTAAAAAGAACTTACTTCTGAAGCAGTCTGAACTGAAGTTTTCATGACTGATGAAAGTGAACTCAAACTCTCACGTCCCTGAGACTAGAGATGCTCCTGTTGTCAGAGATAACAACGTCCAGCAGATTCCAAGGTGCTGCATCCCAGGGGAGAAGTGGCCACAGTGTGTGCATTGGTGTTGGTACTCTTTGAGGGAGCGGTAGCACTCTTGTCTACCTGCACACAGCTTCACAGGCTTTCTGTACACTCTCAAGTTAGCCAAAGTGTTGGGCCTTAGGTTACAGTATGCATGTGTTGATGTTTTAATTATTTAAAGTCTCTAGAAGTTAACTTTTAATTCTCAGTGAATTTGAATGACAACAAATATAACCCACTCACTGGGGGATTTGCTACTCGTTCATGTTGTATCAGCATCTCTGTCCCCTGAGCTTCTGTGGGTGAGAGGCTCATCTGCATCTGTAGCAATGCCAATCCTCCTAAGGAGATATGTGACTCACGAGCAAGTAGACATGTCTTCCACAGCAGCTGATTATCTGCCTTTACTTCTTTGGAAATTGGGCACTGATCACCACTCCTCAAGCTGGTGTGGTGGTGTGCTCATTGTCAGTCCGTCTTTCCTTCAGAGATTAGATTCTCAGCTGGTAATGGCACTTGCTCGCGACCCTGGTGACCCGAGTCATCCTCAGATCCCACATGACAGAAGGAGAGAACCAACTCCACAATCCATGTGCACTATGACGTGTGTGTGTGTGTGTGTGTGTATATATCATTAGTAAATGAATGTAGAAAAGACCATGAATATCTGTCTAATAGAGGAAAATCTCCCCATTTCTTCACCAAGTCATTAAGGATAAATATCATTACTTTAAAAAAATTCAGGGTATGCCATATGTACGCAGGAGTACAGAAGCCAGAAAAGTTGTAGGCAAGTGTGAGCGTCCTGAAATGGGTGCTGAGAAATGAACCTGGATCCCCTGAGGAGTGTAAGACTCTCTGCTGCCAAGCCACCTTCCCATCCCCATACTTACATGCTTATAAATCTGAAAACAAACTGTCTTTTACTGATAGTGTCCACATTAGCAGCATTGCTAGACACAGGCTGTAACATTCAAAACTAGCCTTCAGATTTTTCAAGAGAAGAAAAATACCTTCTTTATTCAAGGAAAAGCTTCCAATTTGTGCTTTGTTTTCTATTTTTCTTTTAGCTCCCCAGTTAGAAGACTTTGAAATGAGATAATGATAAAACAAAGGAGGCTGCAACCCACTAGTGCGCGCGCGCACACACACACACACACACACACGCACACACACACACACACAGACATACACACACACACACACACACACACACCTCTTTAGGGCCAGTGGGGGATAAAGTCATTGTGTAGGAATGGTATTAAGCTCGGGCAGTGTACGTGGGAAGATCCATTCAGTTCTGGAGATCTGCTACCCTAGCAGTGGGATTGACCTGTATTTTCCTCTAAAACTGATGATTCCCTACCGTTGAGAACTTTGCTTACATTCTGGAAACTTAGTTGTCCTTGAGATTCTAAAAGTTCGCCAACAGAACACCACAGCTGTTTGTCCCCTCCAGGGATAGATCTTAAACAACCCAAGGTTTCCTAGGTCTTCAAAAACCCTTAACACATAAAGCAATATCCTTTAAAACATTATCTTAGACAGTGATCTATCTGCAAAAAGAGAATAAGACTGGATTCTCAAGTGTTTCTGTTGAACTACAATGCTGACTTATTCAGGCAGTGTGGATTCATTCACCCATCTACCTATCCATCCACCCCTCAGTCAATCACCATTACATTTACCAACCTTTCATCCATATACCCATTTATCCACACATCAGTTCATGCATCCCCTTATCCCTGTACCTATCCACCCATTCATCTTTCTGTCCAGCTATTTATCCTCCTATTCATATCTACCCATCACTGACCTACCTGTACACTGACCCCTGCACCCATGTATCTACCCATCCATTCACCCATTTATACATATCAACCTATCTGCTCACCCATTAAAACCATCCACCCACCCACCCATTTGACCATTCCATTTGCACGTCCTGTCATTCATTCTGGGTTCACTCGTCTGTTTTATCTGTCCACTGATATTAATTATCCACCCACTCACACAGCCATTCACTCCTGGTTTCACATCTGCCCACGGCTCCATCTACCCACCTATCCACACATGCACTCACTGTGCCACCTCTGCCCACTCACCCGTCTGCAGTCTCACTGTGCCCACCTCTGCCCACTCACCCATCTGCAATCTCACTGTGCCCACCTCTGCCCACTCACCCATCTGCAATCTCACTGTGCCCACCTCTGCTCACTCACCCATCTGCAATCTCACTGTGCCCTCCTCTGCCCACTCACCCATCTGCAATCTCACTGTGCCACCTCTGC